>VZTR01030620.1:269409-364458 GCA_013400775.1 Chaetops frenatus
AAAAAAAAAAAAAGAAAAAAAAAAATATTCCACACTCTAGATATTGTTTCCAATCTTCTGTTACAAAACACGATGTAAAATCTGGACAAGAAAGAAAGAAGAAAAAAGGTAAAATTTTAACAATTTTAATTGCCTTTTGCACACTGATTTTGAATTGCTTCTCAGCAGTGCTGCAACTAGACTGACAGGCTGGCACTGGCTTGTAGCTGCAAATATTTACAGAAATGCAATTTTAGCAATGGAAGCCCTGATCCCGGGCACAATGTTAAAGTTAAGAAGTTAGTGTGCAAGGATCCTTGATATCCCTGCCAAATGAAGGCTCTTGAGCAGCTAGAATCAGCTTCCTGTGACTATCAAATTCACAACACCTTTTTGTCACAAAAACTATGCAAAATTTACTTAACATCATACAGAAGCAGGTCCAAAATATTTTGCTCCCATGTTTTATTACAGAAATGCATGTAATATGTCTTAAAAATGTAATAATGCTTCATGCAGTAAACCTGCTGGTTATGGAAATGCCTTTGACACTTTAAATACTCAGCAGCATTAATTCATATCAGGAACAAAAAACCCCAAACCCCTTCTTTAAATTACATGGCAGTTCTGAAATGAAAAAAAGAAGCAACCAACAACAAAACAAAAACCACAAAGCCACCAGTCCCCCACCAAGACCCCAGATTAGTTGAATAAAATGCAATCTGTAACTACATTCTTATGCCAAGCTTCAGTCTGGAACATTTTACAGACAAATGACAAATCCATGAAAACAGGAATTTTAAACAAGGACTGTGATGACTGTTAAGGTAAGAATATGAATGGTTGATCTGTAACACCTATTGAACTCTTTTCTGAGCCAACAGTAATGTATCAAAACCAGTCTATAATAAACATCTTAGATAAGATCTAATAAATAAACATTTGCATTTAATATTTTAGAGATTCAAAGTCATTGGATCAAATTCATTCCTGGTGAAACACATTTCTCCCAAATCAGTCACGATAAAGCTATTCCATATAAAGTTCTGTTTGCAAGGGTCTCACTGAGATATTTCCTTATTTTAGTCATGCTGTAAAAAACTTGCTGTGGCCACAGTGACAAAGATCGATATGGAAAATATCACAACCTTTCTTTAAATTTTGCTTTTTACACTGCTGAGTGTCTTTTATCCTTCTTACTTCTAAAAAGGTAATGGAAAAATGGGCTCAAAAAAGCTGTTGCATGTTCTAGAACAGTTCTGGAAGTCATAGCAAACAAATGAACTGTCCAGGCACTCCTTTTGCCACTAGAAGGGTTTGGTATTTAGCTAATTAAAATACCCCAGATATCACTCACTATGGACAGAAAAGGAAATAGAGCCTGGTCTAAATGGAAAAGAATACAGGAATCAAAACAGACTGGCTAAGGAGGAAGGATACAGAAATGATCAGGGGTTGTATGGAAATAAACCTCAAATTGACATATAACATTGAGAGAATGAAACACACAGAACTGAGTTATTTCCAGCCCCAACTTCTGATTGGATTGGCAAGATATGACAGGCTATATCAGATTAGTTTGGATTCATCTAGGCTTTCATAACTGGTTTTCTAACCCAAAAAGATCCAGACTAGCTGGAGTCCAGGAAAGCAGCATGTAGGAATCCATTATCTGAGATGAAGAAGGTGAGGACTGAAAAACTAATTGTAAGAGAACAAGGGAAATGGATTAATAGAAGATAATGTAGGCTATATCAGCAACAGAAGAAGATTGGAAGGTTAGACAGAAACAATTAGAGTAATAGAAGCAGAATAAATTTGGTATCATAAGACATCAGGTCTTAATGGCATAATTAAAAAAAAACCCCCAAAACAACAACAAACCCACAACTCACGATACAAAATAGGAGTTCTTCAGTGTAAAAGCAACTGAGAAATATATGCACATACAATCTGAATGTAAGATGACAACAAGCTACCACAGTGACACCTGTGAAAGTAACAGAGACATCATCCCCTTCTTTTAAAGCAGGTAATGCTTGAGGGAAGAATACACAATATTAAACAGCTTTGACTACAGTATTGGCTATAATTTTGCTCAAATGAAGGGGACTGGTGAAGCCTGACTTACTTCTGCTAACAAATGAAAGCAGAGAATGGATAGAAGCCCATTAGTGTCTATAAATACATCACAGGGATAAATGCCAGGAAGGGGAAAGATCTCTTTGTGTGAAAATAGAAGATGCTGGCACAAGAATAAAGCAGCGTGAGCTTTCCCTGAATAAACTGAAAATTGGATGTCAACAGAAGGTTTTTAACCAAAGGAACGACTTTTTGTGAGTAAAAACCTCCCTACAGGCACAGCAGACCCACTCCCTTTCTGAGCTCCTTGGAAGCAGTGACAGGAGCCTGCAATGACTGGGAGTGTAACTTCCTCACCTCCAGGATCCTCTCCAGTTTTCTTATTATTTCAGTGCAGACCTGGTGAAAGCCTTAGAGTTGACATAATAAGGCAAGACATAATAAGAACCTGCAGACAGAAGCTGAATGTGTGGTCTCAGGGATTTACTCTTCTCACTGCACAAGTATTAGCATTAATCTGCCTGGCACATGAGAAGAGGTTTGTGAGACTAATAGGAGATGTGTTTGCAAGATCTCTGACTCCCTCAGACTTCTGCAATACAGTATCACAGACACAGCATTGCTTCCCAAATTCTTTCTAATACCCCTATCTCAATTCTAATAACAGGAACTAAAGCTGGGGCACATCAGGGAAGCTCACTCATGTTGACACAAGGCAGAAAGTTTAGAAAGAGATTTTTATAGATCTAAAAATAAAACCAAGCAGCCATAAGCCAGTGAACTTTTTCCACAGACCTCTTTGCTTTGTTTTCACTGCTTTTTCTATTTTGAGCAGTCCTTTTTTTTTTAAAAAAAAAAAAACAGCCAGAAACTCATGTGTAAGGGAATGGGGATTTGATAAAGGGGTGGAGGAATATTCCAAGTGCCACTAAAGGACACACAGCAGTCAGACACTCCCATACAACTTGCATTTCTGCTTTTGGCTAAGTTGCCATCAGATACTCAACAATTTCACCTTTTATTAGAAAAAAAGGCAAGTGGATCTTAATTTTTTAGACACAGATGAATGCTAAGTGCAAGCCTGTTCAGTCTGGGGAGCAGCTCCTAGTCTGCCTTCCTAACTAAAGGAGAGACTTGTTTAACCCTCCAGTACCCTGTGAGGGGCTTCCATGCCCATGGCAACAGCCCTCCCACCCTGCTGCCTGCCCCCCCAGCTCTGTCCTCTCCCACTTGACTCAACTCCCTCTTGGGTTTGACCCATATCCCAAAAAATATCATCAGCACTGGAAATTGCACCCTATCACTCATCTTCATGAAAGAAAAGGGAGCCTAGGTAGCTGCAAATTGAAGTTTAAGAGACTGTGATTTAACAACAAAGCACAAAGCCCAGTGGTTTCTGTTAATAATTTGCAAAATAATTAAAGTTACACAATGTTCTTTACAGAAAAAGCTTCAATATAAACAATATTAAGAGGAACAAAGTATTAATTTGATATGTGATAAGAAGAATTAGGTGTACCACATTTTCAGTTGAAATATGAAAATGATTGGTTTTTGCTATGCAAATATACAGAATTCCATTTCTGCTAGACTACCCTCATGAGGTTTTTGCAGCAAATAATCTTAACAAATAAGATATAAAGAGAACATTCAAAGATATTTTCATTATAAAAGAAACTGGAGGTTGTGTGACAAAGCCAACATGCTACAAAGCCCACTTTATTTTTTTCCCAGAAAAGACGCAGTTGCCCTTGAGAGCCACACGCTTGCCTGGCTCCTCCCAGCTGCACTCAGCTCCCACCGCCGCTGCCAGGTGAGCCCCTGTCCCTCCCGGACCCAAAACCCCGAGCACCACTGAATTTACAAGTCCCAAAGTCACCCTCTGTGGCTCTCCCTGCCTGCTAATCCTTTCTCAGGGCTGTCCTTTAAGAATTCCCTCATGGCAAACAGACTGCAGGCAGCATATCCTGGGTTTAATCCTCTGAAATAGTGGGAAAAACCGCCAGCGATGCTCACCCGCTCGGTTTTTTGCCTCTTGCTCTTCAGGGGACAATGACAGGCAGCAAGTGGGGAAAATCATTTTCTTGTGCACTTCTCCTTTCTGTTTCTAGATGACCTTTATTTGTGGAGCAGAGCAAACTGAAGTGCAGACTGTCAGAAGAAAACCACAACAAGGCATTCTTTCAAGGGGACTTTTTTGTTTGGTTTGTTATTCTCTTAATCGAAGAAACCTAATTCACATAGAAAGTGTCTGTTTGCTCTTTGTGTCTGGAAAAACATAAAAATTACAATGTTAACATTTCCAAATGGCAAAAAATGAATTTCAAATAGCTGGCAATGACAATGCTTGATAAACACATGCTGGCTGAAATTCATCTCTTTCACACCCTCTGTGTCTGAACCCCATATTAACCATATGCTTTTGCAGATTAAGTTTAGTTCTGTGCCTAGTTTATAATCTGCTTTGTTCCGATGCAGCTATAATAACCTAAAGTTCCTGCAAATTTAAGCTAAAGGGAAAAATAAAGCTAACTGTGAGATTTGCAAAATCGTGCAAGAGACAGAGCATTTGTCCTGTATAACAAAACATCAAGTAAGTATTTAGTAGTGACAGTATTTTGCTATGAATCATACTGCCTGTTGCTGGCTTCAATTCCATTGATAATTTTGTACTTATTGTACAAATTCTGTGGTTAATATTATAGAAAGTTAAATCACACAGAAATGAAAGTATGATAACATTTCACATTCAATTTCAGCTTTAACACGTGTCAAGAATTCTGAACATGTAATCTTGTTTAGAGGTGCCTCACTAAGTTGCTGGTTCTTTTTGACTTGGTGACACTGGCCTGATCTCACCAGGCAGCTGCACCAGATGATGGCCATATGTCTCTCCTATTTGCATCAACTTTTCAACAGCAACACTAACTTGCTGAATTTAGTTAGAGCCCTTTGCATTACATTGCATGAGTTATAATCATAACTTGCAAACCACTGGGCCTCTAAATCACTCAATTCATTAAACAAAACTATTTCCACACAGTTTTTTAAAAAAATCCTTATATCCAAATATAATGCACAAATCTGCATGCAGCAAATAAATCTACTATCACAACCACGATAGTAACTGGTAGTTTTCACCCTAAACTCACTTCCATTAGGATTTCTCTGGGTTTTTGGAGGGGTTCTGGCAGAGCCTTCCCTGAGCCTGCTGTCATCACAGGGCTCTGCATTACTGAGGACTGGACATTCACAGAAGAAAAGAACCCTGTGCTCCAGAGACCTTTCCATCTCAACCCAGAAATAGGCAGCCACATGAAATAAACAAATCACATCTGTAGAGTTCACCCCACTGACAACCACTCCCTTTTAAACTAATTGTCTTGATCCAATTCCCCATGACTCAGTGCCTGCTCACACAATGAGAACATCTTTCTGGCCTGTTGCTTTTGAAGGCAGAAGGAAAAGAGTAAACTTCTTATCCCTCCTCCCCTTCCCCAAAGCATTCTTGTGAGATTTCTGATAGAACATTCCTCTTTTGAAAATAGATGTTTATCAAAACTGAAAAGTTTTGAGGAGCAGTGTAATTTTGTTGACTCTTCAAACCTCAATTTCTTGCCAGTTCAGCTTCTAACAGGCTGAGAAGTGCCAGGGCCTTAGAAGCTGTGGCTGAACCAGTCTCATCAAAATTTGTTGAACTCTGAGCTTCTTAGTCCACCAGACAAACAGCCAAAACTCTGAGGTGCAAAGTGAAGCTACACAAATTGTTTTAGACACCTCTGTTCTAGTCCCCCTAGATAACAATGTCTGCTTCTAGGAAATTAAGTTTCACTTTGATGCAGAAATATTTTTGGTTTTCTCTTCGTACATGGAAATCTCAACACTTCAAGATTTCATCATATAAGCAAGCACACAAAACCATGAAAAGGTGATCTTCTGGCTATCTACTCTGCAAGGACAAGGCAATAGGAGACCATTTGTTTGAGAAGTCTCTAAGTAGAGTCCATGCTCTTCAAACACCTTTCCCTTCTGCCAGGACAAAAAATCTTAAAGCATCTATGAGGTCTGGGGTGTCTATTTGCTCTGTCTTTAAGCAGAGACTGCTGCTGGCATATTAATCTTTCAATAGAATATTTGTCCATTCAAGCTTTTTTCTCAAATGTGCAGTATTCCCTGTTCTACATACAAAATCTTTTCTACATAAAATAGTAAATAATTCACCTAGGATGGCATTCTCAATACCCCAGCGTTCTTGACATCATCAGGCCAGATTTGTAAGGCCATTACAGCTTGACTTTGTTCTGCATTCACTTCCAAATGCACCTGTACCACATACAGCAGCCTTAGTGTTTGTGAAGGCCACAGGAAACGTTCCATCACACAGTAACACTCTCAGGGAAAACCTAGCTAAATCCATTTTGTTCCCTGTGTACCAGAAGCTGGACAAGCTAATTTGCACAGCTAGCTTACCTGCACATTCAAAAAGGGAGGGCTGAGGGAAGATTCCCTGCCAACACAGCCATTATTTCCCATATTATGTCTGTTAAAACGACATCTAAGAGCTCCAGCCCTCGAAGGGGACCTCACTGTTACCCAGCACACAAACAAACAGCAAAGACCAGTGCCTTATTGCAATGGAGCCTGGCTACTGAGATTGATGGTAGCTCCCTGCTGACAAACACAGAATCCTGGGAAATTGAGGTCAGCTCTTCTAGCTGTTTTTCCTAAGAAAAGGAGCAAATCAATGCTGTAGTAAGGTGAGACAGAAAGCAGGCAAGGAAAAAGAAGTAGGATGGCTTTCCTGCTTATGAACTGAAAGGGATTTCTGAGCACTTCTTCAAGTATCAGGCTAGTGCTGAATACTTGCAGGAAACAAATAATGTGACCTGGCAGCTTTGTTCATAAATCACTGTGCACTGCAATCAGTCAGCTCTGCCAAATGCAATGCCCTGCACATCCTAGTGGGAGCTTCATACCCACTTCTTGAGTCCCAAGCTTACTGTTGGCAATACTAGAAAGCAAGACACCTTGACAGCCTTTTGATTTGATTAGAAAGGAAATGCAGATAGAGCTGAGTGTGAAAGAATGACCAACCCCCACACTATTTATTTAGTATTGCTACTTTAAAATATTCCTTGGGCATGTTGTCAAAGCTGATCCAGGAGAAGACTGTCTTGAGCACTCCTGAAATTGGCTAAATAACAAGATCAACTGACAGCAAGGAAAAAGCTTTCAAATGACTGGAAGTATTTAGGAATGGAATAAATGAACAGTTTTCAGGACTGTTTTAAACAGTCGTACTTGTATCTGGACTGGTACAAATGCCCCTACTATACAGAGTCCTTCACTGAGAGATCTGTTTTTGTTTAAATAGGATTGTTAAGTATATTTGATGTTCCATTGCTACTTGTTACCCAAGGCCTTTGCTGCAACCACAGAGACAGTCAATATTTCTACCTGATTACAGCATATGAGACTTGCCCTAAAGAAACTGCTCTGTGGCAACAAGCTCTGTGAAAATGGAGTGTTCAATCTGCATCAAACATCTGAGTTTAATAAGAAGACCTGAACCATAGGGCCATAGGAAACATAGGGAAATATTGGCCACACTGTGTCTACCACAGTACAGAATCTGTTTTAAACCATTAAAGGAAATCAGCATCTTCCTAAGTCAGAGGAACAAGTAACATCAGGATGGAGCAGAGCATTGAAACAGGAATGACTGGGAATTGGAAGGAAAATTGGTACTCTGTTGCCCATCTTGCAATTCAGTGGGCAACACTGGGCAATATCACAGCCCACAGTTGTTTTGTCTTTATTTTGTCAGTTTGGATCTATCTCAGATCAGCAATGTTCAGGGACAGTTAATTCTTTAATATCAGTCTGGACTTGCCTCAGCATGAAAATACTGATCCTGTGAACACCCCTAACTGCTGATGAGTTTTCTAAGTAGTCTTAGCAAAAATAGCCCACAAACCAGAAGTGCTTCTATTTTCCTCCTTAGAAAATACAGTTTTGTTGGAATTTCCATAATTTTATATTCTGACATTATTAATTTGAATCATTCAACCTTACAGAGATGCATTTCAAGCTATTAAAATTATTTTATTGCTCCAAAATCATACTTTTTATGAAATAAATCTTATTCTTTCCATGAGAAAAAAAAGCCTATGATCAAATAAAAAACAAGTGCAAATTTAAAACTTTCAAAATATCCCAGAGAGGTTCTGTCAGCTGCAAAAACACACACAGAAATTTCAGTCTGTCTCAGAGAGGGCAAGTTGTCTATAATGTGACATCGTTGCCAGATGCACTTAGTGTCTTGGATGCCATTTGGGTCTGAATAAGTATGAACTGAAAATGTTACAGTCTTTGGTATTCCTTCATCTCTTCACAGGTCAGAACAGAGACCTGCACTGTCACTTCACAGGCAGCTATCTGCTTTGTGACAGAAAAGAGGATTTTATTCTCTAAGATTATCAGTTGGGCACCTTTACAGGCAACAAAGGAAAAACAAAACCCAATCATACAGCCTAACCTTCTTCTCAAGAGCATTCATAAAGTGGAACAAAAGCCTGACAGCTCTGCAATGATTAGTTTTGAAGCAGGCTTAGATAACTTAGACTCATGGGAATTTGATGCAAATTCTGAACATCTTTTTACAGTCCAGCACTACCTGAAACAGTGGAGCTGGGGAGGAGTGGCTGAAGCTGCTCTGCTCCAGTCCTGCCCTCAGACCATGCAGTGCAGTTTCACAACCACACAGCACCTGAATTCCCAGCCCAGACACAGGCAAGCAGACCTGATGTGGATTTTGTGTGGCAATGGAGAGGGTTGATGTGTAGTCACAGTGATGCTCGTTTCTTGTGCTTGCTGAACCACTCAAAGTTCTTCGGGCTCTGACCAGCACAGGCAACGTGGCCATCCTGCACTTGAGCTATATTTCTCACCAACAGCACCCTTACAAAGCATTAATTTGTTTTCATGATAGTATTGAAGACTGAAAATGATGCTAGAGGATGCCCTCTCTGTTCTGAAAGAACAACAAAATCTCATTCATAAATTTGAGGTCCAATCATCATTTTCTCAAATAGACACAGAAGATATTACAACAATTTTGACACTTTTAAGTTTTATTCTAAAGCTTTTCTTCTAAGGGTGGTAATTTTTCTTAATGTTACTAGATATTTTCTTTCAAAAACATTTTTCCTTTGTTGCTGAGAAAGGAATACTAGCTGATAGTAAGCAAAATTGTTGCCTCGAGACAAATTGGCATTCACCATTCAAGCAGAAAAATAAATTAAGTGCAACATTTAGGCACTCTGCATTAGGCTGATAAAAAAAAAATCAACAAAGGGAAAACAAGTGCTATGTCAACTATTAACTGTAAAAACCAAATAAATTAGAATTTCTCCATTACTTGTACAGCCATGTAATTAATTACATGCTTAAAAGTATGAAGCTTTTAAAAGTTTTGTTGGAACCAGCAATCAACTTTACATTTTTTGGACAGAAATATGTGGCCTTGGTAAATACTAAAATATACACCCATTCTTTTAATATTTCAATGTGGTATTTAAAACAACTGTTAGTAATATTATTACTATTAAGAATTATTAAACATAATTATGATGTTTTGCCACAGTCTGGAGGACTATATTACTCCCTTACCTTGCCTTTGGAGAAGGTGTTTCTTCCTGAGGAATTCAGGAGTGCTTACACATTTTAAGATGCAGAAAGCATCTAAGATCATTTCACGCACCAGGTGAGGCCAGCTCTGAAGGAGAGTGTCAATTTTACTTTCCTCCAATATTGTAGGACAGGAAAGAGAATGGAAAAATTTCAACATAATGAAGTTCACTATTGTGATAGCTGTCATTTGGCAAGTCTTATCAGCATTTACTATGGAGCACATGCTCCTTGTCACTTGTACCTCATGAACAACAGGTATTGCCATTGTTGGACATCTTGAAGCATAAAAAAAGAGGTTTTGCTAAGCTTCTACCATGAAAACAGTGTGAAATTTGTCAATAATTAATGTAGTTTTGTGTCAGTGCTGATTTTCAGTCACTATCATCTTGGCAGAGCTATTAGCATTCTTCCCTCAATCCCTACATTTGATTAACTTAACTGCATCACTAGGAAATTTTTCACCCTTCTGCTCATCCACTTTCCCCCATTATCAATGAAAACACCTTGTTACTCCCCATGCCAAATTATACCTCACCCCACAGCTAATTTCTGCCTTTTAAACTGACCATCCATTCCTTGTCAGAGCTGAGGACTTCATTGACTCCTGCCCAGAGCTCTGGTCTGCAGATGAACAGACACCAAGCTGAAGGTCCAACACAGCTGGGGCTGGTACCATTCTGACGTGGACTAAATGTATTAATTGTTATCCTCCTCCACTTTCTCCCTAAATTCTGTCCTTCACAGTCCTTCCCCTAATTATGTATGACCCTGTGCTTCTTAACACACCCCTGAAATCTTATATGTCCTCCATATCTCTTTAGAGTCATATCTGTGCCTCCCCTTGAGCATATTAGTTCACCACAACAGTCTGGATTAAGCAATAGGTACATATTCCAAGGTAGTTTCCCAAGCCCTGAAAGGGCAAAAGCCCTGTGTGATACACTGTTCATGCATTTAGCAGGGCACAAACAGTTCCTGTTAAAGAGCACAGGATAAATCAGAAAAGAGCAGGGTCTTTAAACATATTTCTTCTTAGTAACAACATCAATTCAATCTTTGAAAGCTCAGGTTCATACTCTTTTCTGTCTAGGATTTAGTGTGGGATCCACCCTTTTTTCCTGCCAGGAATTAATTTTAAGAACAGAGAAGTGAGTACTTAAATACAAGTAGCTCCATGCACTCTTTCTACGTGTCATCAGCTCATGCTCCCAGATAGAGTTTAACAAAGAAGATGATGATGAGGTGAGCTACAGAAGAGGGGAAGAAAGAAACAAAGGGGGCAGTAGGGGACTTCGTGTCTCCAGAAAAGAAATGGGGCCAGAATTAATGACTCAGGAGAGAAAAGGAAACCTCGAATTTCAAGACCACTTCTCCTTCCCAATTCACTATGGGGTTCTGAATTAAATAATAAAAAAAAGTCTTAAAAATAGGATAAAAAAACCTCTAAGCTCTGCAAGAGTATGGATTTGATTTGCTCTCTCAACCTGCTTCCCAAGATCTACTACAGCCCCAAGTGGGGCTATACTTGCAAAATCCAGTCACATTTTACCAGGTCAGAAGTACTCCTTAAGCATTCAAGGCTCTTTAAAGGGAGCCAACAGGTGTGAAAGCTGCACCGACCAGAATGCAACATTAGCATGCAAGGAATTTGGATGGATGCCACTTCTTGGCATGAAATGACTGGAAGAGGCTTGCTTAACTACTGAACCATGCTGATGCAAGGACACTGTTGTGTTAAAAGGTTGTCCTGGCTCTTTCACCAGTTTTCTTTTTTAGCCTTATCATTCTTCTAGCACGGCCTTTTGCTGGAAGCCTACTCTGGGCAATTTCTTCCCTGCTTGGCTGACACATGGAATACTGCAGACTTCCTCTCTGTGCATAGGTATATATTCCTACTCTGCAGAAAAATTCAGGAGTCAAATGAACCCAGCTCAGGTGTTAACTCATTCCTCTTTTGGTCTCAGGTTATTTGACACAGTCCATATACAACCTCCCTTATTATTTTGAACCAGAACAGGTAGAACAAGTGTTAAGCTCACACTGCAGCTATACTGGAAATTTGCTATGCTTTTTTAAATGAGAAGAGTCCCATAACTTCCCCGCTTCAAGGTGATTATCCTGAAGTAATGCATGGTGAATGACAAATACTTGGTTGATGAATAATTTGAGTATTTTGCTTTGCATCTAAATCTGACCTTTATGTGAACATTACTGCATTAAAAAGATTCTGCATAATCAAAACACTGTACAGCCAACATCTGTTATTCAGAAGACCCGAGGGGTAGAAAAAAAAAATCACAGCAAATCATTTGACCTAAATATGTTTTGCTCTGTGATATAAAGTATACTTTTACTGTCTGACTTGCCAAATTCTTCATGGCTTAGTGTGACACTGTTTGTTAACAGAAGCATGCAATTTGTGTAACCTTTATGTTTAATGTTATAGCTAATTGTTATTCTTTAATAGTGTATACGTCATTTGTCACACAGCGAACTGTAGATGCTGAAGACAGATGGACCACCAGATGGACCCTGGGAAGGATTGGTTAAAATGTCAGTGATAAGCTAACAAAATGAAAGAGTAGACTGAAGAGACTATTCAGCTGAAAAGCCTGTCTACAGAAATAGGTTTTGTATTATTCACATTCATTAAAGTGCACTTCAGCCACACTGTTTTGACATTTTTTGCTTTGTGACTTTTCAAAGCAGCCAAAGCATTTTTCCTTCCCCAAATACTTGCTTGATAACACAGACTGGCAGAAGTGATCCTTGCTTTCAGAGGTGATCACTTTTGCCATGAAGGAACTTAACCACAGTTATATTCAAACTCACAAGTGCCCCAATTCAGAGCTTGAGCAAGCAGTCGATGCCTGCAGGAGTTGTATTGACCAGAAGGGAACAATTGCTTGCTCCTTGTCAGTTACCATGACTCGGATTCTCTGATTCTGGCCATGCATATACTTTGCACTACTAATTAAAATAAACTTCTTTGGGTCTACCCACAAAAATTTCTTAAATAAATGGAAAAATCTTCAGTGGGATCAGGATATTTGACACAATGCACAAACCTAGTAAATCAGCAGAAGGAAGCAAGGTAAGATTGGTTAGGAATGAATCTAGGCAGAACCAATGCTGTGAAACAGAAACACAAAAAATACAGAGATTTAGGTGTTTCCTCATTTAATATGGTTCCTCTTCTATTGTTTGAGGAAAGCAGCTTTTTCTGTGGAATATAGGAAAGACCAAAAAAAAAAATCTCTGGCAACCCTGGCTACGATTCTTACCAGTGCCATATGTTTTATCCATCTATGCTCTTGTAAGAGATTTTTTTATGGTCCCAAGCACAAATCAGTTGTCATCAGAGAAACATGAAAATCTCATTTTCACTGAGTTACTAGATATCTAACTGCTACCGTGAATATTGCCATATAAGTGAAGCAGGAAATGAAAACAAATTATGGGAAATTTGGGAATTGTAGTAATTCTCCATAGGGTGAAACAAACATTCACTGAAGAAGAGTTTTAAAATTTTAATTTTTCTTACTTTCCATTTGGAAATTTTTGAAATTAGAATTGTTTTTACTGAAAGTGTTTTAAAACTGAAAAAACCCAGCAAAACTCTGCCATGTTTGTCATTTAATCTAACAAAGGTAAGGCCACTCAAATGAAAAGCCATTTCAAAGCAGGACAGTGAGGTAGGCAAGAGTTCTGGATCTCTTATCCAAGGATGCACTGTTGCTTCCCATCTCTTGAGACCTCTAAGCATTTCTAAAAGGCATATTGTGCCTACAGAAATAGTAATAAGCTGGATGATGGGGCAAAATATGTTATGCAGTCATTTAAAGAAGATAGAATAGCTGTAATATTCCTTTTTGTTAAAAAGCACCATTAATCAATCTGAAATTTTCTACCAGCAAACAATAGAATGAAATAGAATAGAATGAAATCACATGTACACATGTTCATCATCAAAATGATGGAGTGGTGCAAAAATTTTAATAGAAGACTATGCATAATCTAGTAACATAAAATATGTATCCCTGTTTGTCCAAATATATTGAAGCCCAAAAGGATGCAGGACATTTCCTTTCACTTTAACCCGACTGTGACTCTCAAAATACTAGTATTTTCATGTTCCATATGTTGCATTTACACACTGCTCCTATGGATTTTTTCTTTACTTTTTCATCATATGTTCATGACATATGTAGCTTAAATAATTTTACAGTTACCTTATATGGCAGGAATTTTTATTACCATCCAGTAACTAGAACAACTGAGGTTAAATCTACTGACATCAATAATGCAGCTGCTTTTTGCTCAGAAATACAGAAACAGATCCAGAGGCAAAGGCTCAGACTCCAAAGTTTTTCCAATCAGAGTCTCAAACAATACACAACAGAGGTATTCACCATTGCTTTGAAGGTACCATGAGAGTTAACAGCACCAGCCTCAGCTCACTTGGTGACCACCACAGTGCTTTGGGGGCATGGTTCCAATTTGTCAATATCCAGTTGAAAAGCTACCTCTGGCATTTCTCTGCTTCCACCTGCTCATTCCCACTCACAAACCTGCAGCAAACAATCTACACAAACATTTTTGAAAATGCTTCTGGTTTTGCTTTTTTTTGATTGTGTGACCCACCTGAAAATCTCTAATAAGACAGGTGAAATGTCCATAACTGGGACATGGGGCAAGAACTTATTTTATAGACTTACAGCATTCTCACTTTAGAGGATACCTGAGACTACTGAAGTTTTCTTATGATGACAAGTGAAAGACATTATGGTTTTCCACATGGAAAAAGGAAGTATTAAGATATCTGAGAAGATATTCTGTAATCATATCTCAATTTTATCAGTTCATTCTTACCAAAGTGGCTTCAACAAAATCCTTGTCACCTAAAAAGCATTTCTACAAGATTTGTTAATTGTTAGTATTCAAAATTATCAAAGTAGACTCCCACATTTCATTTGCCACAGTTGGGATTAATTCAGATCTATGGGATTATGCAACATAGTAGACTATTTTTTTCACTGAATGTAGCTTGGAGTTATTGGCTTTTTCACAAAAAAATGTTCTAGCATCTCATATAATCAAACAGAAAATGTGAGAAACTTCAAATTAGTAAATCAGTTATATAAGAGAACTAATAGGATTTCAACATGACTCATGAATTACAGTTTGAAGTTCTTGATTGTTGTCTTAAGTGTCAGATTTTTTGAGGCAGAAGAGGAATTAACACTGTAAAAATCTTCTAATAACAACTTTTTTTTCTGAAGAAATACCCTGGGAAAGTATTGTGAAGTATGGTGTGAAGATTACACTGTTATCTCTTAAAATACACAATGCAAACACTTGAAAAAAATCAAAAAAATACTTATAAGAAAAACACAGTTAATGTAACTTTATAGCAATAAACAGTAATAGTATAGATTGATTCTGTAGATTTATAGCAATAATAACCTCTCTTGTTTGTCATGTGCTAAAAAATACTTCACAGTGACAAACACTGCAGTTTCTCTCTGTGTGTATACATCCATGGGCACGAGAAAAGCAACTGAATAAATGAGTCTGTGCACATTCATGCACTAATAACAAAATCATCCACCATGGACCCAATCTACTGTGCTGGCAATGGCAGCTGGCAGCAGCTATGCACAGTCACTGACAGCATGGGGTAACATGAGAGTGTATAATACCTTACAGCACAAGTTATTTCCTAGCCTTGGGAAGCCAGGAAAAGTTTTAGAGGTGCATAAACCATGTGTACCCTGGTGGTGTATGCAACAGCTCTTCAAAGCTGATTCTACTTGAGCCATAGATTTTGAAAATAAACTCCTCTGGTAAGTTTGTCACGTTTCATTAGGAAAGATAATTATAGATTCAGCTTTCAGACAGGAAAAAGTTACTATATTTGAAGATACTGAGATTAAAAAAAATTAAAATAAGCAAAAATAAACAATAGTCCTCACTGTTTTCAGTAACAACCTAACAGGAACAACTACACTCGTCTTTTTCAAATCCTTAATGGTCCATCATAACAAATCTATGTACATAAAACAGACATAAAATACAGCCTGTCCTGGAGAAAGTTAAGGCTCATTTTCCTACCCATTTCTGTCAGCAAAGATACCATACTCTGTAAGCCAAAACTACCTTAGGTCTTGATTTGCATAGCATTGATAAGGACATTGTTTTGGTGCTTTAAAGCACAGGAACAATTCAAAAACTGCTTTTTTTCAAGAAAGAGGAGAGTTAAAATGTCATGCTGGTTGCAGGCTGAGCTCCTCAGATTGGTAAAGAGTGCAGTAAAGACATCCCTCTGAAAGAAAATCACTGCACTGGTTTTCCTTTCTAATCCGTAGAAAATGCTGCAATTTCTGCCACTCCTGGGAAACAGAAAATCAAAAACCAGCTGAAAATGAAAATTTGTAGCCTCAAATTAAAACTTCAAAGTTGTGCAGATCGAGGGCTTTCATTTGCATATTCAGTTTTGCACCTGAGTTCAGTTTAAACAAAAATAAATCCCCCAAATCTTCAAGGTTCAGGATTTTAAAAGCCAGAGCTACTTTAGGCCCTTAAAACACTGATTAAGCACCAAAATTAGTTACAAAAAAATCTTCCTCACTGCAATGTGATCGTTTCCCTTATCTATGAACCACTACTGGAGTCTAAATTCACCCACATTCATTTGTGGGGCAGGTCCATCTTTGTGGAACCCAAAAACAGCAAGAAAGGACAAAGTGTGACACTACTGTGTTCTGCTGCAGACCAGGGACATGTGTGACCCTAAACTATGGCATGAAAACAGGGTCAGGAAAGATGGGGTTCCCATACCTCACAGCTACACACAACAACCTGATCACAAAGTTAACAATAAGAGCGAGTGGTGGGCTCTGCTTGGGGCTCAAACTCATGATGTAAACATCTCAGTTAAGGATTTTCTATTAGTAAAGAAGGCAAAGTGATCATTTTCCCACTGTTTTTGAAGTAGAAAAGATAACATAGAGAGACTGAAATCCCTGAAACTGTCCTCAAAATCGGGAAGAGCCAAGGTGGCACAGGAGAAAAATTAAATGTCTGCTGAAGCCAGATACTTTGAGCAGTTGTCAGACTGAGTGCCACAAATATGCTGGTAAATGAACATACCCACTAGTGTCACTTGTAAAATTCCACTGCTGTTTGATAACATCTCTAAAAATTTATAGAGCTTTACGCCATATGCCTAAAAATAGCATCTACAGCGTTGCTAGCTTTTGCATTAGCAGTTAAGATTAAATATATTACAATTCCACTGAGAGCTCTACATTTGCAATTAGTCTAATTCTTGGAATGGAAATTTGGTAAAGCTTTCACAAAGCCCAATAGAAAGAAGATATGAAGTTAGTGTATTGCAGTACAGCTGCTGCCTAGGCTGGTAATAAAAAAAACTGGTTAGTAAGATGAGACAGTGGCTTTCCCTTTAAAAATGTCAATTATTATTCATTCTTATTATTTATTACACATAAATAGTAGTGCATGCAGAATGAGGCCATGAGGTACTGCACAAAATAGTAGAAGAAGTAACTCTGTCTGAAAGACTCTCCCATGTAAGGACACTGCCAGGTGGTGTTTTTCAAATGGAAGTTATTGAACACGGGTCACACTGCACACTGGCCATTGTACCAAGCCCAAGCTAGTGAATTGTCTTGAAAGCTAAAAAGAAAAGAGCCTTCTTAATGCAAGCTTGTGTCTTCTATACAGGGAATAGACAAATTTGCTTACCCTGAATAGCCAAGGCAAGAAAAGCTAGGAAAAAAACTGGAAGTGCCAAGCTGAGTTACCCAAATTCATTCAGCAAGGGAGCAGCAGTCAAAAACAGAGCCAGTCTTTGTCTTCCCACAGTGCCAAGCTACCCCTTCTGTACAGGGAGATTAAAACAACATTAAGGAGAAGCACCTCACAGTAGTTTAACAGTCCTGGCCCCTGGACATGCCAGCCAGGCTGTCTCACACTGCACTGAGGGCATTCTTGTCCTCTGAGTACCCTGTTTGGAAACTAACAGGGCACCAATACCAACTCTGCCTCTGCACATGGGGTTTCTGCAGCAGAAAATGCAGGTGTACAGAAGAACCACCACTTGTTCAGCTCCCATCACAAAGCTGAGACAAAGCCCAGGTGCCCTCAGGGACCTCAGTGCAAACACTGAAATACCTTTTTCCCTTTCTATAGGCTCTGCACCCGCTCATGGGAATGCTCTATCTCCACACACATTGTACAGAAAAATACAGGATCATCCTTAAACACACACTGAAAAATTTTCTCTCATATCCAGGTGCCCAGGATACTTTAAACAAGTGTTTATGGATTATAAGGCTGGAGGTTCCTCAAATTCAATATCCTACCTCCAAGAGCTGCTCTGCTCTGCACCATGAAGACCGAAGGCTACCAACTGCTAATTCATTTTTTTCTTTTAAACTTGTTATATCTTGTCTCTACTATGGTGACAAGCTCCAAGATTTAATTACCTGGTGCGTGTAAGAAACATTTTCCTTGAGCAGTTAAATCTGATACTGAGTCGTATCATTGCTCATGACTTTGTCTTCAATTTTGTGAGAAACAGTAAATAATCACCCTCTCCTATTCACTTCTTATTCTCCTATTCACTTTCTCTGAATGCAATACCAGATCATTCACTAAGATATCTATTACTTTAAAGTTCAGCTGTCATTATAACTCAGAGAGCAAGCAGGATTTTTTTTAAGTTTTCTTATGCCAGAAACATTCACAAGGATTTTTAATATCCTTTGTGCGATTGTCTCTGCATATATTTGTAATTCACACATTTTGACTTTTAATAAAAATGGCTAAACCATCCCATCTGCATAACACACAGAACCTAGTTTCAGCTCTCATTCATTATTAAGAGATAGAACTCAGTTATTTATGAGAAGTTTCTTATTCACTTCTGCACATCCTTCTTCAGCTTTTTTTATGAAAAAACCCACCAACCCAAAACCCCCCTAATTCAGGAACAACAATCTTAAATTTCTGTTCAAAAACTTTAATGCTTTTTAAAAAGCTACTTTTGATAAATGCAAATACATAAAGGTGTTTTGGGGTTTGTGGCCTCAGTTTCAGTTTTGTTTTTCTTTTGCATTATCTATACTCCAAGATTAGACTTCTGTTAGCACCATACCCCACTGAATTATAACAATTGTAATTTCAACAATATATAAGTGCTGGCAAATTAATCTGTCTTGTACACTGTGTAATTCATTAAAGGACAGAACAAGCTGCTATCTGCCACAGAGGAATTTTTTTTCCCCCACTGTTTTTTTTTAAGGGAGTACCAGACTGCAGCTCTCATAAATCACTAGAAATTTCTTGATATCACTAAAGCTGTGCCCTTTTATAATCTGGGATATTTTCTTTTAATAGGATCTTTTAAGATGCTCAATAGGTGACACTGTAATAAAGACAGCTGATTTCAGGTCTTCTCCAGAATGTGCACTGAGGAACTGTAAAAAGTATGTGATTTGGTAATTCTGCTCATAATACAAAGGAGAGTCTGAGGCAGCTGGATCTCCATAAACATTGGGAGTTTTTGTTTTCAGCTTCTCAATCCATGTCCATCCCACAGCTGACTTCCTGCACCTTGTTCCTGAGAACTGGCTGACACGGTCACCCTCCAGAATATCAGAATGTAAAACTGCTTCAGTTCTTCTAGGTCAAAGTCCTGGCTTCAGAAGCAGCCAAAAGTGAACAAAATACAAATAGCAAATATATATATGGAATTTTTACCAGAAATGTAATCCCAATTTTCAATCCATTTGGAGTTGCAGCAGACACTCGGGCTCAGACACAGCCTTTAACTGTGTGCTTAAGGCAGCTATTCAGCCTGCACACATCTATACCAGCATAACAAAGGGGTTTTACTGATACAGATGAGAGAAGAGAAGAGAATGGCATTCACACCCCATTGTGAATGTCACTTTAACTGGTCATGAGAGAACCTATAAAAACATCTAGGGCTTTTTATTTGGATAAGGAAGAAGGAATCATGAATTCCACAAAATGAAAGAAAGCATTGATTTATTACAGTGCCCTGACAGTTTCAGCATCAGAGCCATCAGGTATAAGAAAAAAAATCTGCTGGCCCTGTGAAAATGTAAGCAACCCAGCCATCACCTTCATTAAGCTCCAACCCTGAACAAGCCTTACAAATTCAGCTTGATGAGCAGAACTAATGGTCAATGGTCTGACAAAGCATTTTTCCCCCTGAGAAAAAGCTGATGAGTTGAAATGAAAGCATTTCATGGAGGTATTGATTTTATTAAATTTTTTTAGGGGAAATAGCTCCTTAGCTCTGATAGGATATTAAATCCAGGACCACCAATACATCTAACTGCTAGAGCATCATGCAGTTTCTAATTAACCCACATTGCTCTGACTGTGTCTGACTGGAAAACTAGACCTGTTTTGCATATCCCAGTAATTATCCACTCATCCTTTTAACTACTCTTACATGATTTATTCTCTCTTCTGGCAGGACTCTACTACTTTACAAAAATATATATCAACCCAGAGAAAGAACAGCTCCAGATGCAGTTCAAGATGAGACACTGAGATTTAGCTCCATACTCAGTGAAGGCTCGTTTTTATCCACCAGGAAGCTCAACATGACATCCACCGGACAGCTGAAACAGCCTCAGGATCTCAGCCCTTCATCTTGGGTTTTGGGAACCCAGGGTCAAAGTGTCAGTGCAACCAGGCCATACAAGAGTTTGGAGTGAATCCTGTGTGATCCCAAGGGACTGACCTGTCCCCCAGGGCTGTCTCCATAGAAACTGAGGCAGGATGAGGATAAAAAGGGAACTGGTATCAGGAAATATTTACTTTGAAACATTAGAGATAGGAAGTTTGTGAAGAAGGGAAGAAAGTACATTCTCCTAGAGAGAACACTGCATTCCTTGAGGGCACTAGAATTTGAAATCAAATGTTCACAAATTGATTTGATTTCAGCTTTCTGTCCAGGCACTTATTTCATAGAACCCATAACAAACTGGCCCCTACAAGGCTCATGGAGGTCATGTCCTGACTGCTTTCTTCTGCAGCTTATTCTGAACGTTTTCAGATTCTGGTTCAGTGAGATTCCAAGGTAGTTCCTTGAGAATCCCCAAGCTCTTTGAACACACACTTCAACAAAAGCAAAGGCACTCAGTATCTCTCAGAAACAGGCTCTTAAACATTAAGGGCTGCAATAATTTCAAAGCATCAGGGAGTTATGCACTTAGTTCACCTGCATATTGATGCAGAACATAGATATTAAGTATAAGGCAGCTAAAGGCAATTATTCTGATCATTAAAAAATCTAATCAGAATAACTTTGAATTTTGTAGAGACACAATCAGAGAACTAGTCACCTTCCCATTTTCAAGGAGACATGTATGTTTTGAAGCACTAAACACTAACCATTAGCTAATTTGTGCAATGCTTAAAGCACACAGGTTTTGTTTTAAAAAAAGGTAAAATTACATATACCAACAGAAAGCATTGCAAAATGTTAAATTGCAATGATATTTCTATCTCTATTGGGCTAAGAAAGCAAATCCTTAGAAAAAACAACCACTTTTTTTTTTTTTTTTTTTTCCCTGCATAAAGAATATTAGACAGGAAGAAAAACTTGGCTTTAAAACTGATTTACTCAACTACATCTTTCCTGTGATACTGGGGCCCACCCTTTGCATTGCTTTAGAGAAAGTACCTGCAGTTGCTGCACTGGAGAACAAAGCTACAGTGCAGAAGGTGATCTCAGAAATCATCTAGTGAATGACAAACCAGAGGTTAAAAACCTTTTCTACCCCATCAGTGAACATTAGACAGGAGAAAGCTGCCCACTCTCAGTGATGTTGTGATGACCTCCCTGGGGTTAAGTAATCTGTACTAGATGAGGATCTGCCTAGTTACTGACTTAAGACAGGGCTCATAGTATACAATTCATATCACCTTCTTGTGGCAAGCTTGAGTGAGTGTGTCATGCCTCAAACCTTATTTTCCTCTCTTTCACATATTAGCTTGGAGGGCAGGGGAAGGAAAGGGGCAGACAAAGCAGTTCTCTTGTCCACAGAAACTCAGCTGAAAGCCTGGCTTTCTCATGTGATGGTTATCTAATTGATTCAAATGTCACCTTCTCATACAGAACCTTGTAGCTTTCCCAGACAGACTGTTGCAGTCTCCTCTCTCATTTATATTTTTCAGAGGCTTTTCTTTTAGTGTATGAAAAGAATAAAATATTATACAAATTATCTCACTAAATTATTCTCTTTAAATATCTGCCTTCCTTTTCATGTTTGTCTCTGACCTACTGTGGATCCCATTTACATGAAAATATTACTGGAGCACTTCTCCTATATCAGCATTCATTAGCAGCTCCAAGTGCCTGGCACACAACAGGGGTTTTGCCTACTATGCAGTTTGAGGATGTTCTCATCAGAAATAGGAGCAGATAATGAGGAAAGAACACAAATCTATACAGTTTCTGTCACCACTGCTCCGTTTACTTCAGCAAGCAGTAATGGAGAAATCTTTTCACAAACCAGCTTTTCTCCTGCAGTTTGTGTAGTCAAAACAGCTTTAGCCCTGTTTTCTTCCTTTTTTGCTGTTGTTTATTGCCCTTCCCCCATCCTGTACCATACATATCAAGGTGTTCTGAGCAGCAAAGTTTAAACACACATGACTGTATACTTCTGCTTCAGGAAAACCAGATGTATGTGTTAGGCTTGACAGGATTCATTATGAAATGACTGCTCCAAGGACCTGCTTGTTAGCCACTGAAAATGAATGGCAGTTGTACTCAGGATTCCTGGAAATCTCTACAGAAGTCAGATTGTCTGGCTGGAGGAATGATTAAACAAATTACTCTACAAACAGTACATATCTCGCTAGCCACTGCCCTGTGACACTGCTGCAGGAACATACATAGACAGATATCTTCCCTAATTGAAACATTTGAAATTTGAAAAATTTCCATATGAAAATTTTCTGAATTGAATAAGCTGTTTTATTATTGCAGTTCCTAAGCTTGCCTCCCTTTTATGTCAGCTTTCACTTGAAGGCTCACTCCACTGTGATTTTTATCCTTAGTATCTAGCAAAAATCTCTAGCATAATTTTTTCATCTGTCATCATGATCTGACTATATTTTATGTATCATATAGCTATATATCTAAAAAACCCCATCCAAAAATAGAAGAGTTACTTCTGATGAAAAAAAACAAGCATGGGAAATAAAAACAAAACAAAACACCCCACCCTCATGTGGGGAAATAGAGAAGGCTGAATAAAATAAATAGCTGTACTTCTGGGAAGGCTTGAAAGCAGGTACACACAGTCTGTTCAGCTGTCTCTGCTAGAGAGGAGACAAGGAGAAAACCAGTATCTAGGGAAGGAATGGGTTCACTTTTCTTTTAAATTTGCTTTTAACTCTCCCCAGCATGTTGGGGAGAAACTAAGATTCTTTCAGGAAAAAAGGCAAAGGGAGTCTGTTTAGCTGGGTCCTCATTTCCACCCTTCAAACAGACTTGTGTTGATACCTTTCACTGTGAAGAGACAAATCCTGACACACAAAGCTGTGTCAGGGCTACCCCTGTGGCTTTTCACAGCAAGGTCAGAGCAACAATTTAACTTACTGTTTAACAGTCAGTTCTTAATTGGAAACCTATCCACTGTGACACTCTGGAGTAAGTGAGTTAATCACCAGGCTGGCTCAGTACAGCACAAGGCAGGTCCTGCTGAGAGGATGAGCTGCAAGCCTCAAACACAGGGCAAGCTAAGACGTGGATGGCACACCCAGACCTGCCCAGGGGATTTCTGCACCACTGCAGCCACACAGCTTGGGACTGGCAGCTGTGTGGGCCTTGATGAAGCCAATGGGAGCTGGCATTTGTAAGGATTACAGGTCATCAAGCCTCTAAAAGTTACAGCTTTCCTACAACAGAGCCTTGCACCTTTTAGGGCTGTCACATCAAATTGCCAGCCAGTGTTTGACTCCCAGTTGCCCAGCCTGAGCACAGTCCATACTGGTGGGCTATCACTTCCTGACACCTTTGAGCCCTCTATTTTACAAGACTTTACGTTCCTTGTGGATCTGGCCCTTCCCTCCTTTCCTCTATTCCTCTCGTTTATTTTAACCTTTTTCCTAGAACCTAAAGAGAAAAATTAGCCTTATTTACTGTGCTTTCTTCACTGCTAAAGAAAGATGACAGGTGCATCAGCAACAAGCATCCAAGGGTTTCTATGATTAAACACTCAACTTCACATCAGAGGAGATGAAAGGATTTAAAGACTTAATTTTTTTTAAACTCCTAATGAACGAACTTTAAATATTTAATGATTCTTAGAAAGCTTTTGAGTACGTAATTTTATAAAATGGTACTTTAAGAAAAAAAATCCCAAAGCAACCTACTTCTATTCCTTTTACTAGCTGATTTCTTTGTGTTATCTGAAGTGACCACTTACCTACCAGAGGAGAAGTTTGGTTAAAGATTATTTAGATTCTAAAAATAATGTTAGGTAAAAATAAAATTAAAATCAGCATTATCAATTTTCCTAAAAAAAAAACCAAGTCAATTAAAAAAATGTAACTGCATAATGTTTATTTGTAATGAAGAAAAATAAGAAAACAACAACAACAAATCAAACTGAAGTTATTTGGAAACATAGTTTTTCTCTTGTATATTCTTGACTTTCCTATTTACACCACATTATATAAAAGACTACATAAGTAATGCAGCTGTATAGGACTGGTCATCATGCACGGTAAGCTTGGACATTTTCTTTGATCCATTTTCCCTTATAAGGCACAAAGCAATGGACTGGAAAGTGATTTCTCCTTCCTCTGTGTTAAGGTATTGCACCTGAAACCAGTAAAGATAGGATCTCATCTGAATTCTCTTAAAAAAATCAGTGAAATTATTCACCAGTTGCAATGATTAAGACACAGCCTTCCTTTGCAGTATCACATCCCTGTTAGAATGAAAACATTTTTTAAGACAGGTAAAAATCCTGACACTGGTACATGTTCTGAGACCTTGGTACCAGTATCAAACATGAATAATCCCTTCTTGAATAATATTCCTATAAGCCAAGTTATCAACTTGTATCATCTTAATGCTATTGAAAAAAGCAGCAGGGAAGCCTATATGTGACACATTCATTTTATGCAAGAAAGTCTCATTTAAAAATAAAAGTATATTGTTAACTTTTATACTGAAGCTGATGGTCCTACCAGCCAGGATACCCCACTACCCACATCTTTCTACTGCAAAATTCCCCACAGAAACCAGTGGTCCCTTTCTCCCAGTCTGAAAAAGAAATTGAGTAGTGGAAACAATGATTTGATAGTATTGTATATTAAGGTGGAATAAAAAGTAATAAATGCTGTCAAAATTGCCAACAAGCGCTCCTCAGAATGGATGTGGGGACACATTAGGTTAAGAGACGCCTGCTTTCCTTCAGAGATCCCTTTTACAAATCAAACAAGACAGGAGCCCATGCACACAACCCGCCTGGTACTTCTGGAGCTTGCACCTAGTACAAAAACCCTGGGCCTGAGATAGCAAGAGCCAGGTGTCAGCTAATGGAGAAAGCAGAAAGTAGAAAGAAGAATCAATGTTCAACCCTTAGCAAATCTCCTGTGAGGACAGGGTCTGACCCACCTCTCCTCCACATGGTGAACACAGGCAGCAGCACATGGCACATGATCGATGCTCCCCTCCCTGCTCTGCAGCTGGCTCACTCCAGGCTGGACAGGAGAGAGCTTCTCATATGGTGCAAGGTATCCCATGCCAAATATGTTGTGCCACTAGAAAAACACAGCAGATGGGCCAGAGCATCTGCTTTGCAGCACAGCTTCATTTCAGCGCACGTGAGCTCTTTAGGCTTCCTCCTTGGGGCTCCAGGAAGATTTGAGTTGTGCTGGTGACTGTGCACCTTGAGAACCCAGCCCCAGAATCTGCACAGACCTTTCCCTTTACCTTCAGGCTTGACTCAAGTCCAGCTCAGACAGAAAGAAGAATTAGAGAAAAAAAAAAAAGTACAATAGGAAGAGCACCAAGGCTTTGAAAGAGGCAGCACCACTCACAAGGCACATAATTGCATTACTCACATAATTACTTTTCTTTCACAGTTTTTATCCTTTTCAATAAAATAAAGAGTATGCATTCAGCCAGAGTAATTAGATTTCATTTAATAAAATATTAGTGTTTAATTTTGAAGGGGAAAGAATAGAAATGTAGGAAGAAAGAAACACCAGCTGCTTTTGCAAAGGTAAAATCAAACAGAAAATAGCAGCTCAACATTTTTCAAAGCCCAACCCACCAAGGGCTCCAGACCCTTGGTACTCATCCCAACCATCTCCCACACATGTGCAGGAGTTTTCACTGACTGCACTTAAGTTTTCATCTGTTTACAGACCTGGAATGAAGTTGTGCATCCAAAAAGCAAGCTACAAGTACAAAGAAATTGTATACCACAGGTCATCAACCAATCTAATTATTTGGCTCCAATGATGCAACATTCCAGCAGGAAAACAGCATTTAATTAGGCTGGTATTAACACTAAGCAGAAACAAAATGGAATTCAAACAAATGCGACGGGTGAGCATAATCTTTACATAACAAACAGCAATTTCAATAGTACAGGTAACTTGTCAAAATGCTATCACCTACATCAAAAATAAGGCAAGGAAAACTAAAGTTATACTCCAGAAATGCACTCTTTCCAGGGCCCAAGCCTGGAAAAGTCTCCAAGAAAAAGTCTTCAAGAACTGTGGATCAGTGGTCATGTCATCCCAGGAGTTCTTGGAATCAAGAAATAAGGAAAGGTCCAGAAAGACTCAAGAAAGAAGGCAGCAGGAATCAAGTCCTGGAACAATTTCATGTTCACATCTAAAAACCAGTGGGGAAAAAGGTTGGAAAATGTCCAGCCAGATTATTTGGGCTGGTGGCCAACTTTGGCCCACAGGCTGTAGGTTAGGCATTCTCACTCTAAAGAGGGAAATACAATGTGAATATTCACTTGACTTTCCTGTTTTCAGACTCAAAGACTGGAGTTTAACCATAACTTCAATATCTTGTGAGCTACAAAGCTCCTGAAAAACCAAACCTTTCTTCAGCATTCCTTGGTACCCCGTCCTCAAATCTCTTACTGTAGTGATTAGGTTGAAGAGTTTGCTCTTGTTCCTATCTTCTAAGCTCTTTGATTCTTTGATTCCTTATCCTGCTGCGCCTCCGTCTCATTTCTCAAGGTCAGAGCTTTCTCTGCAAGCAGTGCACAAACAAGTGACAACATGAGAACAAATAAAAAACCAGGACTGAGTTCACAACTGCAAAGTACCTTGCTCTATGATAAAGTCAGGAGACTACATTGTCTGAGATTACAAACAGAAATAGGTCACAGTAGATGGAGGAGCTCCAAAAGGAGAGAGAGGACCTGTGAATGCAGCAGGGCATCTTTGTCTTGATTCTCTTAGTAGGCAAGACCCTTGTCCTCAGAGGAGCTATCCTGATTTTACACTCGTACAAAAAAAGAATTGAATCCTTTAGGCACTGCCAAGTTCCAACAAGTAAAGATAGATGAGATGCTCAGGTAAAACAGCATTTTCTATGTACAGTATCCAAGCAACACAGTGAGAAACACCAACTGTGCTGCTTTTAGTACACAAAGATGGCAAAGGCAGCTTTTCTGTCCTCCTGTTCTTCCCTATCAGAGGCACCGGACTCCCATTTGAAGCCTGAGCACACCTCAGAGGAAAAGATGTAGCCAGTCTGATAAGAGAACACAAGATACAATATTCAATAAGAGAACTTAATTGTGAGGAACCCAAACCACCTGATAAACAGATGGCCAGCTGCAAAAGTAAACATCCACAAAAATACAAAGGCAAGCAACCCAAACTCACTGCTTGCCTATAGAACAAAATGATGTTTTTCAGCATTACCAAGAAGGTGTTTACAGGAAGGCAAACACACTGAGAAGAACCCACCAATTGAGAACTTGGAGATTAACCAGTCTGAATCCTCCAAGACTGACTCCTCCCTTCCCACTATTGTAACTACCATTGTAGGCACAGGACAAGCATTCCTGGGCTCAAGCTCCCTTTTCAGACTCATTTGTTCTTCTCTTGAGTTCACAAATTTCTACATGGATTACAGCTATTTCATACTCATACAAAGCATGAATATTTATAAGAAGTACAAACATGAGGGTCGGTTGCATTCAAGATACAAAACAACTTCTCTCAGGTACTGCTTTTGTAAATATGCCTTTAATGTCCTTATGCTAAATCAAAATTGTGCAGCTAAGCACTAGTCTAGGCTACCCAAATCTTAAAATACACAGTACTTTACTATTGCAGGAATGTTTGTCATTTCCCTTAAATCATCCTTGGCTTTTAGTGTCAATTCTCATTTTGAACAGGTGCAAACGACTCAGTTGTCATAGAAGATGGATATAGTCAATTTCATTTACAAACTATTTGTTTCTATAAAGTACATAAAAATGATTTTGAGCATATACGTTTAGTATTCAAGCAGTACTGCTATGAAAATAAAGGCAAATGTCATAATTTTTCTGAGTAATGGAAAAGAGAATCTCATTTTACAAGAACTGCTGATGAACTGTGCCCAGGGTTTCTCATATTTTTAAAGGAATTAAATAATCTGATCATTGAAGGTGGTGGAAGCAAAGTCAGGTTGGACTTGCTACCTGCTATGTCTCATGTTCCACACAAAGTAATCAATCCTTCATGATTAATAAAGAAATTTCCCATCTTCCAAAAAAGCCAAACATATCTACAAGTCCTACTGTAGGTCTTGATGCACCAAGTCAGCTAGAAAAAGGTTGTATTCTACTTTTGAAATAACAGAACTAGATCAGATTTTGGACTATTTAAATGATGTATACCCTTCACTTTGACCTCCAAGTTAGGTGAATTATAAGCTACTAAACCTATTTCCCCCTGCAATCCTTTAGTTTCCAAAGCATCAGCTCTTGAAAGCTTACCAGCAGTCACTGAATCTAAACATAACTTGAAGACAATGAAAAATGCTCTCATGTTCTGACCTGGAAGAACTTCCACATGTTTCACAGTTTTGCTAATACAGGAAATCTACTTCCCAGTTTCAGATCTTTCAGGATCATTTTTATACCACAGAATCTGATGTCCCAACCATTACACTGAAATGCACCTTCTTCAAATCTCCAAAACCATGTTATTTTTCTTATGAGCTCAGCAGTTTACTGAAGTAAATCAGTAAGTAATTACTCATTATCTACCCTGCCAAAAGCTCATGGTGAAGGCCTGGAAACCTTCCCAGCCATGGAAACAAAAGCATTTCCCTCATAATAGGGTGGAACATTTGTCACCACCAAGGCTCCTCATTTCCTCTAACCAGGTTTCAAGTTGAAAGGTGTCAGTTTGACACCATATGCAGAGCTGCTAGGTACCTAGATTGGAAGTTAGCACTTTTATTCCCTACAGGCACAAGAAGTACACATAAAGGTTAGAGCAGATGGTAGAGAAGTCAGGAAACATATGTTTTTATCTGGACACCTCCACACTAAGAAAAGAAAGAAACCACCTCTATCCTCTCTTAAAGCTGCTCTTTGTTTCTCATGTTTGACAGAGGAGACCTCATTGTGTTCCTATCCCTGCTTTTCACCAAATACACTGATTCCACCTCTTGGAACAAGCAGAGAGCCCTATCCCTGCCTCTGCTGATTTCCACCACCCTCAGGAGAATGTCACAAGCAATCTGGGAGGGAGCTCTGCAGTTATATGCAGTGCTGCATGAAACTGTCTGGCTGCCTTGCAAAATTGTAAACAGGAAAAAACTAGAGCAGATGAATCAGATTTTGCCAGTTACTGCTTTGAGTTTTAACTGCTCAAACACCAATTTGCAGAGAGGCCCAAAAGACACATAAACCTTCTGCAGGGACAGTAGTAATGCAGATAATGGAGGGATATTTCCATTTTTGTCAATAATAAGTATTTTGGCTTGAATGAGATGAAACATTTAAAATGCCATATATTTAAATTACAAAAAACTATTCCAGAATGGTCAATTTTGGTCTGCTCTTCCTGTAAAATTTCAAGATTTTGTTGAGCTATCAGACATTCAATTACTGTACGACTTTTACTCAGATATGACAGAACCCATAGCAGAATTGTTCCATTTATCTGTGCATGGGCATCTCTGACTGATTCTGTTTTTTAAAATATACCAAAGTCCACCCTTCCTCTCACTTATGGAAAGAAAAAATTATGGTAGTGTGATAAATATTATCATAATACATTGCTGCTAAATCTACTCTGTTGCTGTTTCCACTCCAGAAAGCAGAAAGTGTTATAGTCTAGACACAAAAGGATCAAATTGCAAGATGTCTTATTTTAAATTAAAAAATGAGGAAGGATAAAAGTTTCCCTAAAGAACTACAGCATTTCTGCTGACACACTAAGAATACACACTAAGAGAAAAATATTTGTCTCTGCATAAGGTTTCGTAAAAGGTTGATTCCATCTCCACAGTCCTCTTCCCAACACACAGTAAAATGTCTTGATATTTTAAGCAACTAATTCTCTTTCATGCTCTCCTCAACTTGCAAACACCCTTAATCAATAGTCAGAGCCTTTCGTTTGTCACTGTTTAGTTATTTTATAAACACTTAATCTTTCTGTCCAATTTCATCCTAACACATCATTAATCATTGTCCCCAAAATTCTTCTTCATGAGGATGGATCACGAATGCTTGACAAGCACACACTGCTGTGCTTCAGAAACACCATAATGACAATACACTGTTTAATGATTAAATCCCAGCCTTCTTAACTGCCATAATGGGATTTCAAAGGCAAAACTTGCTGGAAACACATCTTAACTCATCTTAATTCCCCAGGCAAACAACTGAGAGGGATGCAGGCTGTTTGCTGCTGCCCAGTCTGCAAAGGGTTCTAGGCAACTAACTCCTGCTTCCTGCAGATGAGTGAGCCATCAAACCAATAACATTTTCCAAACTGTAGGTTTGGGGGTCAGCTCGATAATTCAATTGTACAAAATTATGCAAAACCTGTCTCTAAGGGCAGTTTTGCATTGTAGCTGGTTATGCAAAAGTTTGGAGCCTTCCAGTGGACCAGTTTCCTCTAGACAGGAGCCTCCATTCACCAGGAGCATACCTGAAAGATGCTCTAAAGGCTTTATATAGGAGGGTACAGTGAAGCCCAAGGAAAAGCACATCCCAAATCCTTGCAGCATGAATATTTGCCATGCTGGGGATTGCTGGGATTATAGTAAAACTGAGGGAGGCTTTCTTGTCTTTTCTTGCCATGGCTTCTAAAAAACTCATGCTTGCTGGGAACAAGCATGCCTCTAACAGTAATTATGACACATATATGTACACTACAATCATGGGACAAAGATTTAAATAGTTTGAAAGTCCCAAGATCTTTTCATTAAAACATATTTCTATCCTGAAATTTAAATATCTCTAAAAATCATGTAATAATTCAACAATCACTGCTCTTTTGGTTTTTTGCTGTCTGAAAAGAAGAAAGTGCAACTTAAAAAATTACTTTCAGTTATGGATTACTCAACACTAGCTGGAGGAAAAAGGTTATTGATCATATTTTGCTGTTACTACAGCATGAATAGATGTGACATTTCATTCACAGTCGTCTCCAAACAGACTTTGTTATCATGAGGACTTCAGAGTACAAGCTGGTTAAGAATCTTTAAAAATACAAGAAAAGGGAATACATATTCCTTTACCAGAAATAAGTTTCCTGGTGAAGGGTGTTCTGCCTTCATTCAAAAATATTTTGACTAGCTGAACCTTAAATGATTTCTTCACAATATTTTGTGAGGATTTATTCCCCAGAAAAAGTAATGGCTTTCAATTTTTCATTGCTGGCTTTTGACAAACTGAAGATAAATTAAAAGTATTCCCTCTGATGCATTAAGGTAGGGTATGATTCTTTATGCTCCAGTTACTGAAAAGGCCAGAACAGTGAAAATAAATGAACTACTAAAAAATTCTATGAAATATAGAGTTCCTTTAGCTCTGTATCCCAGGCAGCTTTTCCAAAATCACTAGCTTCAAAAGATTCTAAATATCCTAAGAAAAATAGAAGATGATACTCAGAGAGGACAGTGTTTTAATAGGCTGCAGCACAGCTATTGTGCCCAAGTCTTTTTGCAAGTTTAACTGTTTGCTTTACAAGTAAATTGTTAATGCCTGCTTTAAAAAAAATCCTATTGCACAAAACCAAAATGGACACCAAACTCAAAAGTAAAAAAAAAGAAATATAGAAGATATGACTTAAAAAAAAATAGTTGGTATTCACTATGGAAGAGAAGCAATCTTTGACAAACACTGGTCACAGAAACAGGTATATTATAACAAAAAGTGGGTGGTGGGGCACTTCCTCCTCCCCCATTTCTTTCTGCCTTTCATGTCAGTGCCTGCCTAAATGGTCCATTCCCACACTTACTGCTTTGTCTTGAATCCACTGCTTAGAGAATATCTGTAGGGGAAAATACAGATATGTAAATAACTCATTGTTCTTTTTCCAGCCACTGAGAAATTTCTAAAAAATTTCTAGATGTTGTACTTAAAGAAAACACAAGAGCTGAAAATCATTCAGCAGTAAAGGGAGTAGAGGAGAAAAGGGAAGGTAGAATTTACATGAGGCACAAACATAAATGTTAAGCAGGCAGAAAAACATCAAGTTTGGATTCCCTGGGACAGAAAACTACTACACCACTTGAAAACCTGCCTGTCAGTATGAAAGTGGGACAAGGATTTGAAGTATTTACTGGCAATGAGACTGAACAAGGGCTGAGTGCAGACACAGGCTGTAAGTTAATCAAGAGCATACAGGAATATTCACACAAGCAAAGGCAGACATGATTTTGGGCTGCACAGGCAAAAGCCAGTAACTACCACCAGGCAGGCACACAAATCCTGCTCCACATGACCCAGATCTGACAAGACTGACAATGTCACATCATCACAGCCACCGCTTCCCCAACACAACAGTCAGAGAAAGCTTTCCTAAAATTAACAACAGAAATGAGTGAAGGGTTAATATCCCTTTGAGTGGACCACGACACACAACAGGAGCTAAAACTCACAAAATTAAATAAATGTATTAAGTAGCTAGAAAATTATCTCTACAGGAATAATACAGCTCAGCTCTGCTGAACTTAAAGGATCAGTCTCTCAAAGAACTCTGCAAGCTTATGCTTTGCTAGGGGAATGCTGACAGGCAGCTGAAGGGCATGGATACTTCTCTGTGTAGAAAATTACACCTCAATTCCAATAAGGAAAGATAAAGTGCAATAAATTTAATAAATATATGCAGCTTGATCAAGTGAAGGCTAAAGAGCAACAAGACTGCCTAAATGAATTATTAAAATAAACACTACCATGGAAAAAAATTTAATTGGACATAAATAGCACTAATGGAATGAGAACAAACACATTTGAAAGAGCAGATAAAATTTAGAAACCACTAAAAATATGGTTTCTGGGGAAGCAGCTAAAATACAGTCATTTCAGTCTGACTGAACTAGGCCAAGAAAAACTCTCAGTATCACACACTAGCAAAGTAATGCTCTTTATTGGGCATTCACTAGAGCTTTCCTACCTTACCACCCCAAGTCTGTTGCTCTTTGCATTCATGAAACAGAATCACAAAAGCCCCCAACCTCAAAATTCAGAACAGAAGCATGAAGCACAAAGAAAGAGAATCACTTTTAAAATGGACTTCAATTTGTGTTACAGGAAAAAAAATCTAATAGTTTCTTATGCACCCAATCACGAAAATAACATTTTTAATCCATTGTCAGGTCATAACAGCAAAGAGCTGCTGCTACAAATACTCACTATGTGACAAAAAAGAGTAAAGTGTAAATATTTTAAGATCCGCAAGATTATAAATTACAATTATTTCTATTGAGAAAAAAATATTATGTAAAACATTATGTAAATCCACAGGAACTCAAATCAAGACCATGTTGTAACATGCACAAGTAACTAGTGACCTGCAACACACAAAGAAAGTTGGTGGTATGACAGTGATGATTTCTTAGAAATCAAAAGGCATTCAGTACTACTGGCTTTTCTCACAAGTAGATTGCACAAGGTTTTACAATGCAATAGCACTTTCACCCTTTTGCAGAACAGGAAGCAGGGCTAGAGGCATAAAAAAAATGAGTGTCTTTGACCAAGCCTGTAGTAAAACAAAGATGCACTATGAACAAGCGGTGCTCCTGCTTCAAGCCACAACAAAAAGGCCAAAGACAGGAAAGAAATGAAAATTATCACTGTCAATTGTAAGAAAAGCACAGAGAGGGAAAGTATGATTAAGCTGTTACAGACTAGAGCAGGTCAGAACACACTGCTCTTTTCAAGCCATGCTGTTCAGAATGCTGTCATGAAAGAGAAAAATTTTCACATATGTCAGCCTTTTGGAGACTTGTTCTAGATCTTTAAGACCCCTTTCAGCCTGACTCATTATGCACCACACAGAGCTCAATCTTCTATACACCTAAAAGTCAAAAGAGGTCTTGGCTAAGCAGACTTTTTGAAACCACACCATTGAAAACAGTGTTTATCAGTTTCTGGTTTTGTTTCAAAAAAGAAAAAGAAATGGATATTGAAAAAAATCTGAAGTACTCAACAGAAAGCACAGTTTTTACTCTCAGTCCCCTGTAAGAATAAAATCAGACCTGCTTCATGCATTTCTGGGTTCCTTATGTCCTTCAGTGGCTTGAAAATCTCACTGTTTAGCTATAAACCTGTCACATTTTAAGTGTTAAATTCATTTTAAAAATAAAAAATTACAAAGAATGTTCTTACAAGACAGGCAGCAATATATCCCCACAAGTCATAAACCCTGATCAGCCAATTTTTAAGCAGCATGGACAGACACAAGCCAAAATGCCTTATTAAAGCATTCTACTGCAGTTTCACACCTCTCTGAGATAAATTACTCAACCCCAAGACCCTGTCACAAAAGAGTCTTTTTTGAAGAACCTGCCTTACAGCAAGAGCACTGAATAGGATGCAGAGGAAGGCATTTTGCAGATAGCTATCCCCATGATAAGTTTGTCTTCTAGCAAAGGTAAAGTTACAGTTAAAGAGAATGAATTAAAAGACTAATAAAATAATTTATCCTGTCTATATGGAGCATAAGGGCATTCTTTTTTTATCATGTTTTCTCTAAGAGGCCTTCCTATATAAGTAACAGCTGAAGACATTCCGCTTAAGTGCTTTGCATTTATACACTTGTAAAAGAAAGTTACTGCCTACACAAATACCCAAACTCTTCAGGTAACTTACTATGTGTTAAATGCTTTGACAAGCCCATTGCTGTGGTCATTAGAGGATTAGTAAATTTATGCTCTTTAACTCCAGTCAAAGAAGCTCACACTTTATCAACAGAAAGGAAGTGAACTTGTCCAAGCTTGTCTTTAACCCTAAAAGAGAGCCTTGACCACTGCATCTTAGGCTGTGCCAACCCCTCTGGGTCAGGAGTACCTCCTGTTGTCCATAATAATAGTGGGGGTGTGCACCTGTTGGTTTTATTTTTTGTTATCACACTGCAAACATTGTTCTTGAGCTGCCTGTTATGCGACGTTTGTTATGTATACTTACTAATTTCTGCTACATATACATATATAATTTCTGTATACTTAATTAATTTCTTACTAATAGGTGCTCCAGAGCCATAAGTCCCCCTCACACTTTGTACTTAAGCTTGTGCTCCACGTTTCCAGTTTCCCTGAGGAAGCACAACTCAGGAAAAACCTTGTTCCCTTTCATTCATGGCTACCAAACCTTTCAGCTGCATTTATTGAAGCTTCTGCATTTTTAAACGCATTGAAATACTGACTCTGCATTGCAGCCCACAGCTGCTTACAGGAAGACAGTGTTACCTCTGAAGCAGAAAACAAGGCTAATCTTCTCCATTTTAACCTCTGTAGAGAAGCCAGAGGCAAGTAGGGCTCTCAAAAAAAGGAGGTCAGAATCACCCATTATGCCACCAAAAAAAGTATAAAAATACATAAAAGAGCAGTTATTGTAATACCAGGCAGAGGGAACCATGAAAACAATTGCACAGCCCTAACCCACATTCTTTTGTCAATGATTATCCTCAAATGGTCCCAAGAAATGAAGCAGAAAGAAAACCCTTAGCAGAATAACACTCATTAAGCAACTCAATTTTCAGCAGCGAATGAGGGGCTGTCACAAGCGAATTGTTCTTCTCATTCACTCTTGGGACACTCGCCACCTGTTCATTCCCCCCTCCTTTGAGCCGGAGGAAGGCCTGGAGCCGCTCTAACAGCAGCGGCCGACTGGTGCCACAGCCCGCGGCCACGCAGCTCGAGCTGTGAGCCCACAAGCGCGGGGTGAGGCCGGGTCGCCGTGCGGGCAGGGCCGGCCGCGGAATGCCCCAGCAGCAGCACACGGGGCAGCAGAAGAGGCACACGACACCGGCTCTTGAGGCTGGGTACTCCACCACAGCCCCAGCCACCCCCACAGAGCCGGACATGGCCAGCCAGCACCTCACTGGCACCACGGCTCCTTCGCGCAGCCTGACCAAGGCTGAGGGGCCCACACAAACACAGCCACTCCTCACAAACCGGCTGCGGCAATCCCAGTTTTTCAGGTGTCTTCTATCAGTCACTTTCCATGTTTCCCAGGGCCTGCTCTGAACTAATAAGCACCTGTACTTCCAGGTCCTGTGTTTCCACCCTGGATGTGGCCCTGCTTGTGAACAGACAACCCTTAGGGGGCCACAGGGACAGCAGCCACCCCATCACCTGTGCCTCACACTGCCAAAGCCTCTCCCAACCCAGGCTCCAGGTGGGGACAGGGCCATCCAGGCTGAAACAGAGCTCAACAGACATGCAGCTGTGTTCCTGTAAAAGGCAGTGGCTTTTTATCGAGCTGCTCCTCAGGCAGGATCCCACATGGCAAACACCTGGGGCTGCATCCCTGGTACACCTTTGGGGCTGAGAGGCCATGGCTGGGTGAGTGGTGTCCTCTGGCCAGTATCTGCTGGCACTTATGTACTGTCTGTGTGCCTCACATTTTACTCTGTACCATTTGATGTGTCTTACATTTAGAAAAGTTATAGGTTTATGGAAGGGGAGTAGGAGAGGCTTGCAAGTAAAAAAATCTCAGCTCCCAGAGCAGTGGAATAGCAGCAGTGCCAGGATATGTTTGTGAGTGTGAGAACAGTTGCTGCCTTACAAGGATGTGCCTTTGCTGGCCCAGACTCTAACCCACTTTGGACTGTGGTTTTTGGCAGTTTTAAAGTCAAATAGTCAGTTTAGATGTTATAATTTTTTTTTTTAATATAATTTATTTTTTTTTATACCCCCTTTCATGAGAAAATATTTTATGCAAGTACAAAATTTCAATATGATAGCGTCAACACTATCATATTTTCTTTTCATGTGCTGTTCTGCCTGCTACCTTTTCCCTGGAGCACCTTGCTATTCCCTCTGCCACTCAGTATGTCCCATGAGGAGCAAAGCAGCAGAGCTGGAGTGGGTGGGAGGTGGAGGCTGAGGTAGGTAATGGAAACCAGGACATGTGGGCTGCCCAGAGTCTTGCATCTGGGGGACAGCAGTGGCTTACAGCAGGGAACCCTGGCATAAAGCATTTGGAGCTGTTGAGAATGAGCATCTCTGCTGGTTTTAACTGTGGGGTTTGCAATTTGTTAGTTTTCTTTGTAAGACCCCAGAGCACCTGGGCATTTTGGGCAACCTCACGGCTCTTCCCCCATTGTCTTCAGAAACAGTGGGAAGTCTGTGATATTATTGCCTTTTCAATTTTTTCTTCAAGTGTCCATCTCTGTTTTTGTGACACAAAATGGACATGAAACCAGTAAGTTTTAAAAAATTTAAAACCCCTCCAAAACTTGTGACAGGGAATAGGTTATGTCTAGGTTTTTTTTCCCCTCCTTATCTCTGATTCTGATGGGCAGACTTTTGACTACAAAAAGAATTTCTGTCATCATGTGAGTGAAGCCAGATAACCAAGTTTTAAGGTGAGTTTGGATTAAAATTATGGGATTGATATTCTTAGAAATAACATAATAGAAGACCACAGTGTGTACATCTGGTTTGGAATTGATTCCCTTACACAAAAGGGAACATGTATCCCCAGCCTCTTACAAGCACAAATTCTTGCACTGCAACAACACCTTTGATGGTGAGTGGCCTGGGAAGGATCCAAGATAGCTGTTCCTATGCTCTAATTCAGCTAAGCACTTAAACAAACTGCTTTTAATTCTGTATTTATCATACTGACCTGAGGCCTTCATAGAGATGCTTAGTGAAAATATTGCTTCTTTTTCAGCAGTTGTGATTGTCATGCTGTGTGTCCCTTGCCTCAGGTCTGTGAATAACTCATTGTAAACACCATTTTTACTGTCTGGTTTTTCTTCTTCTGATGCCCTACCCTTCTTTCCAGTATTTCTCAAAGACTGTGCTTCTATGCGTTTTTCCCTTTTAAAAAGAAAAAAAATCACAGTAAAGGCTGCTGGTTGAAATACCAGGTAAGCCTTGATGGAAAGGGAGCAGAAATCCAGACTGGAGTAAGAGACCACACTTCGGTCATGCAGGTTTAATGAGGAAATTTTCCTTCCAATACAAAAAGTTAGAGCAGACATGTGCCATCTGGAGGGTGCCGTGCTGGTGAGCATGCATTTGTGCGTTACATTTCAATGGGAGCAGGAGGGAAATGCCTAAATGAGCTATTTGGGGAACAGCAGGGGGCCCAGCAGCCCCACCTCTCTAGAAGCAGAGCTCCCTCTGGAAGCTGACGCAGAAGCATCTTGGAGAACAGATTCTAACCGTGTGAAACTCCTTTTTATTGTCTTTTCTCTGACTTCACTATTTGGACATTTCTGTTGCTGCTTTTCATGCTGCGTCACAGACTTAACGTCTGATGGTTCATGTTGAGGCCAAAGTCTGAGGGTTGGGAGGCTGTGTAAAAAGTGAGCATGAAGAGAAGTTGAAAAGCTGCAGAAGGTGAGACTATGAGAGGTTTTTTCTGTGGTTGGTTCAGCTGTGTCACCTTTGTGATTATGACCACACCCTTAGGCTTCTTTATATCTTAGCAGGAGGTGGGCAGGCTTTGTGTGGGAGGGAGACTGAAGTTTTGCAGTCAAAGAGGAGGCTGTTTCCAAGCCGTGGCTGTGTAAGCTTGATGTCTATGATGTACTATCTCGAGCTGAGCACCAGGAGCCTTCTCGATTCTTGTTACTCTTTAATTAATTATAATTATGCCTAAAAAATTCCAAAAACATAAAGTATGGATAAAGTGGACACTTAATTATTGGAAAAACATCAGAAGAAAAAGAGACTGGTTGGCAGAATTGTTTCGTGGCTTTCCAGAATATTAAATATCATTACAGAGGATCTATAGATTAGTGCTCTCAAGGTATGGCCCATGACATGGAAAGAAAAATAATCATATTAGTTAAAGGTGGGTTTTTTTTTTCTTTTCTTTCTTTTTTTTTTTTTTCATTTTCCAGCTCAGAAAGAGTGAGCATAAAATTCAAGTCAAAGGTGTTTTTTTTTTTTTTTAATTTTTATTTTGTGAGTGTGTGGTGTTAGAACCCAGGCAGGCAAAGGGAGCAAAGGTTTGGCTGTTGGACTGAAGGCTATTTCTGTCATTTTGTGCATGGTGACATTGCTGTTGGCATAATTCACTTGTTCAGCAGTTCAGGTTGAGATAAATTATGGATAAATGTAGATGAAGAGTTGGAGCTCAGAATCGAAAACATCTTTGTTTCCTCAGAGACCACCATTTAAAGGTTGATGAGGTTGAAGCCAATACAGCTGTCAGCTGATGCAGGAACAGGAAGAGAATTGTTTTCACTAGGTGAAATTGGCAGTTGTTGTCTCCAGTAAATTGCATGTCATTGAAATATTTTGGTAGTGCAGCCAAATTTAATTTCAGCATATGCTGCATAGTTCTTCTGCAGTTCTTATTTTCCTTTCATGCTTGTATTGAGTTTCAAATGAGAAAGGTAGAGTTCATTCTGAAGGAATAAAATTATTCAACATGTCATCTAATTAATAAATGACAAACCATACTCTATAACCTTAAAGTATACTTTATGTGGTTGACATGCTAATGCAATGTTAATGTAATTGTTAAAATATGGATTCATCAGACTGCACTGACCCTAACAAGATATCTAGCCATGTCTTTCAGTAGAAAATTAAAAATAAATCGTCAAGAGGAACCCTTTTTCAGAGTTCAAGTGCCGTAGAATTATATAGTTGTACAAGGGATGGTCTAGAATTGATACTAGGAAAATTTTTTTATGGAAAGGGTTGTCAAATATTGGAAACACCATCCTGAAAGTGTTTAAAACACATGATGTGGACCTGGGGATATGGTTTAGGGGTGGGCTTGGCAGTGCCAGGTTAATGGTTGGATTTGATGATCTTAAGGGTCTTTCCCAACTGGAGTGATTCTATGATTATGTATATTTATTTTAAAAGCCTTGCAATGCTTAATTGTTCTTTTTTCCTTTGTATAATGCTTCCTCGCAAACAATGTAACTGTTTTATGTTGGGCTCTCTTGTAGCTCCCTGATTGTTTGAAACACTTGATTTCTGTAGAGTGGTGAAAAATGGTGAAATGAAACTCAAAAATCTCTTGGACACTGGAGTTTCATTCTAGCTTTTTAAAGTCTGGAGGGGTGGTATGAATCTCTGCCCTGTGCTGCTTTCAGTCTGTTTCTCTGCCTGTGGGTTGGCATCCTCATAGTTTGATCTCTTCTCATTTGAAGAGAAAGTTATTTTCCCTACATTCATTGTGATTGATCCTCCCTAAAGTTCAATGACTGGATGGTAGGAATTAGTTCGTGGACACTTAGCAGCTCACAGTAAGAAGTGTAGCGTTCCAGATCTGCATTTCTAACCTTTTCCTTGTTAGATGGATATAATGGACTGATATATTTAATTTCCAAACAGCCAAATCCTCATTTCCCACTTCATTCACTCTGGTTCTTTACTGGATCCTTTTCAAGCTTATACAGCCTTCCCTGAGGTTTTGCTGCCCAGTTAACCTCTCTGTTCCCAGCTGTAGTTCCAGGGCTCTGCTTTGTGACTTCGAAGGAAAACTACAAGATGTTGTATTCTTGAAGGCCGTGTGAACTGGCATTAACAGGGTGGTGTTAGGAGCTCTACAAGCACTGTTTTTTCTCCAGAGATGTAAACTACTCCTGTGCAATAGATGACCTCTACCAGTGCAGGAAATAACATCATATAGTGTCTTGTATTTCCAAGGAATAGTATTAAGAGTTTGAGACAGTTTTTTCTTGGCAGGTGTAATTTTCTTAAATTTGTCACTGGAAATGCAATTTCCTATAATGGGAGAGATAGAGCAAGAATATCAAGTCAGTACATTTCGATGTATCTGTGTACATTACTTAAACTTGCATCTTGCTCTGAAGCCTTGTTTAAGGACATATCAAAGTGTAATTTTTTTAAGGTGTTCACTGTTTTATATTATACAGCTGGTAAGTTTAGGGCAGAAGCATTCTTGTCCTCATCAGACATCAGGTAGGTGTGGAAAGACAGGAGTCATATTCTGAGCAGATGTGCAGTGCTTTTGAAATCATGTATGCAGGCATTCTGCTTGCAACGTGGAGGGAATGTGTTCATCTCTAATGAATATGGCTCTAAGGCTGCAATTAAAACTGTGACTTGTGCTCATTTCTATTAACTGCTTCAGCTGTGCTGCTGTTGTTCCTAATAGGCAATAATACTTAAACTGACATTAGGAGATCCAAAGCATGCTGCATTTGCAATTGCTGGCTTGAAAGTAAATTTTGCTTCATTTTCAGTGTCCAGCATGATTATTTGGGAGTCATGGCTGATCACTGAATGCTCAGAGCCGTTATGAAGTAGAAGCTAATCAGCTTTCAGGAACTGACTTATTGTGAGATAGTAAAATGTTTTCCCATTCTGGCCAACTAAAGAAATTTCACTTTGCAATAATGATAGAAAAAATTATTTAAAAATATTTTTAAACTAAATGAACTTGAAAACAGCTGCTGAGAAGAATTTCCAGTAAATTCTTTCATCTCTGAGGTTCAGAGCAACCTCTAGGTCAATCACTTTGCAGTAATTTGTGGAAATATAAATGTCTTAATTAAGCAAGTTTTAAATAGAAAGGGGAGCTAGAAATTGTTGGCTTTAATGTATTTATACATCTATGCTTTTGAGCAGTTGGTGGAGAAGTGTGCTAATCTCAAGTCAAAATGAAATATCTATTATGTTCTCAAAATTTCTGTAGAACTTTTCATAAATTCATCTGCTTACTGCCACATGGTGTTAGCACAACTAACTAATCTGATGGAAGCAGATACTCTTATCTGAGGCAGTTTAATCAATCCTTATGATGGTTGTCAAATACTATGTTTTCAAGGGGCCCTATGCTAGATTGTGCACTGATGGGCAAGCAATTGCCTAATGGAGTACATTGCATGCATTTAGTGAGTGAAAGCAATGATATTGGCTGGAACCAAGATGTCAGGCAAGTGCTTTGTCTGCTAAATGAAGAAGAAGTAGTATTTCAAATTATGCAACTTGTTACTATTTACAGTTTTTTTTCTTTAAAAGATAAGTACTCAAAAGTACTGTTCTACTGTCCTTTCATTGTTAGAGTATTTGCAAAGCCCCCCTTCTCAACGATCCTACACCACAAACCATTAAAATTCCTGGGACAACTATGGAGGGTGTTTGACTCTATGCCATGAGTGTAAACCTAGTTATAAAAGTTCACAGAGCAGTAAGATAACCAAATAACCAGACTGCTGTTCTGGTGGTGTTTGTGAGAATAGGAATGAACTTGGGTATTTTGGGTGAATGTGTTCTATTAAAGTAACCAATTACATACACAATTCAGAAACAGCCTTGACTGCAGGTACATGGTGTGTAGCCAGAATGGGCTATTGGACAGAAATGTTGTCTGCCGACTGTGCTACATCCTTCAGTTGGCCGCTGCTGATTGAAGTGCCATTTTACAGGCAACAAAAAAATATTTCTACCTCTACTCTCTTTTCTCTGCTATGAGTAGCCAGATCATCTTATTTTATGGTCCTATTTTGACTCCATGTAAGCTAAAAATATCATGGGAAATGTAATATACTGGCTCTTTTCAAATCTGTAATGATGCTGCAAGGATGTAAAACTCAGTAACTATAGTCAAGTTTGAAAGATGTCCTTGTCTGTTCTATTCAGAGAGCTCTAAATCCCATTCCCTGATTTGAATATGCTGGAGATACCTCCTGATATCCTCCTTTTTTAAGAGGCACTATGAAGTGGTCAAATTTCAACACCTGTGTCACCATCAATTTTTTTGAGATCAAAATCCAATTCCAGAGTAGTGATTTATTTTTCTGTATTTAGAGAGGGAGAGCAAGAGGAGAAAGCTACACTGCTTTATGGCTATGGCCAAGAGTGCCTGATGTGCCCATGTCTTTTCTTGGTTAAAGTCAGCCAAGGTCTGTAATTAGCAGAAGCCAGCAGTGCTGTATTTAGCATAATTTCCAATTATTTTTGAATTTCTGTCTTGAAAGACCTTTCATGGGTTGAAAGAGGAATGTTTTCAGTGCGAGGTTTGAGCTCTCATCACTGGGATGTTACTTTCACTCCCTTGCAGTTCATGGTCTTCAGGACTCCACTGCAGCAGTATCAGGCTAGTATGAAGGCACTGTGAATGAGGCAAGTTTTTTTCTCTTGTAAATATTGTATAATGCTTTTGTGTCTTGCCTAGTGGAAAAATAAGAGTCCTTATTATGTTTGAGGCTTCTGCATGGATGCCAGTTTGTTGACTTAACTAGTCTTGTTATATACACAAATATAATTTATTGATTCCAAAGGGCTTTTGTCTCAATTTGGACTGTTTATACCCAGGATTAGTTCACTCTGATGAGCAGAAGTGATAGAAAATGAATGCAGTATTTCCTTTTTAGTGATTATCCCAGGATATGGTTTGTAGTCTTAGAACTGCCAGCTCTGGCCTTATCACTGTAATGTATCCTCACCATCTGCTCAGGGTTCTGTTGGTGAAGAACTGAGGCTTAATTGGTGCTTAATATTAATCAAACAGTGATAACAAAGGAAAATTCATTACGAAGGCTAAAGTGAATTAGTAGTAAAGATACTGTGGCAACAGCTATTATTACTGTTTACTTGTTGTCTGGACCACTGGCTTCTGACAGAAGGTAAGTTAGTTGTATAAAAGACCTATTTACAAGAATGGCAATTTCCCACACAACACTTAAAGGGAACCAGTGAGTAATGATGACACATCCTCCAGATTCACCCAAGTTCACCCAGGTGGTGCTGCATGTAAGAAGGAAAAGGCAGATTAATCATCAAATATAAAATGAGGAAAAAGTGGGTAGGCAGCAGTACCACTGAAAATACTTGCTGGAAGACCACAGACTGAACATGAAGCTTCAGTACCATGCTACTGCTTGAAAAAAGCAAACTAATTGCTCTTGGGTGAATAAATAGATTCACCCTATGTAAGACATTATTACAGTTCTGGAAGTTCTCTTTTAGGAGCCACATTTTGAGACATATATAGACAAAACCTGTAGCTCTCTGCTTTATTCTTGTTCTCTTAGATAACACAAGCTATGAGGAAAATTTCAGACAAATAATTTAGAGTGTGTGAAAGTTTGTTGTGAACAGAAAGGTGAACTGATATTCTCTGTCTCCCCCTGAGAGCAGAGTAAGCGGTTGTTAGCTGCATTTTCAGGCTGGGAGAGGTTTCACAAGAAGATGGTCTCTTTTCCATCCCTGAAAGCCTTTATTGATAGGTTAATAGCACCTGTGTGGGTTGGATTATGTATTCCTCTCTTGAATTGGAGCAGGGCAGTGGATAACACAGCTTTTCTAGGTTTATTTTCAGTGAATCATGTAGCATATGGAATCTTGTAAAGTGATTATATCAATGTCTAGCTGAATTGTTTATGCAGGTATTCAAATCTAAGCTTTAACTTTATTAAAGAAGACTAAGGTCAAGAACCACTCAGGAATTTTTCCCAAAGTTTGGATCCTTGACACAAACAGAAAAAATCCAGTTCAGATTTTGCATTATTTCAACTTTGATTTCTGCCTTCATTGACTGAGCAGATGGGATCAGACCCATCTCAGTGTGCTGCAAGGAGAGTAATGATGATTGCAACTCTTGTTGAGGTACTTGGAATATTTCTAATTCAGAGCTTATATTAGTTTCAAATTGTTTGTAAAATTAGTCCATGTTGTCCTTACGTGCAGCTGAGGGCATGTTGTTGATCCTACATATTTGTTGTTACCATTATGGCAGGTTTTTTTCAACTTAGCAAATATGAGCACAAACCCTGTCCTGCTCAAATTTGGAAAGTAAGGATACTGACTTTGGATGTTTCAAAATTTCGAAGTCCCTTCTTCCTCTACATAAATGCTGAAATCTTGAGAGCTAAATTTAGCCCAAGGCATTTTTATTTTTTTCAAGCTAAAAAAAGGTCTATGAACTCCTAAAATAGCAACTTCTCTTGGTACTGATTAGATAGTAGTTGCACTAATATTGTTGCTGTGAAGTATAAGGGGTTTTTTTAGGAGAATATTTACAGAAAGTAAAAATACACAAATTCCAGTAAATGTTTTAACAGAAATAAAGGGAGTTTTTTGTTTTCAGCATAATAACTGAAATATAGAGCTTCTTTTCCCTTTTTAAACACAACTCTGCCATAACATGCAGAAACACTTCCTATTAATAATTTTTTTCAGGCTTTGCCAGCATGTAAATCGTGCCACAACTGGAAAAAGTCAGTACCCAAAATAAAATGGAAATCAGAAACACCACAACAGCATTGTATGATGTGTTGAGCATTCACAATGCTGAGCAATTGTTAAAGGTCTAAAAAGCAGCGTGGCCAGCAAATGAGGTGTGTGCCAGGCTGCTGCTAAGAGCCCTGACAGAAGTGGCTTACTGCTTGATTAAGCTGGTGCAGCACAAAAATGGGTGGAAAGACCATGTTTTTGTGGGTGCCTGCAGAGCCCAGATGCTCTGTGCCTTTGTCACAGAGTGCTGCCAGCATGTTTTTGTACAGGCTGGAGATAGGGCAAGGCCACAGCACAGGAGTGCTGCAGCCTCTGCACACAGAGTAAGAGGAGGTGTGATGAACCAAGCCCCTTCAAAAGCATGGCTTGACTTGGATGGATTTTCCCCTTGGAAATACTGAACACTGCACAACCACCAGAACACCTTCTGGGTCAATGATTCGGTTTTTAAGGATCAAGGATCCAGCTGAGCAAAATACTGGAGCTCTTCCCTTGCACCCCAATCTCTTCTAAATCATCAAAGCCTTGGATATTTGCAGAAACTCATGTGAAATATGAACAAAAATAAATAATTTTTGATGATTCATCTATTTTTTCATGCAGTGAGTTTTCTCTTGCTGTGTTGCAGGTAATTTCAGTCCTTTCTAAACAATCCAGGTCAACTGTGACTTTAGGTTTCTGCAGCACCAAGTACCATTCAGGAACTGTATATAATACCACACCAGTGTTTTTAATTTCTTCTCAGTACATACTAAAATTTAAACATGCTTTAACATCCTAGTGGTAACCTCATTGCAAAGTTCTATATGGAAGTAGTTACAGATAGAGTATTTCTATTTTCTTTGTCCTCCCACATGGTACCTTTTTGAGAGAAAAGGTGCAGTCCTAGTATTTCAACTGCTGAGATCAGGTGCCTTATAAGACTTCCCTGTTATTACAATGCTGGTGTTTGAAAGAGTTCATTAAATCTTTAAGTGTCTACATTTTCACTTAGTGTTTTTAGGCATTTTCTATAATGTTGGCTAGTAAAATAGTCAGAAAGGGAAATCTGCAGAGCTAAAGAAATCTAAAGAATAATAATAACAAAAATAATTAAAAAAAAAATCCCAAACCCTCTCATATCTGTTTTTCTAGAAAATGCAAAAAAACTGTCCAGAGCTTCTGTTGCACTTGACCAGAACTGAATTGGAAGTAACAGCTTGGTTTTGAAAGCATTTATATTGTATTACTTGTCCCTTGAGTTGTGTGGTTCTTCTGCCATCAGGGTTTCACAGAAGCAAACCTTCCAAAGCAAATAAATAAATAAAATCCCAGCTGACAAGCTAATATAAATGGTATGAAACAGAAGGGTAAATGGGGAGGGGTGGGGGAAACTGATTTGATATAAACAAATTAGAGCTGTTGACAGTGTGGGTGATTTTGAGAAATGCATTTCCATTAAATTCACAGATAGGAATCCTGACAAATAACAAGCCATGGTAATTTATATAAACAAGGAAAGGAAATCATGGGTGGATGTGGAAGTCTAACAAGAACTTGGTTGTTAGTACAGCACAAAACATTGTGGCAGTATGGATAGAGAAAACTGAGAGCCCCTGCCATGATGAGGCAGTGCTAACATGCACTGTCCCACTGGAAACAGCCAGAATGCTGTGCCATCACGAGAAGATTTGAGGAATTAATGTAATTCTCTGTTTTTCACACTTTTTATAGCAAAACCAGAAAGCACATGGTTAGATTCTAAAGTCAGGTAAAACCTGAGGTCTCTCAGTGCTGTGCTGTAAAGTTCTGGTGCAGGTGCCTCCAAGGCTAATTCAAGCTATCAAACCCTCTGCGCAATACGAGCTGTGTATATGTGGTTGGTTTGTCCCCTGGGGCTCCTTTTAATTCATCTGGTGTTTTATCTGCTTTACACTGAACTTTCTGTGCAGGTGTGTGGTGCTTGTTCAGTGGAAATGGTCAATACCACACTTAACATGCTGCTTCCTGCCTGCAGGCACCTCATGGAGTTCATAGCCTTCCGTTCTTTTTTATGGAAAGAGCCTTTTTTACCTTTTGTTGAGAGTTCTTAATGAACAAATCTTTCAGATATTCAAAGCACTGTATTTATTTAGATAAAAGCTGTTAATTATGAATGACCGGCCATATGGCCATTAAGACTAACACATAGTAGGATATATAGAGAGAATTAATATTTTAGATTATAAAGGACTGTTTTAGAAAATAGAATCTTTCTTGATATTGTGTTTCATGTAGGTTTAACAATGGAGTGGTGATTGGTAGCCTGCAGTGGTTCACATTAAAGAACTTGGTTTTCTTGCCTTTTACATTTTTAATGCCTTGCTATTGAAAATTGGCTATTAAAAAAAATCCAAAATAACAAAACAAAACACACAAATGAAAAGCCTCAAGGAAAGCCAGATGGTTGAATATTGGCACTTGAAATAAAAATAAAATGTTCAGCTATACATATGTGTTTTAAATACACAATAGAGACTCTGTTCTCTATTGCTTTTGCACTGGTAAATTTGAACTTGCTTTGCATGTCTTTCAGTAGATCAAAGTTGAACAAAAATGTGGTTAAGGAAGTTTTAGTGCTTATTGGTTCTAGTCCCAAATCAAAGATACAAGGTCAGATTTTTGCCAGATGTCCTAACCTGAAATCTGGCAGGTTTGTTTGGGGTTTTTTTGAAGCTCTGCCCATGGACAGGGATATTATTAGCAACTGTTTGAACATGTCTCAGCTTTTCCTGCTACCACTGCTGTTGTATGAAATTTCGCTGATAATTAAAATCTTTAAACTTTGTAGTTGTGATGTCCTTGTTGCCTGGAACGCTTTTGTGAAAAATGAGCAACAGTTCAGGAAACTTGTGTGTAGATAAGCAGATAGCACCAACAACTGAAAAGTGTGGTGGAGACGTATGAAAACTCAGTTCTTCCACAGAAGCCCAGCCCACTCCTGGAGCAATCTAAGAAATTCTCTGCAGGTATTCAGCATTTTTCATCTGATACATAAAACGGCAACCACTGTATTGTTACTGCCTTGACAGCCTCCTGCTCTGGTGGAAAATTTTCCTTTTAATATTTCCTATACTTTCTAGTCTTAATAGTCAGGACACATATTTGAAGACAGTGATTGAAGGCTAGGGTAGCATCAATTAGTGCCACTGATAATGCAGCTTTGGAAAATGTGTCCCTCAGGTATCCAGTGATGTGGATAGTGCCTAAATGGAACCTGCTGTTTTCTTTCTACCATCTTGGTTCAAAAGGCCCTTGATGGAAATGGGTATGTTTGGGTTTCTCTCAGTTATGTGAGAAAGTTGAAGAGGTTACAGTTCATTCCAATCAGGCCTGTTTGCTTTTTTCCTTTTTCTGTCTCAGTTTGGAGATGAAGCTGAGCTGGTTTTTGTGTGTTCCAAGCCTGGACTTGCTTTAAGGTTTACTGTCAGAAACTCATCACTCCTTTCTGTCTTGAGACTGATAATTGAATTTGAAGGACTGAACTGCTGGCATTTGAGATTTAAAATGTGGTAAGAAATCTCCATGGTGTAAATTAAAATTGCCATGCATTACCATTATGTGTCTCCCTGTAAAGTTCCTTTCAGGCTTTTTACAACCTTCATCTTTTGGCCCATGTGCCCAGGACTGCTATGAACTTTTGTGGCAAGTGAGACTATAAATACCATTTTGGCAAGTCCCTGTGTATCTAGGGAAGGTTGTGTGTGGGTGCAGCTCTATCTACCTTACTCTCGTTGCTGTAGGGAGCAAAGAAGGCATGAGCAGAAATGAGATGTGGTGGGGGCTGGACTGGTGGCGTTCCATCAGGTCTTCACTGTCAAAGTTGCTGCCTACAGCACAATATTTTTAGAGCAGTTATATATTACAGTAATGCCAGATGCTCTGAAGGAAGATTTGGAGAGTGAAGAACGGATTAAGGTTTATTGTAAAATTTCTAAATCTGTGTGAAGACATGCAAGATCTGATTCCTGTTCTTCAGTACAGGGATGATTCACCACTCTGAGAAAATATTAGGAAATAGGCCCATCTAACAGCTTTAGATTTATTCTTCAGTAGATAAAGTGTTATTTAAAATAGTTCAATTTTGAAATAACTTTAAAATAAGTACAGAGTTTTCACTTGCTCTTAGTTCTTAACTTATACCAGTTGTCTCACACAGCAGCAATAGCCAGCTGAGATTTCTAGCACTGTCCTGTAGTCACAGATGCTTCTTGCCCAATGAATGAATCAAAAGTTCAATCTGAGTTTCTATCTGGCACTTGACTGACAGAAACACTTAGTACAAAGTCATATATCTGACCTACAGAAAATCTAAGTAATGTTTGAAATATTAATTAATAGCAGAATTATGGATGAATAGGCACAAAATATTTTGACTGTTCAAATATTGGTAGTGTTTAACATTTGTAAATTAATTCAGCCACCAAAAATTTTCATCTATTCTGATTGCTCAAAAACTACAGCTGCAGAAGCCATGTACAATTTCTGAATGTATAGAAATGAAATGAAAAATACTGGGTTCTGCTGCTGAGACAAAAGAAGATGACTTAAACAGAAGCTGTCATTGGAGATGTTATCACAGATTAGGGAAACTGTGCTGTATGTACTTGAAGTTCCACAGATATTAAGATTAGGTGGCCTCTGAGGAACCCTACTCCAAAAAATAAATTCCTCTTTGTCCAAGAAATCTAAAACCCTTTGAGTGAAGACAGTGATTTGGGGTAATTTTTTCCCACAGCTAAGGTCTTGCAGCCTCATCTTTTTTGATGTCAGAGTTTCCTCGAGTTCATTCTTCCTACACAGCCTGTCACAAGAAACCTGACCAAAACCTGGATCCAGCAGACACACTCCCCTCCTCACTTTCCTACTGGTAGTCTTTGTTTCTTCTAAGACTCTGCAATCTGTTCCACAGCAAGGATGAGAAATCTCCAGGAAATTGGTCATTGCTAGGAGTGTCCCACTGTTCCTGAGATTTTGGTTTATTGAGTACATGAAGGAGAAACTCAAGAGGTTTCCTGGAAGATCAGCAGTGGAGGGTCACATACAGAGTTGTATTCCAATATACACAGTGTTGCTTCTCATGGAATATCCAATTAAGGCAGTGATTGGGTCTTCCTGAGAGCTGGGCAAGCTGGTCAGGCTGATCACAATGAAAAATCTCTAGAGACATGGCTCCAAGGATTTTGCACATAATAGAAAATGCTTTGCTTTGTGCTAGACATGCAAAGTGACGTGTCACATCGTTAAGAGGATGGTTGCAGGATGATTTTCATAAGCCTATATGACTATAAGGGAGTTTAAGAGATTATAATGGATGTCCAAATTGTATATTACTGTTCAGAGAGATGCAAGCTTAGTGGGAATTCCATATAAGGGAAGGAATTTTCTGTGCTCTTCAGTGAGTCAGCGCTATCATGATCCATACGAGTTGATTTGGGCCAGTCCAGTTAGACTGCAGACTGCTTCTTGTGCTTATGGGGCAGAGTATGGCAGTAACTGCACCTCAAACACCACTGTTTGCATCTCATGCCATGCATGGCTTTTTAAGAGGCCAAGAGTAGTATTTGAGTATATCATACTGACCAGTGGTAGAAAAGAAGGGGCTTTCTTGGGTTGGCTGTTAGAATTTCAGCAGCAACTGACAGAATGAGAGGACACAGTCTCAAGCTGCATCAAGGGAAATACAGGTTGGATATTAGGAAGGAGTTTTCTACAGAAAGGGTGATAAAATACTGGAATGGTCTGCCAGGGCGATGGTGGAGTCACCATCTCTGGATGTGTTTAAAAGAAGACTGGGTATGGCACTTGGTGCCATGATCTAGTGGAGGTGTTAGGGCATGGGTTGGACTTGATGATCTTGAAGGTCACTTCCAACCTGGACATTCTGTGTCAATTCTGTGTATGAATTTCTGTATGAATCCATAATGGAGCTTCCAGTTAACTCCCACTGCTCAAGTTTAATCTACATGTAGAGATTTTACTGTGTTCCTTCCTTCATTTGTTGAGACCATTGTTGAAGAACCCTCCTGCATTCTCATTTATATTTGTAAAACCCTTCCACTTTAGCAGATGAAAATTTTTTTTAGTGCCTCTATCTTATTTAATGTGAAAGTCAGTCTATCTGTTCCATGTACTCCTACAGTCAAGTCAGTTTTCAGTCCTTTGTGTCACCCTCCCAGTTAATTTGTCTTAGATTGTACAGTGACATTTACTTTTTAAGCCAAAATCCCTTAGCCCATGTCTGTCTTTATTTCCTTTCTTTCTTCCTCCTTGAAGCTGTTTGCAATTAAACCTTAGTGAAATATGAAGCACCAGAAATGTTAGACTATCTTGGCAATGAAGAGGCATGAAACAGATGAATAATGAGAAGCACAAGATAAGAAGCAGTAATGCCACTTCATTCTGGAGTGCCTATTCTGGCAGAGTTCACATCACCTTTTACAGTTTTGTATCCTATTTATGAGTCATAAGAATGATTAAGAGGGGAAAAAATCCTACCAGAGAAGTGCCCTCAGATTTGTTTAAATTATGGAAATGAAAAACTTCAAGGCCTTTTTTGCTAAAGATTAAGAATTAACTATCTGAGATTGCTAATACACTTCAACTTAGAGAAGTGTGTGTATAAAGGAAAGAGGAGACTCTCATGCTTTTTTCTTGGATGTGCCCATTTTGAGCAGTGTATGAGTAGACCTGACACAACATCATAAGCTGCCTTCTTTTTATGTCTTCCCAGATATTGGCCTGGGACAATTCTGTGTTCATGGATAAAGCACGTTTGTGACAAATATAGAAAGCAAAGTTCAGTGAGGAATGAGCATGAGATTGCAGGGATGTGAAAACTTTCCCTGAAGCTTTCTTAGCTTGTGTATTTTTCAGTGTGCAAAAAACATGTTTGAGCTATGGAACTCAGTGGACCTCTTTTCTTTTATGTGGATCTCTCTCCTTTTTGTTGCTGAAATTTGCTGAAAATTGCCAATGCTGTGAATATATAGCATGGTTAATTTTGTGCTGTTTACTTAGTGTTGCTTTTAACAATCTGGAGAGCAGGAATAAAAATTCTATTGAATATTTCTGTGTGGTGTGTGAAGGGGCAAGTGTGTATAAGTCACGGTGAACAGGGATGCAGTGAGAGAAACATGGAGGCATTAGGTCTGCTCAACACTAAGTTCAGCTTGGGTAGGGCAAAGTTACTCAGACAAAGGTAAATTTAGTGCCTGCTGGCACTTCGTTTGCATAGCTGATTGTGACTGCATGTTACAGTTTGACTACCTGGAATATAGGACACCTATGTAATGAAATGTTTTTAGGAGATATGCCATTGTCACCATTCTTGGGTTGGAGCAAAAGAAAAGTTTCTTCTTCTCCCTCCACCCTCCTTCTTTTTTTCTTTGTTTCTGGCAGAACAAGCTTTTGTTCAAGCCTTGGCCACTGGAAAGCCTTGAAATAGTAGTACTATGGAATTCTCCTGATAATAAAGGATAAGGCATTATCATTACATTCCCATAAAATGTGTAATTTAAGAGGAAATTTCCCTTCAGAAAAGAGTTGTCTGAAGGTTGAATCAGAATTGATTTATAGATAGAGGCATGCAGTGTCACGTGTTTTGAGGGTATTTTGAATGTTTAATTTAAATAATAAAATGCTAAGCATCACTGTTTAGTTTTTGAGCTGTGATGGTTAATAGCATCTGAGAATAAAAAGTTCAGAAATGCCTTTAACTTCTGCCCACTGCTCCACAGTAATTGGTTTTATTGATAGTGAAAGATGTCCCTCGGACAAGAGCAAGACATCTCATGCTGACTTCCTATGCCTCATTTAAGTTGGATCTGGTTGTGATTTTAATTAAATGCTTCTTCAATCGGAAAATGTTGATTCATGGATGCCAAAACATTTTGGGGAAATGAGCTGATTTGTAATTTCTTTCTATTTTAGATCCTATTTTAGATTTTAGAAACTTGAAATAAGTTCAGGCAAGCCACAAGTTTGTTTCAAATGTTTCCTTTTGATCCCCCTTTCCAGGGAGTAATCCAATAAGGATTAATTGTTTAAGGTTAATACATATTCTTTAAAATGTCTCATTACTGTATTTAGGTGACAGGATCTCTTTTGCTATGGGATCTGTTCTTTCTCAAGTCAGCAAATATTCCCAGTTGTGCTTTCTCAGCCCTCTCCTCTCCCTTTGAGGGCAGAAGCTTCATTTCCTCTTTCCTTTTATAAGTTTAATATCAAGAAAGGTGGGGAAATTGAGTCACACCTGCATTTCATTTTCTGCTGCCTGCTATCATGCTCCTTCTGGAAATGTTGATGTCTTGTTTTGTTTTGTTTAGAAAGAAAAAGTGAAACTATTTCTCACTGTAACTTTCCTACATGGAATTTTTCATTGTTTCTGGTTTGTGCCCCCTTAACATTTCTTGGACTTGTTCTCACTAGTAAGGTGGAGTTGCAGTTTCTTTTGCAGCAGGGTAGGTAACAGCACTTGCATCAAACTTTTATTCCTAATACCACCTGTAGTTACTTCCACTTTCATGGAAAATAAAATGACACTGATAGCAGGGAAAAAAATCTCAGTCACCTTCAGAATTCATTGCTGGCTCTGTGCATGATGGAGCCAAGATGAATATATTCCTTTTTTATTTTTCCTACCCATCCCTTCATCTTCCCTAGCCCATGTTTTAGTTGTTTGGTAGGTTTTTACTTCTAAATATTTACAGAAATGACAGAGTAACTGGCCCTTAAACATATAAACTTAAGGCAGTCAAGGTTATTCTAGTTTATTTCTTGCATTTACCCTGCACCAATGCTGAACACTATTCTTGATATTATGTGTAATGCTCAGTATTTATGAGGAAAAAGTATTTACTTTTCTTATCAATAGGACCAGGCAAAAAAGTTGGTTTCAGGGCTGTTCTAGAGACAGGTAGCTTTTTCACAAAGAGATGTAATTCTGTGCTTGGCCTTCAGCAGCGCCAGGCCCGTTCTCCATGAATCTGAGGGCATTGTTTTACAGGAGTTTTGCATTGGGAGAGGTGAACTGCAACTTCCATTGCACATTTGCTTATTGTTTTCTGGATGGGATTAGTTTAGCAAATACTTGTTCCAGTTTAGATGATAAACACTTTAATGTTCAATATATGTTCCAAGTAATGAATTTTTAAAAATATAGATTGAGCAAAATAGGTATTACAAATGTACAAATGGTCTGATCTTAAGTAGCCTCATGAAGCCAGGGTATTGTAAATTCAAATAATCTCTGAAATGAAGGACATCTTTGCCTGACTGCCAGGGAGCAGTATTTCTGGCATTTGTGTGTGGTGGCATTGGTTTGCATGCTTATACACACAGTTTTTCCAACCAGTATTTTATCAGCTGTAATATATAAAATATGAGTAATTTTCATTTAGTCTAATTAGAGTTTGCAAACAGTAATTCCAAACAAAACCAGTCACACTGTATTAAACACTTAACTGTGGTGAGCAAGAGTGCAGGTTTTGTTTTTGAAGGGTAGTCTGTGTACAAGAGGTATTTAATTAGTTTTCATCAGAGCTATGGATCCTCTATTTGGGGATTAAAAACAAGCCAGGAAAATCTGGCAGAGCTGAATTGCTGTGTGCAAGCTCATGACTAAAAATTGTGCCAAGATGCATATAGACACCAAACAATACCATCATAAATTTACTGAGAAATCTTGTGTGAAAACAAGGGTTGAACTCTAGCTTTGAATTCATGCTGTATACCTCTCCCTTCTTCCATCTGCCTATCAGGCACAGAGTTCTTATTCTCCCCAGCATGCCAGCTCTTGAACTGAATATGGTTGATCATGAGCACACTATAAAATGTTTCAGTGTATTTTGAGAATTGAAAGGACTAACAAATGCAATATATATGAATGTGATACTTTTGTAATTAATTTGACACACACACACAAATACATTACAAAAGTGTGGAGAATGTGGTTTGACCATAAGAACGCCAGGGGATCTTAAGCTATTAAGGCTGGAGCTTTGTCCTTAATTCACCCTGTCATTTCTAAGTATTACAGTGTGTGGCACCAAATGTAACACACTGTCTCACATCTAGTGTAAAAAAAGCATGGTGAAGTATAATATGAAGTATATTGGGCAAAAGTAGTCTGCTGTGAACTGAGCTTCAGTCCACAATTTTCATCGTGTATGTTTAGGACAGGTCTGTGCAATTACTTCGAGTTTTTTGTACATGAAGTATTTGTAATGCTGGAAAAAAAAAAATCCCACAAAATTATTCTGTGTATTTGGAGTACAGAATATTTAGCATGATACATTAGAAAACACGTACTTCAGGGAATGTAATGGCTCAAGATAACAGAGAAATCTATACTGTGCCTCATTGGAGCCGTGTCTATGTATTGTGTAAATCCATAGAGGTATATTGAAGGTGATTAGCCAGGATTTAGATCTGTGTGGGAGCAGGGGGAAAAGGTCTAATGGAAATGTCGACAGACCATTAACTAGAGTATCACTAATGGGTGATATAATAGAGAGAGATATTTTTAATTGTAAAGGGGTTAATTGGTATTCCTCATTTGCATTCCTTTCTTCCTGAATAGTGGCAATTTGAGCTGATCCACTGATAGGAATGGTTATACTGAGAGAAAATGAAGGATCATAATATTTTCTCCAAGAAAATATGCAGGAGGGAAAACCAGAAATATATTAACTGACGTATGATGATCATCCAGCTATAGCTGAGGAGAAAACTGATTTTCCTAAGAATTTATTAAGGCAGTGCCTGCAGGAAATTACTGTCTCCTTAAAAATTAGAATAATTTGATTTTTAAAATTTTATGTCTGAGCATGAAAAAATAGCTCACATTGGTCAAAGTGTTTACTGTGAGTTACATGTTGCAAACTTTGACCCTTTTTTCTGCGAAGACAGGATTTTCTGAATGTAAGAGAGAAGCTACTGTTAACATAGCCCATGTCTAGGCACTCAGACACCTAAAATGAGGCTTATCTCCCTAAGCTGATGGGAACAAATTGGGCTTTTGCTCCCTGTTGCCCTCATAGGATCTTGGTTGGTCCATGGCCAGAGGAACTGGTCAGCTGATGCCGACAGAGTGCCCTGTTACCTCTCATCTTGTCACCAGCCCGTTCTGACAATAAGAGCTTCCCCTGGTGCTGGTTAAGCTTGGATCATTGTGCAGGGTTTAGATCAGGAGCAGCTAACGAGGGCTGGGGGAGCCTGGCCAGGAGCCCCCAGGGCAAACTGCCGGCAGTGCTTTCTGCCTGCGCGACAGCCAGGCTCCATCGCCTGCCTGCAGCTCTCCGTGGCTGGATTGGGCTCCAGGGGCTGAGCATCGCCCCACCCTGGCTGCTCACATGCCGTCAGGGAGCTCTGAGCCTACCCAGCTCCTTACACTGTCACTGCCTCTCCAAGTGGTTTGGGAGATGTCAGCAGGGTGAGCTACCCAGCCTTCCTCACCACTTACAGCCCCTGTAGGAAGCCTGCCTGCCTGACAACCTCTTTGAGGTCATTTTCTTCAACTCAGGAGTTAATGAGACAATCTTTGTCTCATTAGGAAAAGCAAACAAAGAAACAAGCACATATGCATGCCCTCTGTTTCTTCTTCTGTGGCCATCTCTTCTTTGGCTTGAAGTCATCTCCCTGGCATTCTCAGATTTTTACTATTTCTACTCAATTCTGTTTCCCCTCAGCGTTCACTGAGCTGTGCATGTTTTCTTTTGAGGTCTAGCAGCTTTTTCATTCATATTCCACTTGCCCTCCTCTCTTATTCTGAAGTATGTAGCAAAAAACCTTTCATGTGGATTTTTATTAAGTACTGAAAGAAAATACATTTGAAAAATACATGATATATTTGTGTGACTTAGAAGTCTTAAGTATATTTCGATATATTTGTGTGACTTAGAAGTCTTAAGTATATTTCATTGAAAAAATAGCATCTTCTAGTTTCTTTGCAAAGTTACTGCCTTAAAGAATTTAGGCAAGAGCAGCAATTTACCGATAAATACCATCTTCATGTACATAACAGAGCTATGTTTAAATAGAGGAATTTGCCAATTTGTCAGTCCTGAAGTACAAACTGCAATTTCTTCTTTGAGTATTTCCAGTCTTCCAGTGTTTACTGTGCTTTTATTTAATGGTCCAGATGCTTTTTTTTTGTGAAAGTGAATAAAGCTGACTGTCCCCATCTTTGCCCATTTTCTAATGATTTATGAGACTACTTTTTCTGTAGTACTAGGAAATTGCAGATTATATCAATGAGTGCAGATAGGAGACTCCAAGTTTCTAGAGAATTTCTCATCTCTCATTCTAAGACCTCTCACTTTAGACTTAATCATCAGTTGCTTTTACAGATTTTGTGCTCTGTGGGATTCCAGGCACACTTGTTTCAGAGTTCAGAGATGTTGTGGGGCTCACTAGAGCTCCTTGTTCAGAGCTGAGTCTCTCATCAGCTTGGATGAAAGCAAGNTCTTAAGTATATTTCGATATATTTGTGTGACTTAGAAGTCTTAAGTATATTTCATTGAAAAAATAGCATCTTCTAGTTTCTTTGCAAAGTTACTGCCTTAAAGAATTTAGGCAAGAGCAGCAATTTACCGATAAATACCATCTTCATGTACATAACAGAGCTATGTTTAAATAGAGGAATTTGCCAATTTGTCAGTCCTGAAGTACAAACTGCAATTTCTTCTTTGAGTATTTCCAGTCTTCCAGTGTTTACTGTGCTTTTATTTAATGGTCCAGATGCTTTTTTTTTGTGAAAGTGAATAAAGCTGACTGTCCCCATCTTTGCCCATTTTCTAATGATTTATGAGACTACTTTTTCTGTAGTACTAGGAAATTGCAGATTATATCAATGAGTGCAGATAGGAGACTCCAAGTTTCTAGAGAATTTCTCATCTCTCATTCTAAGACCTCTCACTTTAGACTTAATCATCAGTTGCTTTTACAGATTTTGTGCTCTGTGGGATTCCAGGCACACTTGTTTCAGAGTTCAGAGATGTTGTGGGGCTCACTAGAGCTCCTTGTTCAGAGCTGAGTCTCTCATCAGCTTGGATGAAAGCAAGAAGTAGGATGTTCCTGAATGAGACCCAACTGGCCTGCCTTCCATATGCTGGGCTGCATTGGGTCTCTGCTGCCCACTGATTGCATAGGCAGGGTGGTGCTCTCAGAAATAACAACATCCACGTGGTGCCAAAATCCCATGCTAGTTCTCAGCTTGATCAGCTTCCCAATCTGCTTCACCATGTGGCCAAGTGCCATTTGTGCCAGAATAAGGCCAAAGGAGGAGCTAGGGGTGGGAGGGAAGCAGAGCTGCATTCTTGTTTCTGTTTTTTTAGCTGCAGTGCTGGCTTACACAAATTTGGAATGCCTGGAGATTGTCAAGTGTCTGGTAAAGCACTTTGCAACTTACACGTGTGGTCACATTTGTGTGTACATACCCTTTTCTGCCTGCCTAAAGACAGCTGGCTGGTTGCATGTACTTGCCAGAGTTGTGGAGTTCCTGGGACAGGGAGCACTGCCTTGCAGCTCCCTGACTGCCTGCAGGATTTTCTTTGTTCCTGAAGGCTTCAGCAGGCTGAGTCCCAGTGCACCAGCTCTGGCATGTGTGCTGCCTGGGCCCTGGGCTCATTCCCAGTGAAGCTTCAGCACACTGGTGGTGTTTGTAGCATGGGGAATTTTCACTCCAGTAAAAGTCACGGACCACCTTGGCAGGGGTACCATTCTCACGCTGTGAAGTGCCCTCTGCATTGTGTAGTGTGAGGAAGTGATTTGGTTGAAAGGAACACCACCCTCTTTGTTTTTTTTGGATTCTCCCTCATTCTCACCCAAAATTATTTCTGTTCTGGATCATTTCCATGACCCAGTTTCCTGCAAGCCCTCACAAGTGGGATTGAGCAGCAGGGTGGGGAGGTGACAAACAAGCTTAAACTGCCTGGCCTTTGTACTCCATAGGAAAAAGACTGCTTCTTGGGGCTAGAAAACTGAGGCTATCAGGGCAGAAACTGAGCACCCTGTGAGTGCAACTCCACTGACATGGCTGGGTTTATCCTGGAATAATAAACCCACCTAGTGCCCCCTATATGAGCTGAACAGTGAAACCACAGTTTTGCCAGTGCAACTGCATCCGTGTTGGGGGATTTTACCAGCATCCACTGTGCTATAAATACAGATGTCTGTATTTGGGACCTGACCATGGAATGCATCTTTACCAGCTTTAATTGATTTTAGCTAGGAGCTAACTGGCTCCAGAAATACTACTTATAGCTTAATATTTCTGTGGAAAATGTACCATTTAGTAATTAATGGGTTTGGAAAGCAGCCAGAATCTTTCTATCTAATCCAGTTTAAGAAAAAAGAATCAATTGACTTTTTTTTGAATGTAAATATAATGAAATATTTTACAAAAACTCCTGGTTAAAAATAGCCTAGTTGCACTAGCTGTCATGTAGGATAAATCACTTGCATCAGGATGTGATCTTTGTGATTTGTGGTCTATGCAAATAAGCACAAGGTTTTGCTCCATATTTTGTATTCAGGCAAAGTTCCCTGTGGACTTCAATGGGAATTTTGCCTAAGAAATAACAGCAAAATTGGTCCCATGTGAAAAAAACTGATCACTGGGGAAAATTAAGAGGTTTTTCTTAAAGGCACAGATGGCAGTTAAGCATTTAACTTTAATTGGCTTTTTACATGAGTAGGGACCCCTCTACTGTTTTACCTTTAGAAGAATCCTCCATGGAACTCTGAAGAGATAAACGTGCGTGACAGTGGTGGATAGTCTGTTGCTGGGAGGGATAGAGCCAGTGTGCTGCAAGGAAGTGAAAGAATGCTGCAGAGGGATGTGAAATAGCTGAAACAAATGCCAAGATGGAGCACTAAGAGCTTCCTTTATTCCCATCCTGTGAGTAGTTTTACTTGTCATGGCAGCAGTGTGTGTGAGAGAAGTGAGAGAAGGGCAAAAGGATGGGAGAGGGAGCAAGTGCAGAACTTCAAGGGTTTTAAGAATGATTGAGAGGAAAAGCTTGAATGTTAAAGCTTATTTGGGGCATGGAATGAAATAATTTGGGAAAAGCAGCCTTGAAGGCTCAATTTAGTATTTCAGCATGTCATGTTGAAAATTAATTGCAACAGATCCTTAAGTTTTCCCTCTGCTTTGCATGATGGTAGGTGGGTACTAAGAGCATGAACAAAAAAAGAGATGGCTGTTTAAGGTCAAAGTTATGGTAAGCACTGTGCTTGGGTTTGGATGTAGTTTGTTTTCTATGATTTTTCCTCAAATTAACCCACTTCCATTCAAAAATATTTATTTACTCAGGTTTTAAATCCAAATAAAAATCTAAGCAGCTTTTTTTCAATTTGTGCTAAAGGCACATCATAGTGATTGCTAAACTGAGACTTAGAATGAAGAACAGGTAAGACTGTCACTGAAAATTTCACTTGCTTTACACATGGGCATGATAGTCACTGTGAGGAAACTATGGTTTCATTGGGAAATCAAGACACATGATAGTTGGGACTGATTAGAGCCAGATGCTTGGTGTTGGAAGCAAGAAAAGCTAAAGGTCATGGCTGGAAAAGTCAAGGATAGAAGCAAGGCCTAGGTTAAGAAATGTGGCCTGAGATGAGGCAAGGAATCTATACTGCAGGGGGCATGAAGCAGCGGGAGCAACTGCAGACTGGCAGCAATAAAAACTGAGTCAGGACCAAGCACACAGGAGGCAGAGAAAAGCAATTGAAGCTAAAGAAGCATTGTACAGGAGAAAGCAGAAAATCAAGTTTAGCTTAGCTTAGCCAAGGAATTTGTTAAACAGCCAAAGCCAGTATCTTGATGGCCTCGTGTTTGTAAGTGTGGGTAAACTGGCAACACGTATGTTCTTCTGTCAGGATTCTGGCTTGGTCAGCCTTTGGTCTTGGCGAAACCTGACTGATAGAAACCCTGTCTCATTTCATTTCTGCATGGACAGGTCTTGGTCAATGGCCTCTCTCTTCCCAGTCACTGGGATGTAGGGTTTGGGTACAGGAATGTATATTCCTGTCATGGTCCCCTAGGTTAGGTGTCAGGAATTTCTAGGTTTAAGTCCTCAGTTTCTGTGTTTTATTTAGTATTTTTTTAGAACATGTGGAATGTCCAACCCTAGAACTCTTCCTCTGTGGTCTGTTGGTCAGATACAGAAATCTGTCATGGAACTGCTTTCTCTAGAGAAGCTTCAGGTGAACTGGGGGTCAAAAACAAGAAACCTGTCCTTTTTGGCTCTTGTAAATAATTACATAAAAGTCTCTGTATCGAGTCAGGTGTTACCAGGTACAGGCCTAGAAACATGGGATTTGCTTTTCTTGGAGAGTCTTCCTTCTACATTCACCAGCCAACCAGAGACTGTGTCACTGGTGCTGACTCTAATCCATCTGTCCTCAAGCTTCCCTTACTTCAGGGACAGGCAGTCTGTCTTTCTCAGTCACTAAGTGGTCTGTTAGCATCTTAAATGAATATTCTCTTCCTCTTGAAAGCCCTTTGTCTCTGTGATGCCTGCAGTCTTCAGGCCTAGCAAATCCTCAGCCTGTCACTGAGCCTGAAAGGACTTGTCATGTCCTGGACAAAGGAGTTTCCTGCAGAGGTTTGCTGTGTCCTCATTACGTACTCTATGCTCCAGCCCACTGCCAGCATGGCCAGGCAGAGACTTGGCCTACTTGAGTAGTTGCCAATGATCAGCTCCACAGCACATTGTTCATATTCTCTTTTCCCGGTTTGCAAATGTCAGCCACAGGTCAAGCCACATCTCTCTCTCTGTCTGCATGTGTAATTGTTATATATGTGTGTGAGCATGTACATACACGTACATAAAACTGGTTAATCTTTCAGGTATGTAATGAAGCCTTGCACATGTTCTTCAAAAATTCAAAGGAAATGCAAGTAATTACATCTGCCAGAACTGATTGGTTGTAAACCCTGGGAAGGCTGTGAAGCAAAGGAGATACTGAGAGAGGATTGGCAGCTACTCTGAGGAATGCATGGCTCTCCACTGCTGGCTGTTCAGAGGCCAGGAAGGCAGGTGTCAGCCTCTGCAACATGAGAACACAGGTAGTAACTTGTGGAGGTGCATATATTTGTGCTGCTTAGGCTTCCTTTTTAACCAAGGACTGAAAGCCATTTGTGGGTTCATTAGAATTGTCACCAAAGATGTTTAAAGGTGAATAGCACTGTTCTGTAGAAACTGTGGAAAAAGCAATGAACAACACAAAACACGTTACCTGAATTTTGATCCAGCCCTTCTGTCATTGATGCAGGAAAAGCCATGATCAATGCTGTAGGTGTTTTTTCCTGGATTGTGAACCAAATTAGAAGCTTTTACGTGTGATAACCAGGAATGGAACTGCCAGCCTTGCAGAGGTCATAACTCCATTGCCCTTCCCACAATCCTGCTGGAAAAAAATGGATATTTCCTTCCACAGCTGATGGACACAGGATTCCCAGGAACCCTGGTGCAAGAATGAGAAGATATGGAAACTGCCAAAAGATGCAATAGCATAGATAGTCAGGGAGATGTTTGTATCTGAGTGAATTCAGTTACTGGGATGAACCATGTGGTGAAGACATAGGCAAGGGTTTCACACTTTGAGATTAAGATTAGTAGTTCTTCAAGTTGCTTGTGAAGTTGTAATGACTTTACAGTGATATCCTTTTAAAGTAACTTGGAAAGAAGTTTGACTGTGCAATTTCTCTGTTTTCAGTGCATAACTTAGGGCAAAGACAGAGAAGACCTTTAATTCTGGAAAAGTATTGGGAATAAGAGGCTATTATGGAACAGGAATCTCCAGCTGATGAAAATTAAAGTTTCCCAATTACTATATGGTCATAGCTGCTCTTAAGGTATCCTTCAAGGAAGGAAAAAATCAGAAGCAGAGCTGGGGGCTAGCTCTGGGCTAGGGAAGGAATCTTCACAGGATTGCCTCCAGTTCTACCCTATAGGTACTCCCCTTCCAGATATTTTTCCCTAACATGAAGAAAAGCCCTCCATATCTTCAAACACTGCTCTTCTGGCTTTGTAACCCTTCTTAAAACATCCTTTTGAAATAGTCTCTTGGAGATCTCATGAGTAAAATTCACTGCCCTGTTTCACGGGTTTGCAAGAGGTGTGCTGGGACATGCACTATTACAGTAAGAATGGAATGAATTACCAGTGAATATTATAGACAGTTTTAGGATCCAGCTTTTTCAGGCTGTGGCTCCACTGCATGAAGATGGCCACTGTGTTTTTCAGTGTATCTAGTTAGCTATCTTGAGTGCTGTTGAATGTGGGGTAATGTTGATACTCCAGTTGTATGGTATTAAATCTGCAAGAAGTTCTCCTGTGCTCTGTAGGCGATGTCTTATTTGTGTACCAGCACAGCTTTTCATGTGAACATGCATCACTCTGAAAGGACTTCATTCCATGACCATAATTTCTGTTATTAGTTTTAGGAATAAATTCAACCGTTACTGTAACATCAGCATCAAAATTTATGCTAGAGAAAATTATGCCTGTAACTTAAGAAAGAAGAAAGAATGAAATGTCACTTGACAATGGAGTAATGCACTCCGTGCACATTCAGCTATTGCTCCTTTCCCTGGCTTTGGTGCAGGGAGTGAATGCTTTTGCTTTGTGTCCAGGCTGCAGGTTTTGGGGGAGAGAAAGCAAAACTGCACATACTCTGCAAGGAGGAGCTATAACACAGATTGATCTGGTTCAGAAGAAAGGAAATGTTTTCTTCCAATCCATTACACAAATTCTGGATGAGCATAAAACTGTGTAGTTCCACCCTGAACGCTTTTCGGACAGAATGCTTCTTTCCCGGGTGTGCATGTCAATATAAGGAAAACGGCATAAATGTCACGCTTAGTCTGTCCGAGCTGCGTAGTTTTGTTCTCGTGCGATGGGAGCAGGTGGTGGGAGGTTGTTTTGATGGGCTGAGAAGCTCCTCCCCTCCTTCCCCAAGCAGCCTTCTCATCTGCGTCAGCAGTAATTGTGTGCCTTGCACTGCTTTTCAGTGAGGGTGAGTGCAAAAGATACATCAATATGAGGTATCAAACTGAGGCTTAGGTGTTCCTTTTAAGTGGCTGCTCATTTCCTTGAGCCATAATATGGGCTAAAGGTTAACTTACACGTTCTCCGTGGAAGAAAAATTTCTTTTTTTTTGGGAAAGGGAGAAGGAGGGGGAAAGGGCGTTGTTTCATATTCTTTCCTACCTATAGACTCCATGTGATGTACAGTGCTGCTCATGCAGATTTTCCCCCTCACCCTCCCCAACTGGATTATTTGCTAATCAGACTTCAGTGCAGTGGAGATAAGGGCGAGACTGTTGCCTAGCTCGGAGGCTGTGCCGGCGCCCGAGCCTCGGAGCCAGGACAGACGCCGCTGCCGCGCCGGCTCCCGGCGCGGCCCCGCTCCGGCGCGCCGCGTGTCCATGGGCCCGGCGCGGCGGAGCTGTCCGAGGTGCTAGGATGCTGGTTGGAGGCGGATTGCAGCGGGAGAGGAGCCCCACTGTCCTCCTGGCACCCGAAGGTAGGCTTGCTCTTTGTTTGAGAATCCCTGATTAATCAACAGCAGCATCCACGGACCCGGGCAGCTGGAGAGAGCAAGCCTGCCTGTAGTCACGGGGGAGAGACAGAGACGATGCCACAAGCCAGACTGTTTCAGACCTTCTGTAAGTGGCAGTGAGCGAGCAATCGTCTTTCCTGATGCAAGAAGCCATTTGGATAGGATATTTGCTGTTCCTTATATTCCTTTCTTTTTGTCTCCACAGAAAATATTCAAATGAGGCACCTTAGAAATCTCTGTGTTAGTGCATATGATGGTGCTGTAATCGTCTGTGTTGTAAAGTGGGTAAATATCATCCAGTTTCTTCTCTGCTGGACCTCAAAGCAGGGTGTTGTTTATACCCTCCCATTATCCGTACCCTCTCCTCTCTGAATGTGGATTTAAAGAAGCAAGCACCTGTCTTTTCTTTCCACTTCATTTTTTTAAAGTCAAACTTTCCATGCCATTTTAATCATATGTTAAGAAGATCTGTAACATAACGCATTGACTTATAGTGATGTTGAATTCTACAATCTGGGCAATTCTGTCGACAAGATTTAATGCACTTTAACTGAAGAAAAAACTGAGACTAAATGAAAATCTGTTTCTTATGGTGCTGAAATATCCCTTCCGACTGCACTGAGATAACCACAGGAAAGGGCTTTTACAGGCAAAAGTCACCTTTGATTATTGCACTTAGTGGTCCCCGTGGACTTGAATTTTGGTACGTACCTATTTTTATATATCATATGAGCATGCTAATAAAATATGGTGTTAATTAGAATGTAAACAGTAACATTACAAAATTAAATAATAAGTTCTCAGAATGCATAGTGATGAGGTAGCATGTATTTTTAGAATGTATTAATCAAGCCATTCCTTAACTAAAAGCTGAAGACTAACTGATTTTGTGTATTTCACATTGATTGTGCTTGCAATAAAGATGTTTGGCAGCTGATTTTTTTTTTTGTTTGTAAAAAGCACTGTTAAATAATTGAAACCATTCATTTTTATTTTCTGATGAATTAATTGAAATAATTTCTAACATCTATAATAGCTATTTATCAGACCCACTGCACCATTAATATTTTACAGCATCTTAACATGATGCTGGTGGTAGTAAAATCTATTTCATTTTCTTAAAGAGGAGGAAAAAAATAAGTCCATCAGCAAGCTCATGGTTTCTTCTGAGTCCAAATGCTCTCCTATTTGTATACAGAATGTTGTATACATCTGCTTGTACAGTGGTTTTATTTTTTCTTGTTGTTTATTAGTCGTCTGCATAATACTGGGATGATAAAAAGTCATAATTGCACTTAAGTGCTGGCCATTCTGAATCTAGGTTTGCAATTGTCCAGCATCCACACAGGTAGGAGGAAGCCTTATTTTCCGCTGGGAATAAAAGTGATAAAAGTGTTGCTCTATTGCGAAGTAAACAACAGCTTTTTACATCCTAGATTCATAGAGGAGTCATTGTTAGCAAAGACCTTTTTCCTTTTTAAAAGGCACCTGCAAGGGGGCCAAAATTCAAGGCCCAGAGTATTTTTTTAGTTCTTAAAACTACAGGGAACATAGCTTTCTCCTATTAAGGGTAAGACATCTGTAGAAATTGACTATTTCTTCAAAGCAATGCAGTAGCATTCTCAGTCTACTGAAGGAGACACTTTTAACCTCTTCAAGTGAAGGGCTCAGCACTACTCAGCTTCAGTGACTTCACCCAGGTGCTAGATCTCATGCTGTGCAATATAATCTGTAATCCCAGCCAGAATATAAAGTATATTTTGCACTTCCAAACAGCAATAAGGGTTCCTTGGTCCTTTCTCTTTAAATATCTGCATCTATAGTTGTCAAATGATATGTAGTAGGAAAGTTGCAGCTGATTTCAGATGGTCTTTTCTCTTTGACACTAGAATTTCAGGCATCATTATACGTGAAAACAGAAATGTCATTTTATTGTTAAGAATGAGCAGGGAATGCAACTCTAAAAGGCATGTCAGTGATTTGTCTCATCACATTCACCTGTTTGGGTATTTCAAATCTCTCTTGATATAAGGCATAGTTATGATAGGAGACAGTTCTGCAAAGTAGTCTCTAGTATAGTTTTCCCTCCCTAAATTTTTATTGATTGCAGTGAAAGTATCTTTTTAAACACCCAATAGCATTAGGTCCTTATTAGTGCTGCTGTGGTCAGCAGTTTGTGAAAATTGGATATGGCTGGCCTGTCTGCTTTTATTCTTGCAAGCAGCTAGAACACAGCAGCTCAGAGTCAAGGAATGAATGTCTGGTTATCATCCCCGTTTTGTGCAGAATCCTAATATACTGAATTTAGTGGAGGGAGTTAAAAGGTAATGAGAAAGCAGATGTTCTTTCAAAGAGAGAAGGCAGTGTTTGGGAGGGAATCAGGCAGGACTGGAGAGGTGTGTAGTAGGCCTTTGTAAATTTGAGATTGGACTCAGGACTTTGGGCAACCCCACACTTGTTTTTCCATGGTCTCTTCTCCTATGTTAAAATTTAAAAAAAATATCCCCTCTGGTTTGGAAGAAGGCAATCAGTGCCTTTGTCATTACTTCAAAAAGCTCCTTCAGTTCAATGTCAGCATTGCCAATTTTCAATGCAGCACAGCTGCAGCTTATGGCTGTCAAGCAAGCTGAAAAGCAACTGATATTTTGGGGATCCTGATGTGACTAAGAGAGAGATTGGCATGTCTGAATCTTCACGTGTAGCACTGCTTTGGTACTGTGATATTCAGTTGATTACTCATATTCTGAAATCAATATTTTTGCACACTGATCATATGAAAATGAGTTAGTTTGTGGTTTGATCAAAAATGCTGTATATGTGGCATCAGAGCAAAGGGTTAGATTGGAAGTAAGGTATGCAACAGTCCTGTGAAACACAATGCACTCTGCTTTCACAGAAATTGTATCTGTATCAATACAATGATCTTGAATTTAGTTATGTAAATATTTCTAGGCAAACCAGGAAGGGGACTGGTTGCCCTTGCCAGTAAACCAGATGCATTGGCAGGGAAGGAAAAAAAAAAATCTTTCTTGCTTTACTCCTCCCATGCTGACAGCTGAATGTACGAGCCGTGCCAGTGCGAGCCGCTCTGTGCTCCTCTGCCAGGGTCCCTCTGATCTGGGGGTACCTGAAGGGCTAGGAGTCAGTGGGCAAGATGGGATGTGACTGTGGTTTTTTCTCAGTGAGGTTTCACAGAGTGTTAGTTTGACCTTTAAGAAGCAAAGTGAATATAATGGAGAATTCCTCATTAGTGTCTTTGTGCTCAGATGGATTTTCAAAGATGTTCATGTTCAGTGAACACTCACAACTAAGCTCCTCCAAACAATTTTAGTTGACTTCTCAGTATGTTGGCTTTAATTGCTAAATTCCAAGGCTTTTCCTCTGCCCTGCTGTCTCCTTTTGTTCTTTCACAGTGAGGAGAGGAAAAGAAAGGAGTGTTTAAAGAATTTCTCAAGTGGTGCGACTCCCAGTTATAATTTGCCAGGATTGCTTGATTTCAGAAAACAAAATGCACTGAAAGCAACTTGATTACAAATACATAGTGACTCTGCGTAGTCCTTGTTACTGGCTAACAAAATCACTGACCACGGAGTGCATGTCAGGATTGTGGGGCCTCACCAACAGCTTACATGACTTATTTGGCAACTTGCATTTGCACAGTTTTAATTAAATATGAATTTACTCAAACAGAACCCTTACTTGTGCCTGTATCTGCCCTGGCAGATGGTTAGGAATTGCTCATTGCCTGAGTTTACCAGTCATCAGAACTTTTGCTCAAAAGTTGATCAGTGCTCTCCACCCATTTTCCAAGGAGGAGGACAGGCAGGCACTGCATGGGACTCCATGGGCTGTATGTTTTGATTTCAGCCTGCTGCAGTTATTGAGCACATTTATTAAGGTAGCATATTCTCTGAAGTGGCATTAATACCTGTAAGTAAAATTGGTCCTAGTGTGCTGTCCAAGGAATACTAAGACTAAAAATATTTAAAATAACTAATTAAACATTTTTCACCTGCTGTTTGTATTTTTAATCCCTGTTTAAGCATAGCATGCACAACTGTACACTATTAGTAAATGTAGTGAGACTGTAAAATACACGAGAGGTACAAGGGATTGGAATCAGAAAATGTGTGCTGCTTGAACAGAGGCTTTTTAGAGTTAGTGCCATAAGAGCAGGTTCAAGGTTCTGAAATATCTGTGTCCCCAGCTGCCCCCAGGGGGTACCCCAAACTGAATTTGGTGTCATGACCATGCAAGGATCAACAGTCACAGGAGGAGTTCAGTAGCTACACTTGCTCAGTATTGCTGTGGGATTAGGGCCCTGCTAGGACAAAGAATAGATCTTCATCTATGTAGTAAATAGTAAGTTTTTGCATGAGTTTAGTAATAAAACCATCAGTAGCAAACCAGCATATAAAGTCTCTTCTCAGTTCATGAAGCAGAATAATGGCTTTTTATTTAATTCTTTTTGAAAATGGAATGACTTCATCCTCCTATTTAAAAAATAAACATTGTAATACAATGAGATTCAGCATATCCTTAATTGTCAGCTCATTTCTGATCTCCAAAAAGAAAGGAAAAAATGAAGGGAAGAAATGCAGTATAGTCACAAAAGACAGTGTAAAGCATGTCATAGGTTTTGGGGGAAAATGGATGAGAACTGCATTTATTGGAAGCCTGTTGAAGTTAGCTTTAGTACAAAATTCTCTATTATATACGAGTAAAAGCTAGTCACTGAAGAAATAACAACACTGGTGTTCAGGTCACTAGGGTGAGATTTCTCTGTTGTGCAGGTTTATTTGAATTTAATTCAATGTATGCAGAAACAAGGTTTTACTAGATGTCCAAAACGGAATATACAATAAAATAGCCATCTACTGGGGAAATGGCCCAGACTTTAATCATCAAACAGCAGATATCATTTGAGGAGTTCAGAGAGAGGGGAGCTAGAGCTGCCTGTGCTGTGAGCATTGGTTTTAATCTTGTGGCCTTTATGCTGCAGAGAGAGACTCTCAGGCAAGGACTTTGATATCTTGCTTTACTTTTTTTAATCAGCAATGTTAGGATTAGTCTAAAACGATGTCTGCTGAAGCATCATAACATTCATAGAGTCTGTTCAGCTCATTGTCAGCTTTCCAACACCCTCCTTTGCAGACAGTGTGCTATGTATGGTGAACATACAGAATGGCTGAATGCATATTGCAGCCCAGCAGAGTTCTAGCCAGCTCCAATGTCAAAGCTGTGTGAAATGGCATGCAGGCACATTGGGCTGCACTAAGACCTCCTTCACTGGTTTTACCCTGCAGGGATTAGTAGGAGATGCTTATACCCATGCTTGAAAATTCTTAAAGATCACTTCAGTGACCCTCAACATCAGCCTCATGTTCATGTTCAGGCTTAGTTGATAGAAAAGGTTGTTCTTGGGTGGCAGGAGAGGTAATAGGAGACGATCCTTTGCATCCTCTGAGTCTTCATGATTTTAACTGTAATGTGACCATTGTACAGAAATAATTTTGATGTGCAGACAAAAGAGAACAAGGGGAAATTATCAGTGTGCTTTTAAGGTATTTAGTACCTGAAACTAGCTGCTTTTTGCCACTGTCACTTCAAAAGATCCCCTGATCAAAATGGGGGGAAAACATTCAGGGGCAGAAATTTACTTCTCTACTCTTTTCATCCCTTGTATTTTCAGTAAAGGCCGAGATCTGAAGGCCCAGAGTGGATTTCTAGAATCCTTAAGAGCATTTAAATTTATTTATTTATTTATTTTTAACCAGTGCCAACCTAGATGAGAATTTTACTTCTCCAGCTATGTAATAAATGTTAGAAATATAACATTATACTAGGATATAGGGGAAAGATTTTTGTTGCTGATTCCACGGTAACTCTGTCCCTAAAATCTGTGCTCAGACAGGATTCTTACTGCCTGTTCAATAAGATCCTTTCTAGTTGTAGTGCTGGCATGTTCTGAGGCTGATTCCGAGAAGCCACACCATCCTTCAGGGAAGGGAGGAATGCTGTAGCAGTGAATAAGCAAACGTGCCTGAGAGAGCTGAGTTCAGCTGCCAGCTCTGCCAAAAAGTCACTCAGTGACTCCTGCACCAACTCCCTGGCTGTGGGATGAGGGCTGCTCATGGGGCTGTGTGCAGGTAAAGCTACTCAAGCTTGTAATGCCTCTGGACCTTATAGTAATCAGTATTTAAAATCAAATGGAACGATTCTATTTTTTTTACTTCTATTTTATTTGTTTAAAAAGTGATTAATCCAGTCCTATCCAGCACGGGCTTTAGAGAGAGGCAGTCTATATCTTGAAATCCTACCTTTCCTTCAGTCTCCTGTAGTATTTACTGATGTGTCTCTACACCAGAGTTCTTTCAACTCCCAGGAGTTCTGTTGATGACTGGAAAACCTTTGGGGCCTTTCTGTAGAGATTTTAGGCTGCCTGCAATGGCCCCAGAAATGACCCAGGGATCTAAGTGTGTCTGCTCCATGCTGCTTAGCTGGAAGTGCTGTAAAGAAAGTGTCTGTCATACCTGTGGAAAAAATAGAGATTTTTTGGAGTCTCCAAGGGCTTTGGTCTGTGAAGGTCTCAGGTCAGTGGGCATTCTTGTCCGTTCTCGGATCTTTAATCTAACAAGATGTTGGGCAACAGTTGACCATGGGCTCATATCATATTACTAAGAAATACAGGAAAATACTTCACAGTATTTCTTTCTATATTTTGAACCTGAAGAAAGCTTCTAAGTTTTTGTTTCAAAAAATGTAAAATATTTTTCTCCTGAACTTTAGAATATCCTGCAGAATAGGAACTTTGTCTGGTAATCAGAGTAGGAATTGTGTCTGGTTGTCTGCTCTGGTGCAGCCTTATCTAAACTATAGAAGGCACCTGGTTGTCCTGTGATGAGAGCCTTCTCAGTTCAATTCAAACTGAGATTCAAGATGTCAGTGTTTATGCAACTGATGGGTACTAGGAAAAATGGAAGGGGTGGGAGGAAAGTTTTTTGGGATTTAAACAGTGTAATTGTATGGAGCTGCATTGCCTGGAAGAAGAGACTCTTGGTTTTGTCTCCTCTTGTCTCAAGTAATGTTGTTCTGTGTTCTGAATTGCTTTGTTTATTATCCTTTAAATGGGAAAGTCTGAAAAATTGTCTCTTATGGAGATGTTAATTACAACTGACACGATCTCGCTGTCATAAACCATAAGCTATTTTCCTACTGATTAAGGTATTATGTGTTTTTCAACCTGCAGGAAACGTTGCTTTCCTTTGTTCATTATCTCCTGCAAGATGATGAGTTCTAATCAGGAGGAGGTCACTTTGGGCGCTTTTCTCCAGTACATTGAAGATATGGGGATGAAGGCCTATGATGGCTTGGTTATACAGAATGCATCAGACATTGCTCGAGAGAATGATCGCATGAGGAATGAAACAAACCTGGCTTACTTGAAAGAAAAGAGTGAAAAACGCCGAAAACAAGAAGAAGCAATAAAACGGTAAACATTTTGATAAAAAGAGGAATGGTCTGGCAGAGTGAATGAAAAGTGAAGGGCTCAGTTTCAGATATGGCAAATATGTGTAGAGCAGTTGATTTCTAAGCAGCTTGCTAGCAATAGCAGTACAGACCATTGGCCTCTGTCAGGCCTCTAACACATGTAGTTTACATTGTGCAGACGTAGTTTGAGCATGTGTGGCATCTTGAGCCAGAGGTGTGATTTGTAACAGAAATTTTGTGTGTTTGGAATAGGAGATGTAGATCTAGTGACAAATGGGTTGTCATCCTCTTAGTGCTTTTAGATAAACAGTTTGTCCTTTGTGCAAAAATGTATTTGTGTGTGAGCAAGGGTCAGTCTCACAGGTCAAAATAGGCTCTTCTTGAGCTGATGTTTTACATCTGGTAAATATTCAAAATTTTCTAACTGGTGTCTGAGGATTTTCTTTAAAAAAGTGTATATTTACATTTTCCTTTCAATTCTGGGATCTCTGAAGTCAGTAACAATATTGCAATCACTTTCAGAAAAATGGATCAAGCCCCTGGTTGGAAGAACACTATAATGGCTCTTCTTGAACAATTCCATTGATTTTAATTGACAGTTAATGAGAGGGGCACTTGCATGACCTCGCCTCTTGTGCCAATGGATATCAATGAAATCTCTGCAGCCTCTTGGAGAGGGAAAAAAGCTTGAATGGAATAGATATAAATACTTATTACATACACATTTGCAAATACAAAAAATTGGCTTTTCTTGAGGTGAAGGTAAAATTCTGTAATACAGGTAAATCATCCATCTAAATCCCTAGCTTTTATATGCAAATGGATGGCTTGAGCATAAACTGATAGGAGGTCCTTTGAATTTTTTCCCCCAGCATGAATCTTCTGTATTTCAGTTTAAGTGATTAAATTTTATGCTATGTCTTGGGTACTGTACATTCAGGTATAACAGACATGCTGTGCTGTGAACATTTGAGCAACGCCTCAGTAGTCTGATAATTTTGATGGAACATTAAAAGGAAGAGAGCAACACACACAGTTTGAAAGAGGAGGGAGATGAAGGAATTTAAAGCAAAGTATGGCTGCTTTATGTCCCAGAATGTGGAACTATTTGGATTGCAAGTAATTTTGTTGGAGTGATTAAAATAATGTGAAATTAAGGTGAATACAGCTAATTAGGCGGTACTCTGGCTAACCTGCTTGCATTTACTCTTATATGTGTGACCATAAAGTACCAGTCACTAGGTACCAGAACAGTTTTTGTTATAAATAAGTTTCTTGGGACATGACAGAGTAACTTGTGGACCTACCTGGTTTTTTATAGTCCTCTAGCCAAGCTTCTCTGCCTCATTTGAATAGTAGTGACAATATTTCCTACACCGTGGTTGGTTTGTGTGGTTTTGTTCATTGATCCTGGCAAAGTGATGAAGAGCTCTGGATAAGTACAGATGATTTAGGGCTGAGCCAAACCATGAAATTCTTGCCCACACTCAGCTGAGATCAATGAGAACAGAGTATTTATCCTCAGTCACAGAGCCAGAAGACAGGAGGTAGAGGACCAGCAACACAGTGGGCTTATTAGAGAAACAGCATGTATTTGTATGTGGTTTGGAGATATCAACATTTCCTCAATACAGTACTCTCCTGTGGGAAATTGTGTTTGCAGTGATCCCCTCTGATCCTTCCCCACTTGGCTTGTCTCAATAACGCTGAAGCGTGGAACCATATCTGCCTGAGGAAACAAAGTAGGAAAACACCTCAGGAAATCTTGAAAAACACTTTCTCTCAGTCTTTTTTGCTTTCTCCAATGTAAACCTGGAGAGGTAAAAAAAGATACTTGAGATCAACCTTTGATTGGAAAAACTAAAAGCAATGGAAGACCAAGGGAAAATACCTGATCTTACTAAAGGAACCCTGATGTCTGAAGTCACTTGGGCTGATTGCAATTGAGTATGCTCCCTGTAGTAACCTCCAGAGATTCATCCAAGACCATGTTGTCTATTCAAATGCAGCAGTCAGGAAAGGTACAGTAGGATCACTGATTCTTCTTTGTTCTGTACTATATTTATGTCTTTACCTTACCTTGGTGGGTATATCACTAATTCCTGAGAGCATGGCCTAGATAGCAAGTGGTGCACATGTGCAGTGGTAACTGCCACCAGTCTGGAGACTCCCAACAGCTGAAAACAATCTCCTTAGCAACAAGGGAGTCATCCTCTGAGATTAACTGCAGGTAGATTTTTGAGGAGGAGAGGGGGTTCCCACAAATACTCTTCTTTTGTATGTGAGAATCAAAGCAGCCAGAAGTCTTTGGCACCTACAGAAAATTACCTGCTAGTCCAATTATTGAATTATTTAGAAGCCATTCAATTTTAGTGTTCAGATGGCCTCTATTAGAAGAAGGCTGTTTGTGTATATTAGGAACATAATAATGAGTAATATATTGTCTAATAAAGTGGTGGTATTCACACACAATGCTATTTAGAAGCAGCTGTTATTTATGTAGATCATCTCATAACTATGCTAAATTAAATAAGTTCATTGAAATGCATTAGTCTGATCAGTTTGGAAACAAAATCTGAAAAATGACCTAAAAAAATTTATGTTTGATTGTACAGTTTGCTTTCCAAAGGATACATTGTGCTGTTTCTTCAGCAGCACTGATGTACCTTCAGTGTGATTGCTGTCTCATGGTGTCTGGTTCTGATAGGTTAATTGTGGGGAAAAATGTATGGATCCATTGTACATTGTGGGAGATAAACACAGCATATTGGATTGGGGAAAAAAAAAAAGCAACTAGTCTTTGTCTAATCTTGCTGGGCTGAGTCAGCTGATCTGATCTGAATTTCTGACCTAATTTTAGTATGGTGCTTAGCGCTCATGCAGAGAAAATAAGGTTAATGTGCTGATTAGTAGCCGAGAGTAAGACACAATAAATACATATATATAGGACCTAATGTATACACTTTTTTTTCTTCCATCTTTTATTCATCTGGTCTCATTACATGATCATTGTCTATTCTAGCAGCTGTATCCAGATTAAGAGAAGGTACCGGCATATTGCCCACAGAGCCTATCAATTGCATATAAAGTTATGGAGCAGTATCACTTTCACTGGCAATACCATGAGATGTACATTTGCCATGATACAGTATCTGCTGCAGGCAGTATTTCTGGGAACAGAAGGTAGATTTGGCCCAGCTATTGTGGGTGCCAGGAAAAAGGTGAGTATTTGGAGTTAATATAGGGCATCTGCTAGAATAACCAGTTGCTTTCTGACTCATCCATAACTGAAATGCACATATTTAGATACTTTATTATTGCTTTGGGTGGATACTTCATCAATGTTTTCCCTTTTTAATTGCACAAATACAAAAGCTTGGTAAGAAACAAATAACGAACCCTGCTCCTCTGAAGGCTCGGACATGTTGCATTAATCAGAGTTAAACTTTTAAGCTTTCAAAGATTTGGCATCTATTTTCTATGCAGCATTTATGTTACTGTTTCTGTCAGGGAAGTAGTCCTTTTGACTTGTAACACTGTGAAGATGTGACTACTCTACTGTAAAGCTGGTGGTGTCAGTGGGCATGAATTTCTGCCTGCCAAACCCTGGACTTAGTCATCGAAATATTTACCTCTAGTGGTTTCCCTTACTTGTAGCTCGTTCCCAGGACTTAAATGGCTCTATGGAAAGCCTTGCTTGTGCTTGTATCCAGACAGATGCTGTCAAGAGGAGGAGCTTTTAGGAGCACTGTTGTGTGCTAAAGCTAGCAGAAATGGGCCAGCCAGCCAGTGGCAGAGTTAAGCTCTTGTAGTAAAGAAGGAATTGTAATGAACAGCTGTCATCATAACCTCTGCTTTGGCAAACCAAGTGCTGAAGACTAACCCATCAGCACAAGTAAGATTACATTTTTCTCTTGCCTTTTTTTTCTTTTTTTAAAATGGTCATGTAAGTAATTGAATTTTGGTGTTATCTTTGTGTAGTTTTCTGTCATTCCTATCCTTAGTTTCCTTTGTGAAAAAGATGTAAATTATGTGTCCTTCAGCTAAAAGTTGTGTTATCAAGCGTGGATGACAGCAAGAAAATATAAAAAGGTTTCTATGCATGGGTTTATTCACTGCCAAAAGCTCTGTTCAGCTGAGAAAATGTGTGTAATCTTAGACTATATGGACATGCTGAAGTCTTCTACCAAAACATTTCTACCAGAATAAAAAAATCACCTAAAATAATTCCATTATGAGCTTAATTTTATAAGTATGTCTTGAAATCAGAACAATACTTTAGGTGAAAGAATGTTTAAAGTACTACTTCTTTTTTTTTCTGAACATCTGTCTATAGTTGAAATTCTGTGTAGTAAACTGCACATTTCTAAATTTGCAAGAATAATTATGCTTGCTAGATTACAGTATGCTTATAGCCTGACCTCAAAAAAATGATGAAGAAAGTGCATTAAATATTTTGGGTCATGGTGAGAGCCTCATTTGAAATACCTGTAAACACATTATTGGAATATTATACATTACAAGCTTGTTAACCCATTGTTTTTGGCTTCGGTGTCTTGATGGAGGTTGTGGAGGTTGTTTTTTTTTTTTTTTTTTGGTTTTTTTTTTTTTGGGTTTTTGTTTGTTTGTTTTTTTGTTTGTTTTGTTTTTGAGGAGGCATTTGTTTGTTTTGGGTCTTTTCTGTTCGTTTCTGTTCTAAATTCAAATCTGAGTTCATTTGGTGAATGTGATTTTTGGATATGAGGTCAGTGGTACATGCTTCTTTGATCAAAGGGCTTGTGTTATGAAGAAGCTTAACTGGGGCACTGTTATTTTCTTTATCTTCCTCCTGGACATGTTGCATGCTCATTTCATCCTAGATTAAATTACTGCTCTGATACTGCTGTCATGGTGGCTGATGAGGTGTGATAGAGACTAATTTTTCTATGATTTCAAAAACTTTTTCTCATGAAAATATCTTGAGGTGTCTCCTGTAATTGGTTCAATGTAGAAAGAGTAGCATTGCTAGGTTTTTTTTCTACAAAAGTAAAATGGTTGTTTAGTCAGTGACCTCCAAATGTATTTTTGTTGCTTTTATAAGTAAACAGATGTGAAGATCTAGCCAACAAATCCTCCCTTCCAAATGCTCATATCCATATGGCTGCCTGTATTATTGCCACACAAAATAAACAACAGACACAATGCAAACTATTTTATATTGATTTTGCTGTTATTCTGAGTAGTTTTATTTAGAACAGCCATGTGATTAATGTCATTTAAAATTTACCATAGAGGCTGATATCCAGCCTCACAACCCAAAAGGCCAAGGAAATAAAGCAGAAATCATTATAAGTTTGCTATCCAAATCTTGATGTTATTTGCAAAACCCCTTCCCTTTTAGGGCTTCTGCCTACAACTTTTACTTCTTCTCAGAGAGTTTCCATGGTCTCTTTCCTTTCATTGTTCCACGAATTGCTCAGACCTATACTGATCTACAATGTAGGTGGGTGCATTTTTTTCTCAGGATTCATTTGCTCAATTTAAAAGCACACTAGGAGTGTGGGGTCGTAGAGAGCCGAGAAGGCTTCTAAAGGGGTTACAGACCCCTATTCTTGTTAAAATCCAGTGGAGGTGTCTCGATGCTGTTGGTATTCACAGGAGTGCCTGACCACCTGTGTAAATGAGCGAGCTGGCCTTGCTCCAGTTCCATCTGGGCTGTGTTCCCACCCAGCCTCGACTCTGGAGCTGCCTGGGCACACTGAGCCATCCTGGAGGTGGGTTGTACCTCTGGGAAACACTCCTTGGCACACTGCTGCTGAGAGATGCTGAGGATCTGAGGATCTTACCACAGTTTGTAGCCATTTGTTCCCACTCCACTTGTATTTCTAGTCTTTTCTCTCACTATCTTTTGATTACTCTTTAACAACAGGATGTAGTTAAAATGATTCTGAATTTCTTCTAACCCAAAAGCTCTCTTAGCAAGAGAGACGCATGTAGAGCTGTGGAAATAGAGATATTTTGCATGATCCTGTGAAGTTCTGGTGGTGCCACTGTTTGCAGTCAAACTTTTGCATTTGTTTGGAAGAGGTCTTCTAGTATGTTACAAAATTGCAAAGAGTAGAGTGGAATTTAATTAACCTGCTGCTATTAAGACTGGATAAAAATAAGGAAGGCTGTCCTCAAGGATGCTCAGATGAAGTTTTTTATAACTACTTTAGGCTGGACTTCATTAATAGAGAAATACATGCAGCAATACAGCACAATTCATATGCAAATTAAAAGCACTGATCTGTTCTGGCTCAAGTTTTCCAGTAACCAAAAAGTGCTCCATGCTGAAGTTGATTGACCCCTGACAAATTTTGTAATTGCCTGTGACCCGAATTTAGAGTTCATGTTGCAAGCTGGAGGACAGATAGGTGTACAAAAAACTGGTAGAAAGAAGTCTCTGTAGCAAAATTGCAGCTAAGCACGGTGTTAGACACTGGGAACACACAGTCCCAGTCTGAGAACCCAGAAGAACTGATGCTTTATGCCAGCATTAGAATAGTAAGAGAGAATCTTTCTGTACTTTCACGAAAATCCATCATTTAGCAATAACTGTTCATAAAGTTGAAGAAAATCAAATGTTTTCTTTGAGCAAAATAGCTCAGTTCATTGCTCTTTTCAGAGCCATGAATCACAGCTGTATTTGGCTGGATTTAATATTAATAAAGATTGCTTTAAGCCCCATCCAGCTGGGAGGCATCTGTGCCCTTTGCATGTTCTCCTCAGCACCCTCCTGACAGGCTATGCATATTTCTATTTATTTATTTATTTCTATTCTTCCACAGGGAAACATAGGATAATGCTTGATTATTTAATAGGGATGTTTATTTTCTTAGCCTAAAGTAGAGAGTCTGATCTTGGTTATGGCCCTGGAAAAAGTGAATGTCACACCTATTCTGAAACAGAAGCACCAGGTGAAGGGCATCTTGTTGTCAAGTTATGCTGCATCAGTGGCTGAAATTCGTAAGAAAAGAGGAATATGTATGTGCACCAATTAGATTTTTATGTGACTGGATTAAAATAGGAGCAAGGAGAGATTAGAGAAGAAAAGGATTACAGAGACATTATTAGCTGTGGGTTTTATAGTCAATTTGAGGATGTTTTTATTTTTCCTTCTGGCTTTCTACTCTAATTTGAATTCTATTCATGAGTGAAGTCAGTTAAAAATATATAAAAAAATAAATAAATGCACCAAACCCTCACCACAAAAAGCCCCCTGTTACACCAACCAACTAAAAAAAGGCTTTTGTGTGGAGTGTCCTGAGCACAGGACCTTCCTTCACCAAGAGTAGAGCCAGCAGGTGGGCCCAGCTCAGCCCCTGGGAGAGCCCTGCTGGGCTGGGGGCCAGAGCTGCAGCCCATGAGAGCTACCAGGAACCTGGAAATGAGCAGAGGGAGCTGCTTTGCTCCCACAGAAGGCGAGAAGAAGTGGAATTGGTTTTCATTCCCCTTTTGACTGCACAGTACCCAAAGACCCAAAATGGAAATTAGATTCCTCTGAAACACTAACCCAGTGCAGGTAGAGCAAAGACAGCTCACAGCATGAGCTGAAATTGTACCCAACAGGTGACTAAAGGGGCAGCTGAAGAGTTAGGGGACTGCTCATTTCCTTTCCCATATTAGTACAGCACTGAATAAACTGAAGTGTGTCCCCAGTGGTTGTGATGAATTCCATCCAGCAGTTCTCTCTGAAAGCTACAGAGGAACAAACACTTTCAGTAGACTCGGGCAGATGCTTCTGGAATGGGTCAAGATTGAGAAGGCCAAAGCCACCTTAAACCCACAGAAATACTCCTGCCAACAAGTGTATCTCTTGACAAAATCGTGACATTTTAAAAGATCAAAAATGAGAGTCACTGCAGGGTTTTCCATAAATTAATAAGATTTACCTGGGTTTAATCCATTTCTCTTTTTGGTGGATTATACAGGGCGTATCTCACCAGTAGATCCTCTGTGAGCTGAGGGCACTTTAGTTATTAAGTTGAGATCACATGTTGGAGCCATTAAGTGAATTGCTTCGAACAGCCTTCCCCTGAATGCCAGGGCAAATGCTGTATTTCATACCCTTAGCTAATTTCATGCTGTAATTTAATTTTGGAAACATACTTTTAATTGAATCTTTAAAGACAAAAGGAAACTGCTGAGTCCTTTAGTACTGCAAAAAGAGATTGTTTAAAAATGTAGTCCATCTGGAGAATAATCTTCTCTAATTAAACACAAAGTTTGTCTTGCTTCTCTGTGTGCATCTATGGAGTAGCAAATTCCTGCTGTTTGCAGAAAGCTCAGGGCTGAAAGAGGTATTGGGGAGTGTAAGAAGTTATTTATCTTATGCTCAGTTTTGTAACTCTGACATGAGACAATCCTGCAGCCATCCACAATGTCTGAATAAGTAAACAAAGCAAGACTAATAAAAAATTAGTCTGCTAAAACCAAAATCACATTAGTAGGAGCCTGAAGGGTGATCTCATTTTTCTAATTTTTGGTGATGAGATGAATTTGAGTGAGATATCAACAATTTTGTCATTAACAAAACTCAGTAGCACAACAAAATCAGTAATTTTCATCTTCAGACTACATCCAATATTTTAGTGGTTAGATTTTGATATTCATCTTCTGTAAGCAGAGAGATTCAAGGTAGTTTCAGTAAAAATCCATATAATCTGTTATGCAATTTTGTTGTGGGAGAAGCATCTTTATTGGATCAGTAGTGATGTAGGTCTTCAATATTTTCAACACCCCATTAAAAATAATAGCAATCAATGCTAAATGCTGCTCACTCTAATGGAGAGGAAATCCTGGAGCATCACTTTGTGCTTTTGTATTCTGATTCCTTTAAATCAGCAAGTGATTTGCAATGGAGATTTTCCCATTTATTGCTATTGGAGAAAAACCTGTGTTACATGCTGGAAGTGAGATGTGCAGGGGTGCAGTAAAAAGCATAAGGTTAAAAAAGAGATGGATCTGAAATTAACCCATGAAGCCCCAACAGAGTATCTTCTAATAAGGGGAAAGAACAAAGACAGCATCATGATCTTTCCGTGCTGAGAGAGCTCTGCACTTCCTGATGCCCTGAGTTGGTAGCAATTACAGGCTGAATGGTGCTGTAGGGTTTGAGAGCAGCCCCTTATAAGTGATGGGCAAAGTTAGGAAGCCCGTGTAGAAGTGTGGGGAATATATTTGGCTTTAACTAAAATTGAATTTTTATTTGGTTTTCTGGCAGGAAAGAAACACTGAAAGAATCAATTGTCTTTTTCAATACAAGTTATCCATTTTCAGGCACTTCTACAAACATGAAGACAAAGGACTGACTTTTATTAAAAATTTAAATTACATTGAGGTCTGTCTGCTGTAACATAATTGCTCAGAGGCTTGGGCACTCACTTTTTATGGTTAGGCTCCTTATAAATTATTGTGTAAAGTCTCTATCTGAAATTATTTCGGGACATGGATATCTTTTCTCAGGAATATCTCCTGTATGTGTATTAAACACTGAAGGCTATGCTGTGCCAGAGATCTTCAGACGTTTTATGTTAGATCTTGGCATCATAATGAGGTTCCTGAAAGTGCAAGAGCAACATTCCCTGCTGGAATTGACCTCAGTCTGGTAAAAGAGTCCTATGACTGCCCACAAAGAACCAGAGTCCCCTCAATAAACCTGGTTTTCAGTTGCAAGTAGCTCCAGCTGCAATCCATCACCAACTTAGGAATGGCAGCCCATCTGATGCAGGTCTTCATTAGCCTGCTGTATTACCAAGCTACTTAATTTTGGTACCAGATGTTAGGACTCTGATGGTAAAATGCTACCTCAGTGTCAGGAACACCTTTCACAGAAATTTCCTGCATTGAATATCACTCTGTGAATTGCAACATTAAGAAATGCAATGAGTGAATTTTAGGGTTGGTTTGACATGATTTTTTTTTCACTGGAAGAGCCATCTCCCTTTCTTCTCCCTTCCAGTAAGTGATTAAAGGGCTGAAGAAGAAATACAATATTCTTGGGATTTAAATGGAAAAATATTCTGAAATTCATGTACTGCAGTTTCTGCCAAAATGCAGCTGCTACCGAAGACTGAACTGCTGGTGTTTGTTACATGGCTATTGTTCTGAGATTAAAAGGTTTTCAGCAGTTTATCATAAATACCATTTCAGAGATAATTTTAATTGCTTCAGCATTACGTCCAAACTCTCAGGCAAGGCAGAGTGCAGCTTTTTTTCCTTAGGAAATCATATTTGTGCATTGCTAATCGGAATTGCTCTGCCTGGGTGCTGAAGCAGATCAGGAGCCGCATGTGTGCTTGCCATGGCAACCCCTGGCTCACATGACACAGCTGGTTCAGCCAAAGAGCTCCGTGGCTTATTGAGCACAGACCCACACACCAGGGGCCGTGTGACTGCTCCAGCCCAGGCAGCTCCTTAAAGGGAAACTGGGCTTGAACATCAGTGCTTTCACCAGCATCCTCTTGCCTGCATTCCTTCTTCTCCTCCTAGATGCTGTTTTGAGTATTTAAAGAAATGGATGAAGGTTGAAAAAGCTTTACTCATAGCTTTTTTTCCTTCTGTCTTTCATTTGCAAAAAATCTATGTGTGAAGATAAAGAAGTAGGGTTTTTAATTATGATTTTTTTAAAATTAGACTTTAAGGAGCTCTTTGCAGTTGAGTGAACTATAGTGAATATATTGTTTTTCTGGAAATATTTTTTGCTGTCATCTCCTAGATTCTACTAGATTTCAGGAGAGTAAATGACAACAGAGCAAAAAAAAAAAAAAAAAAATCAAAACCAGCCCTGGTCCATTCCATTATCAACAAACCATTCTAAAACCACCTTTGCTCCTTGCTGTTTTACATCCTCTTAGAGCTGATAAGGATGATGACAATGATCTCCGGCTCCTTGCCCAGCAAAACGTAGACTGATACAAGTTTTCCCTAACTTCTTGTTTAAAAGGAGTTATGTGTGGCACTTGATTAGGAAATCTGGAGGGCTGCAGTCTCACAAGAATGAGTGGGGGTGTACAAAGAGAAGTGAAGAGGTGGGGCTGTAGTGAAGCCAGTGTCTGCCTGCACCAGAACGTGCACCAGGGGACCAGCAGCAATGCAGTGCTGCCTTGAGTCCTTTGCTGTGGGGCAGGTGCAGCACATGCTGCTGTCAGTGTCTGCTCTGCTGCCCACTGGCACGATTTGTACTTGGAAAGCAGCTCCTGAGAAACTGATCTTTACTAAAATAATGGACAGGAATCACTTTCACCTTCTCTTTGCCTCTCCTCTCTCAGATGCCTGACTGAAGGAATGTGGTTTTTCTTTCTCATCTAGTTGGAACCTGAGGTTTTTGTGGCAAGCACTTTGTGTGAGCCCAGCTACACCACCAGGTGCCTGACTAAAATGAAAAACACTCTTCACAGCAACAGAACGCTGTGAAATACTGCATTTGTCTTAATTAGTTATTGCCAAAACCCCTTGAAGTTATTTAGGCTTCTGTCTGCTATGCAGATATAATTTATCAAGCATTATAGAAAGGCCAGCTCTTAAGTACATGTGCTGAAGTTAATTTTTGTGATTTATGGTGTTGCTTTTGAAACTGAGGAAAATCTATTTTCAGTGTCCAGTTCCAGACTGTCAAATTTTCATCTTAATTTCCCAAGTAATCAGTCAAGGTTCAAATACTGATAATTATCACTATTCAGTAAGGAACTGCTTATTCCTTCTGTTTCAAATGAGTTTATCATTTGATTGCCATTTTGGAGAAAATCTATGGTAAGGGAACAATAACTGGCTTTGGGAATCAATTTAGATAAGTACTTGTACCTAAATCGACCACTAAACACAGAAGAAATATTATCTGTGTTTTTAGGGACACAGTGACAAAGTGTGTATCCATGCACCTCTGTCAGTGATTGTACACAGATTCTAATACAAAATCAGCCTATAAACAAGGAGATGTGTAAGGGAATGTGTAATAAGAACTCTTTTGGCAGAACAAGGTGTTTTATGTTACTCCTTTTATCATATTTTATGACATTACCGATTGTTCAGAATCTCTTTTTTTTGTTATTAATACCTGTTCTGATATATTATTAAGAGGGAAATAAAACTTAGAGATTATGTCTTTCCAGGGAAGGCCCTGAACAAAGTCCTTCTCCAGTCCACTAAAATGTAGCTAAGATTTTGACAACTGCTCCCAGCAGTCTGCTGCTGCTGCTGCTGTTCTATGTCTGCAGAAGGGGAGGACTGGCCCCTTTCATGAACTGGCTTTTTAGAATTCCTTCATGCCTACAAGTGGGATAGCATTTTCAGAAAAGATTACTAAAATCAATTATTTTCCTGAGACACTGGCCCAAACCTCTCTTCTATTCTAAAATTTCAAATTTCATTTATTCAGTTAACTAATGAACTTTGCTGTCTAAAGGTTTGTGTCTAAACCACAGGTTTCTGTGTTGTTTGTTTGCAGTTATGGCAGTGGAAAAGGATATTTAGGCTGGTGACAAAATATTTTGACTAGCCTCTTCCTACATAGTCATTTGTTTGTCTTCAGTATATATCTATTGTGAATCGTCTTCCCAAGAGATTACAAAGAAGATGGTAACTTTAACTACCTGATCTTTGCTGCCATTAAACTGTGTGCTGATCCAGGAAGTTCTGTATGAAGTGGGTTTGTCAGACTGGGTCAAAAATTTGTGGAAATAATATCATTACCAGCACACATCAGAAAAAAAGCCCAATAACTTCATTGGAAGACATTTAGGGTTGCTAAGAGACGGAATGTAATTATCTGCCAATTTGTTTACCACTACCAAACACTTGGAAGGGGGAGAGCTGTGGGCTGCCCTGAATTCTAAGCTATGCACAAAATCAGCTGAATGCATTTTCTCGTCAAATGCAGTTTTAAGGGCATTTGGAAGTGACACAAGAACTTTGACCTCTGTTTTCTTCCTAAATGCCTAATATCAGTTATTTTCATTTTCCTCTCATTCCCCAAATCTACATTACATGCATTTTAACTGATAATACAAAAAAAAAAGGTGAAAAAATGCAATGTATAGAAATATGCAGTTTTTCTAGTAAGAGAATTAACAGCTGTGCTTGCTTGAAAATTATATATTCTTTAAAAGTAACAATGTTCAGTGTTCCTGTGTTATGATGCCATTATTAATGTATGCTGACATTCATGTAAGGTTGACCAGCATGTGTTATAGACTCTTTTAATGTCTCTTTTTCTAAAATGTTTTGTGTTGGCTTGCACTTTGAGATAAACACAGCAATTAACTTTGGGTGCAAACTTAGTTTGGGCCACAATGAAGTTTTCATTTCTTGGTGTCATCATGGTTATTATGTAGCCAGTATAAGATTTATGCTATCCTAAGCTATTAATTTTCTTGGGTTTAAAGGCATACATGTGGTAAATTAAATACAGGCAGTAAAGAGAGGGAAAGCGGAGGTTTCTGCCCGTTTTCAGAATGGTAACTTCTTCCATTGCTCTTTCTTTAATGGAAATAAATATTCCTTTTTAGCCAATGTGAAACCCTAGCTGAAAAATTGAAGAACTCCCCACAATACTAAATGAATAATCATTTCTCACCAGCCTAATAGTAAGCTCAAATCTGAGTCTGTGTTCAATCAGTATCTCTGATAATGTAGTGCTGAATTATATCCAGACAGGTGCATTACTGTTTTGTGGGATGTTGCTCTGGGAAGGTTGGGACAGGTTGTCCTGCATTCTGGTCTTTGGCCTCTCCACCTCACCTCAGCAAGGGCTGTGAATCTTTCTGTTTGCTGAAATTCTTTGGGATGGATGAAAGTAGATGTTTTTACCAAGCTTCAGCAAAGCCAAACTGCAGGTCACTTCCCCAGGAAAATTGTCCCAGAACAACTTTATTTGGCAAGACGTTCTTTGTAGAGGCTGGTGGCCTCTCCCCTCTGATCCAGCTCTTTGGGGAAGCACAGGAGTTTTAGGGAGACATTAGTGGCCCCTCAGTGTCACTCTGGCACGTTCTCTGATCCTTGTGGCTGCAAAGGTAGTCTTGGTTTAATTCTGATGAAACCCCTCTTTTGAAGTCTGCATTAGAATTAACAGGGCTGCAGGCACACTGGCCTGTGTCACAGGGCATTCTTTTACCTTCCTGTAGTGGCAATCCCACAGCAGAAGCCTGCATTGGGTCCCAGTTTTCCTCCTGACACCTGACTGCTCTGGAAGGCTGCCTCAGGCCATGGGAGCTCAGCAAAGGCTTTCTGGTGGTTGCTTCTTCTCTCCATGGGGTCCCAGTGATCTGCAGTTGCCTCCTCCATGTAGCACCAAGGAGCTGCCTAAAGAGAAGGGTCTGAGTCTCTACCAGTAGAGTCTGTCCCTGGCTGATTTATTGTGACAGCACTGACAACCCCACGTGCTGTGTCTTGCTGCAGAAGCCCTGAGAGTAAGGAGATGCCATGCCATGAAGGGATTTGTTGCAAACTTTCTGGTTTGTTTTGGTTTGTTTTTGTGTGACAACTTTTGTTCTACTTCACACTAAAAACATAGTCAGGAAAAATAGGGTAAGATAATATTCCTTTATACATTTCAACTTCTGGATGCTCAATTGTTGAGATGGAAAATAATTGAATCAGTAACTTTTCCCTCCTTCTTTCTACAGAATCTCATAACTTTTTTCTATTTTTTTTCACTTTTCAGAATTACTTTGGGGTGTTCTTTGAGAGCAAATGAAATGCACTGACAGAAAAATAGAAAGGGAGGTTGGTTATTTGTAACCTTTTTTTGTCCATTTCATGTAAATTAGGAGATAGAAAAAGCTTTTTTCAGTCTTTATCTTTAATGGCAAGGCCATCAGAACTGCATATTTATTGTAGACCTTCTACCATAAAGTGCCTTGTAAATGACTGGGATGTACACTCTAGTGATGTTGTTGACACAAGGTGATGCAGTTCAGTAATTTTAGTTGATACCTACTTGCAAAAGAGACCTTAAGATTTGTTCTAATGAAATATATGGCTGTTTATTTTTTTATTAATTAAAGAAATAGAAATAATTATTCAGAGCATTTTAACAGTTAGTTTACATGTATATATGTTAACTACAGTACTCCAGTTCCTTAGAGAATGCATAACAAGTGGTGTTTTTTCCTAGCCCATCTCCTGCTGTACAGTCTCACTAAACCTCTGACTGCAAGGTCAGTTCTGTGATTAAAGGGCATATAGTTCAGCCTCTGTGTGAAAATAAACAATACTTTGCCATTATTTTTATGAATAATTTTTAGGAAGTATTTTATCATTCCATATGTTTGTTTATACATGATCTCTTGCATTAAGATTGAATAAAATGCTTCTACTTTTGATGGAAAAATCTGTCAGTGTGCCTGCTGGCCTTTCGTATGCGTGACACATTTGTTGTGCTTTTTGGTACTGGATTGTGTCTGTTTGATTTCACAAAGTTGTAGTAACCTGCCTCGAGGATTTCTATGGTGTGAGGTCAAATTCCACACGACCAGCAGAGGTGTTCACCTGAGCTTAAGCCTCGATGCTCTCTGTCCCTGTCAGTCATTGGCCTGGATGTGTTTTATGGGGCAGAGCAACAAACGGGTGCTCGGTACTTGGGTTTACTGCTTGTGCAGTAGCTGGCCTGTCTAGAAATAGTTTTGTGGTGCCTCCTGCTCCCTGAGCCAGACAGGAGGGAGGCAAGGGACTGCAGAGGCTGTGGGACAGTGATCCAGGAGGTGGCCTGTGTGGAAAGCTCTACAGCTGGGATCATCTGGCAGCTGCAAATCCCATCACAGCACCAACACGGGGCACAAGGCAGAGCTGCTTTTCTCAGTGTGACGGCCAAGCCTTGCCCTGTGTTCCAGAAGAGATCTGCTGCCACCTGGCCTGGGCCTGCAGCTCCTGAGGAGAGGCATTTGTACAAATAATAAGGAGACTATAGGAGCTCTCTCTCAATCCTTATTAACTCTGTTTAGAACAAGCATTGCACGTGAGTCCAGGTGTCTATTGGAGGCTACTAGATTCTGTTTTAGCTAAGTGAATATACTTGGTACGGGAACCAGAGGGGGTTTTTTTGGTGGTTGGAACACAGCTCTGACTACCTACAGTAGTGTTTGTATACTGGTTGTGCAATGATCTTTACTAAATAAAGTAACATATAAAATATAATGGCTCTCAGCATATTAGCCTTTGAAACATTGGAGCTGCCATGTAAAAGGAAAGAAAATTCAGATCTGCCTATTTTAATAAAGAACTGGTACACCCATATGAGGATCTGAAGACCATTTGCTTTCCTCCTATTGATAGAGAATGAAATATTAGCACAAATCTGTGGGCTGGAATAACTTTTCCTTAGTTTCTTGTTTGTTCAAAAAATTACTTCCCCTAGAAAGTTCTGTCAGCTTATCTGCTGCTTTCTTATCACACCTAAAGAGTGTATTAGGCCTGTGTGTATTCTAGTCAACTCCGGCAGAAATACTGCATAATGTTGCTTTTTCCATTTCTAATCTGAAAAGCCCAGCAACATCATGCTGAGAGCTAGAAGCTGCCTGCTTTGAAATCTGCAGGTAGAGATCCCCACAATTTTCCTTGAACAGAGCTCAAAAATGGTGGTCTGAAGAAGATGAGATCAAAGCAAGGCAAAGAAACACGTAAGATAAACCATGCAAAAGTAAAAATATTCCAAGTGTTTCGAATTCTCCTGGTCTAATACCTCCAAATATAGCAAATAGTAACCTGGCATCTATTGTCTTTGTGCCTTCTTGCTCTACAGATCATGAGGTAATAACTAAGTATGCCATGAGAAATTTTTTCTCAGCTTCACAGTTATGTTTTTCTCCTACAAAATAATTGTGACGAATTGAAAAAAGCATTATGTAGAATTTTAAAATTTGGTTTTGTAGGAATATCTGCATTTTTTTGAATTTTTCTTTCCAACTAAAACAAAATCATAGTTATTTGGTTTTGTTTGGTCTTTTTTTTTTCCTGTGAAAATGAATTCAAAAGGCAAAGTCCAAGTTTTTTCTTTCAATATGTAGTTTTAAAATACTGAAATTAAATGTCACTTCATGTTGAAACATCAACATGTTGAAAACTTCAAATGTGACTGCTGAATATGGATTCAATGGATACACTTACTTTTAAGTTGTTTCTTGACCTAAAACACTATCAAAAGTGGCACAGGCTGCAGATGGCCTGGCTTTCAGCAAAATCTTTCATCATCTTCTCACATAAGGTGAGATTCCCGATTAAATATGGTAAAATGTAGGAGTGGGATGGAAAAAAACCAAAACCCAACCAAACCAACCAACTATTGGAAACCTTCAGCCTGCTTGCTTAAAATGCTCACCTGTGTCTGTTGCCCCTGGAAGGCTGTTAATCTCCAGATCCTTTGGATGTGTGTTCTGTCCTGTGGATTTGCTGTGGTTTCTGCACTGGTGACAGCAAGAAAATGTGCCAGTGTGGGCTTTCAGTGAAGTGCATAGGAGCAGTCTCAGGGCAGTAAAAGGGGGCCTGAGTTAGGATACACCTCACAGACTGAGATCATCTGAAGGTCAAAGTAGTAGATCCATGTTTATTTCAATGTGCTTTATGAACCATCAGTGATTTAAGGTGCCACTTGTTCCATAGTGCTCTCCATGACCAGGGGCAGTGAAGCAGAAGTAGGAGAACAGAGAGCGGCAGCAGAAGAATTGGAATTCTTGGTTGTTTTCTGCCAAAATAAAAGAAACAGGGTGGTCAGATACAATTGTGTGTTGTCAGCAGTTTTCAGTCCTACAACTTACCCTTTCCATTTCTTGGTTTGGGAACTGCAAGTCATTTCTCCTGTGTCCTCTGTAGCATATGGAAACCTTCTGTCAATTCTCTGCAAAACAACAACAACAAAAAAAAAAAAAAAAGGTAGGATCTCTAAGAAGATCTAAGATTAATCTTTCTCTAGAAAGTTGTAGTGCTAGGCTGTGCATTGAGGAAGGTCTTTTAATTTCATTGAGAGAGCAAACTGAACTGTTTCATTTAAAACATTTAATTTTCAGTTCTTTGCCTTGGTTCCTGACCTAAGTCCAGGACTGTTAATATTAATGGCATTATTTGCATACATGACTTTATGTTTTCCCTATTTTTTAGTCATGTAGATCAAAGCAGAAGAGCAGATGTACACATGAAGAAAACTGAGGTGCTTGTTTGCTAAAGCAGCCTTTCCTAGACAGACTGGTTTTGGACAATTACAGTGCTTCCAGAGACTTGCAGCCTGCAAAGTTTAGATGAACTGATTGTTGTGTTGGCAGCTTTATGTGTGTATTGAGCATTGCAGTTCTGGTGAGTGCCAGGTTTTACAGAACATAACAATCACCTTTTGGTTCGTCAAGTTGGCTTTGCAAACCACAGCTGTGTCCATGAGCAGATGGGGCTCAGATTCAGCCATTTGCAGATTAAAATTTGCACTATGACCCAATGTAAATGCTTCTACCAACATGACCCAGGTGTTAAAGTTGTAGCAGAAGGTGCCTGGATGAGCAAGATTGTCTGAATATTTACTGTAGGGCTGTAAGTAACTTAGAATTTGCAAGGAGATGCAGTCTCCATATGGTGCAGACCTGCCAAAGCTTCTGGTTTTAAAGTCTGCAGTAGCCTTAAGATAGCTGAGGTGAGTGGAACTTGTTTCGAAGGGTGAACATGAAATGACAGCTTGAGAAAGAAATGCATTGCCTGCTGTTTTCCTCTCATTCTCTGTGAAGTCAAAGCATTGATCTATTTAGTTTGAACAAAAAAAAAAATTTCAGGTTGTTTAATCAAAATGGATTATTTTCCTCCTCAGTGGTATCTTCAATTTACAAGAATTTTCAGTTTCTTCATTGTGTTTATAAGACCACAAGATGTAAGGATATCTAATTTTGCTGGTTTACCACTGTGTTTTTTAAAGCTTGGGATATTTATTAGAAGCAGTCAAAGACCAACAGATGTAATTTGATGAATAATTTGCTTGACAAGCTGTGGCAAAGTTCCTTAGATGATTCATACTCTCTGATTGCCTCACCTAAAGCTTTGTAGTTGCTTTGCTTTCACTGCTGTGTCCTCATTTGTCTCTTTGCAATACTTTCTGCTGAAAGTGATGCAAATCACTTTTTCCAGTCCTTTTCATCTTTTTCTCTGTGTGTGCATAGGAAACAGTGGAATGTCCTAATCTGAGCATTTTGAGCCAGTGGTGGATAAGGCTTTTACAGGATGCACTCAGAGCCTGCTCTGAGCCCACTCACCTGAACACAGAAGGGGAACATTTGTGCATTTTACAGTTGTGCATTTTTTAAAACAAATGTCTCTCATAATCTGGTGAGGCACCCAGGAGCAAATTTAGCTTAATCCTAAAATTAGCCATTTTTTTTCCCACTGCAGTTTTAGAATCTCAATGCATACATGATTAAATATTTAATATTCAACCTAAAGAATGTAATTTTGGGAGTGGAGTTCTGAGTATCTGAATTTTTTTTAATTGTATTTTATTTTTATTTATCAAGTACCTCAAAGCATCAGAAAGAGAGAGGCCTTCTTAAAAAGGCATAGCCTGAGTCTATTTTTAATAAAATGGGATTTCCACTTCTTGTAACAGCTGTGTTGCTATTCTTTTAGGGCCTTTATGCCTATTCCTGGAGGAAGCTGTTAAGACAGTTTGTCTTTATCCTCTTCCTTGGAGACTGATGCTTTTGATTTTGTTTTTGTTGATTTTTAATGAGAATGTGTGATGAGTCTGTGGTCAAGTCACACTACATCCACATTGGAAAAAAAGCTTGTGTGGTCAAAAGCCCTCCCAATTTTGTAATTATAATGAAGTCTTGTATGTCAGTTCTAATTGCTTCAAGAGAACCATTTCCTGACCATGCTGATAACACATCCTATTGCAATAACCACATCTCAGCCATGGTAGAATACATATTGAATTGGGATTGTAGTTATAAAGAAAAAGAGAATGAAGCACCCACCACTGCGGAAGATGTTAAATTTTCTTCCACTTTGATTTCTTTGTATTTATCCAGATGAGAAACTAGAAATAGTTTCCAGCTGGATCTATTAATAAATAGATCTTTAATCAGTATATTCTGCCACATTCCCCAAACTCACAATTTGTCCTGGAGCAGTGAAGGCTAACGTAAATCTAGTACAGCTTCCTTTATTTACCAGAGTAACATTTGGGATGGACTTATTCCTGAACTTAATTTGCAATAAACCATTGGGGAAATGCTATTTTTTCATCTCTGCATGGTTTATTTGTGAGTAGCCTGTTGCATTTTGACATTATTAGGGTAAGAATGCTGATGTAGGGGGTCCTGATTCAGCTCCTATTCGTTATTCGTTTGTACCCTGCATAAACATTTCAGGGGCTGCTGCTTGCCATGAGCCATCACGCTGCTGAAGCTGCCAGAGACGGCAGCAAGCAAAACAAAAGGTCGCGAGCGCTCCAGGTCTTTTGGCATTGCTGCAGCAGCAATCCTTCCTTACAATTGCACAAGCAAGCAACAAATACAGCACAACCAGAGCCTTTCTCGGCTCAGCACTGCGCGATCATTAGCGGCTTTCTACCATGTGGAGTTGTTCCAGCCCAAGGGAGATGAAATGCCACCTGAGCTGTTTCTTCTCCGTCTGACGCAGACGGCAGCTGCTTGCCGTCGCCGTCCTTTGAAGGTGTGACAGACAGGCTGTGCAGGAGCAGCCCCGGCGCTGCCCCATGGCGTGCGATGGCTGAGCCCCCGCCCGCGCCCCGGGCTGCGCTCAGCGCTTCGGGGCCATGGCGTGAAGGCAGCGGGCCCCGCACGCCAGCTGCCAGCAGCCGTGTGCTCAACCCGCTGCTGCCTGCGCCTGACATGGAAAATCACAGGGCTTTTCGAGAGGATCTTCCCTCATGCACGCTCGGCCAAGTTTCATCTGACTCTCGGAAAAAGAGGGCACGGAGAGGAGTTTCCTTCTGCCTCGTGACTGCTGTGGAAAGGACAGAGATAAGCAGCGCCTGAGATCTGGAGGGATGCAGTGATAACGCCTCCATGTGCCTCTGGCACCAGGGAGGAATTGGGTCAAGAGCAGCAGCTTGCTCTTCTGATGTTTGTGAGCATGATGAAGATCTGGCTGCCTGCTGCAGGTTTTTTGCAAGTTTCTGTAAAATTTGGGTGCCATCAAAGAGAGCAGGCTGGCTGGGCTTCAGGTCCAACCCACTAGGACAATTTCTGTGTACCAATGCTACCTCCCATGTGGAAGATTTTTACATACACTGATGAGTCGTTGGTTAAACAGGCTATAGAGCAACATCTTCAAGAAAAGAGGCTATGGTATAAAATGTCAAGTTTGAATTCCTTTCCCAAGCATTTTAAAACACTGCAAAATTAAATGTTTTAAATTTCTGCTCATGTTCATCCACTTGCTGGGGTGTTTTAGTTATTCTCTCTCTCTCAGACAACTCAAAAATAATGACTCCTTTTAAAGGCACTGTGATTGGCAGGACTATTCCTAAAGTATTATGTGGTAGGTAATTTCCACCCAGATTCTCTTTTTAGACTTGGGATTGATGGGATAGGTGACAAGCTATCACATTATAGCCTTTGGTAATTAAAATATAGGATGTCATTAGTATTGGTTCTGGATAATTACTTGTTTTTTGAGCAAAACTGTGACAGCCAATATTATGGAAGGTCTCTAGAAATTTGATTTTAAAAGCTCCTCTCATGCCACAGAAAACAGAGATTATATTTTGCACGTAGGGCTATTTGGAGACCAGTTGGTACCATTTAATGTAGGAGATGGTTGAATGATTTGTGGAAAATAAGGTTATCTGACAAATTCAGCCCATATTTCAGTTAATAAATAATCCATAAGCTAGTCAGGGCTTCCACAATGCATTCATTATTCATAAGGGTTCACTGAATAATTTGTGCAAACAAAATTTCAGCCTATAAACTACCTGGGAGTTGTTTTGTGCTTGTTATTCTTTGTGTGTGATTGTGATGTTTGGTCTTATTTTCATATTATACAAAACTTTTAATTTGGAGGCTAGTAGATAAGATTGAACAGTTCCCAAAGAGAATGGAATCCTTTCCTGTGTGAGACAAAAAATATTTATGTCGTGCTTTGCCAGTGCTGATTTTAACATAACATAATTGTTGGGGCTGGAGCTGTTTACATCTTCAAGCAGCAGCCCACAGAGATGGGATTCAGTTGAGCTTAAAATTTTAAGTCCAAACACCAAGTGTTGTCCAATTCTGCATGGATTTTCTCAGGAAATGTTTTTATGCCTAACTGGATGTCTTTTCTTCCTCTTTCTTTTTTTTTTTT
>VZTR01030620.1:364484-659966 GCA_013400775.1 Chaetops frenatus
TTTTTGGTCATTTTGGTGTGTTTGTTTGTATGTTTGTTTGTGTTTTTGTCTGTTTGTTTTTTTGTTTTCCCCCTGCAACAGAATTTTTGCATGTGTTTCTTTGCAATTCAACTGATTTCCAGGGAAGCTGAACACTGAGGAAGAGAGAAATGATGAGGAGTAGGAGATGGTAACAGGAATATAAATAACAGTAAAAAAAGATCTCCTGGAAATTATATGTATGTTTCAAAAGTCTTCAATTATAAGTCAAATAAATAAATTCTCAGCTCCTCATAAGTCAGACAAGAGCTTAAAGGGGGGTATCCTGTTGTCCAGAGAAGGCTGGAGAGATTCGTTTGAATTCCCCTGCCATAAGCAGCACTTTAGAGGACAAAAAGTTACCAAAGTAGGGCTTTGGAGAGAAGGATTTTTGTTTTCTGTCTGCTGTTGTTAGAAAACGATACCTAGAGAAAGTCACTAAATCTGTTTTCCTTTCCACTTTGCCTACTTCTTATCTTCAGACTGTGAACTGCTTGCAGAAGTGACCTTGTCTCCTTGTGCTTGAGCCCACGATGGGGTCGTGGAGGTGTGAGGGATGCTGGAGGCGGCAGCATGGGAGTGTCCTGCCTGCAGACACTTCCCTCAGCCTCAGTGGGAGTGGTGGGGTGTATCCTCTGTACCTCCTGAGTAAGGCTGCTTCGTTTTATTCTTCATCATTTTAGGCTGAAAGCTGCTGGATCAGAGGTTGTTGATAATTTTAGGAGTATCAGACTGATTTTCTTCCTTTATATCTTGTCATACTTTTTTTTAATAATGGAAAAGTCTCTAAATATAAAATGGAGGTAGCATTCCTTAATTGCAGATTCTGAGACAGACTAAAGTTCAGAAGTCATATAATTCCATTACCTGTAGGGAAACAACAGGAATCAAGTTTTCAGTTTTCATTAGAGTGAAAATATGAGTTATGAAAAGAGTTAATAAGGTACTCCTTATACAGCTGTGGAGAGGTAAATTTTGAGACAATAGACCTTTTTGTCAGTAGCTTGGGTTAACAGCTTGTTCACTCTACTGTGATTCAAAGTGATACTGAGCTGATTTGGAGAGGCAGTAGAACATGGTTTAAATCTACTACTTATATCTGCATGTTTAATGTCCCAGGATTTTGGTTGTTGTGGGGATCAGATGTCTTTTGCACCAGACATCTGGAGTGATAAGCCAACTCCACTTTTTGTGTATACACATAGGTACACGTGGTGGAATCCCAGAGTTGCTAATGGGCATCTTGATGAAAAAAACACTTACACACATCCTAATAATTCCTGTTTGGAAAGCAATAAATAATAATGTTGTCTGCTATTTGTACAACTGCACCATCCAGAAACTCTGAGGAAGATTAAACCAGCCTCATCCTTCACACTAGAACAACATTTCTGAAGGCCTGGGTACTGAGTGCAGCTCCTGAGAAAATGTGAGGCACTGACAATTTGAGATTGTATTTGAATGCTAGAATTAAGTTAGAAGATTCCCACGAGATGTGTGATGTTCAAGCTACATTTCTCAGGCAGTTTCTGTATGGGTTTGTGATGTTGGGAGGAGAATCTGGATTATTTGTTCAAGGGGGTCTGGATGCCTCTGACCTGCTGGGATGAAAGCTGGAGACCCAGCTATCAAGTAAAGCTGTAATTTTGGGCTGACAATCCTTACTTGGTATCAGACACAAGATGGTGACCTCTTACCATCATTGCATCAGACAGCAATTGTTGTAGTAGAAATACTTCCTCATTTACATCCACTGGTTCTTCACTGGGAAGAAGAGTAGAAATGAGTGTCCTTGTTGCCATCACTGGATGTTGGCCCAGCTTCTAAATTAAAAACATATTCCATATGTGAGTTTAGGCACAGAACCTTGATGTTTGGCCTACAGTCACAGCTCCCTGGATCCAGACAGCTCTCAAAAATTTGGAGAAATTTAACTGAAGAACTAATTCTGGATTCAATTTTCACTGCCTGTTAGATGCTTTCATAAGCTTTGCCTGTCTCTGAGCCACAGAAATAAAGCTGTGTTTTCCAAATAGGAAGTAACCAGTTGTTCTGCTGGAATGGGGTGAGATAGTTCCAAAAGTAAACCTTCCAAGGTAGGAACAGAGCACACTAGTATGTGTATGTTTACTGAGAAGAAATTTCTGTTGTGCCTCCAAATAAAAGGGTTGGTTTTAACCCAAACTGTAACATGAGCCCAACTGAAGGACTTTTGAGCTATGAAGAAAGAAAAGGGGAGGTAGAACTTCTCAAGCCAGTTTTCCTGTCAAAACTAGGTGCTTCCTAAAGCTGTACCCCCACTGCAAAACATTATAGGCCATCATTAATAAGGTACCCTCTTTTGTCTGAAAGAAAAAAGCAAATGTCTGTATTAAAGAGCTCATCTTTGACAAGCCCTCAGTTCACCTTCAATACTTTAATACATACCAGTAATAATAATTACAGTTGAAGAGATGCCATTATGCCATATGTCTTTTTATTGGTCTCTAGGGAGCATTTGCAAGTACACAGAGATAAGTGGAAGTTATTGCTATGATAATCAAACCATATGTCCATATAGAAAGTATACACTAATAAAAAAGATTTTTTTTTTATTAAGTAGCATTTCATTTTAAAACATGTATAGGTTTACATGTATATCTTACATCTAGTATGTAAGATTAAATAAATATTTGTGTCATGCAAAGGGCCAAAATTCTGTAAGCAATAGCTGAAGATTATGTGATCAGATCTGAAGCCCTCAAAAAGGGTACCAGTTTATATGTCCTCTCACACACTATGCTTAAATTATCCTATTTCCCTTATCCCTCTGCTTTAATGGGTACTAACCAACTGTATAATTTAATTGGCAACACTGTCATTGCTTAGGTTATCAGTCCATATTTTTTACTAAATTCTGCCATCCTTATGTCTAAAAAAAAAGAGCTTTGAACAGAGAAATTCATATCTGGACACTTCTGATCCCTCAGTAAATAACAGAGAATGGAATTAATTTAATTTCTTCTTTGTGTTCTTGGTCTAGATTTTCTCTTTTCTAAAGGTTTGTTTTAAAGTTTATTGTCTACCTATTAAGAATACACATTTATAAAGGATTTTAGTGGAAAGGAAAATTCTGTCATTTTACTCTGCCTTCCCTGTTCAAGAATTTATTAATCTAAAATCTACCCCTTTTTATTTTGCCAGATTTGATTAGTTCAAGGCACTTAGAGAATTTTCCTTCTTGAGTACTCCTAATATTTTGGTGGCTGAAAATACAATCTTTCTGCAGGTAGCAGGAAGGTATCCCTACCTACCCCAGCCCAGAATATCCTCCTTGAAACAAGAAATATCCCATGAAAGAACCTTCAGGCCTAATCCTGGACTGGGATGAGGAATCACTTTCTGGCTAAAATCTAGATTTTAATTGTGTATAAGTTGAATAAAAAGTAGGAATTGGCTAATTGACATCGACACAAAGAACTGCAGAAAACAACCCATGGCTTGCTCCTGCTGCATCCAGTTATGGAAGGATTCTCACTCACAAGTGGAAACAGAATCAAGCTCCAAATAGGTCCACTACTTTAGCAACTGTTTGTTTGGGTTTTGTGACCTTCCTTTCTTTCTTTTCTCTCCTCTTGACAACCTACCTGTCAGGAAACTAACCTGCTATTTAATCTAATGGTGTGTTTACATTTATTAATAATTTTGAATATATATTTTTCTTAGTGTGACCTTCTTCCCCATTGTCTCCTCCCCCACATCTAAGCCTGCATCATTCAAAATGATAAGCATCTTCCTTCCTTTTTCACTGGAGAAAGTGGCATAGAAGTTAAAGCACTTCAAAGAGATCGTTATCTCTCCATAGCTATTGTATAATTAAACATCAGCCTCCCCATACCTATGTACATTCTCCTTGATCTTTAAGTAGGAAAACAAAAGGAAGAGGCATCTCCTGTGTTTGTCTCCTCTAACAGATGAGCATTAGCTTTCCACCTTTCTGCTGTAAACTGACTTGCCTTGTTGGGAAGAAGCTGAACTAGGGCAAAAAGATTTGCATGCTGCTACAGAAAGCCACTAATATAATCTCTCTGCCAATTGATTAAATTGTGAGGATGTGTGATTAATGATAACTTGGTCAAATGTGACCTTTTAAATATAGGACAGGATGTGTGCAGTGACTTGCAAGATTTAAAGTGGAGTTTTAAGCTGTGGACAAGGGGATGCTTTGCTTGTCTGTTTTGCTCAGCATGTCTCAAATAGGTTTTAGCTGTGGCAAATTAGGTAGAGCTAGATGAAATGAAAGCCACCTCCGGCTGAATTATCCAACTTAAAACAGCTTTAGCATACTATTTTTAGATTTAAATATTCCTGTTTCATGGTGGGAGATGCCAAAGTTAATCTGCTTAGGAAGAGTCAGACCTCTGAAATTTCCATATGAGGTCTGTTCAAGAAAATAAATTTTCTGTTTTAGTGTTTTAAACAAATTTAACTTTGTATTTTTGATTTAGCTAGAGAAGGCAAATTGCTATCCAGGACCACATTTTGGTATGGTAAGTAAATCCTTACCAAGCAGAATTTTCAAGCACACAAACTCGAGTTGTGCCACCAGCTTTGATGGAGTGACAGGATTTCTGCCATCAGCAAAGGAATTTTCTTCTCTGGAAACAGTCAGTGTAACTGGTAGGTGAGGGGAAAGGATGACATGGCACCTAGAAACTCCTTATTTTCAGCTATTTCTGCAGAAAGTAAAAAAAAAAAACTGATCAAAGATGTTCAAAAATATCTTTCCTATTACTTTAAATGACAGTAGACTGACTGTATAGAACTGTAGCAGCAAGCTCACAGAAAACAGGTGACAGCATTTTGCTTTTTTCAGACTCACTGCAGTAGGGTCTAATAAATGCATCTGCTAAAAGCTCGTTAATGTTTGAGCTCTAATTCATTATTATATATAACAGAATGATAACTATTAATGCTGCTGATCTACAGCAGAGGGCTGAATATGCAAATAGCTTTTCCTCTAGTCTGGAACTAAATATTGCTGGCCTAGCTGCAATCCCAGCTGGCTGGTTAAAGAAATGTGTCAAGGGATCACAGGAATATAGACATCAGTGGTGCATTTGGAATTAAAGTTTGCTCTGAGCTCTTGATTCTTTTATTCTCCTTAAAGATTTCCAGCACAGTGCTGTGTGGATAACTCTTTTTAGCACAAAGAACCTGTCCAAGCAAGTGTCTGAAGTATGGTTTCAGATGGATTTTCTCTCAGGAAAATATTTGTCTTTAAATCTTTTCAGCTCCAATTAAGCCTGCATACCTACATTTCATGTCTGTGTGAGCTGTAATTGCTAACATTTGCACAGAGGAGCAAATGAGGAGCTGCCATGGCTGCTTTCTAAAATGCAAGTGAGCAGAATCCAGCAGCCAGGCCCAGCTAGTTTTAACAACTGAGTGACTGGATCTTGCAAAAAAAGGATGGAGCTCTGCAGCATTTGCAAGCTGCTCAAAATAAATGGGCCTTTGCTTCAGAACTGGGGATTGCAAGCTCTTCCCTTCAGAGAACAGACTGCTTTGTGCAGCACTGCTTGGGGAGGAACTGCTGCCACAGGGCTGAGATGCCTTCACTTCCCTCCCAGTCCACGAAGGAGTTACCAAAACACAAGGCTGGGCTAGCAGCTTAAGGGTAACAGCTACAGAAATAAGTAAGAGAGGGAGAAGGAGGAGTTGTAGCTGGCTGGAGAGAGCAGAATCAATTCATGTCTTGGTGCCTGTCCTGCTGTGCCCTGGTCCTGCCTGTCCTGCTGGTGCAGCAGGTAGGTGTGGGTGTGGTGGAGTTGTCTTATCCCCACTTTCCCTCTTCCCTTGAGGCAGTAGGAGCTCCTTGCTAATAGGTCCGTGGCAGAAGGGATGGAGCTTAGCTCAGCTATGCTGTGGATCCAAGCCTGAAGCAGAATGCTTCATTTCTTCTATTTGTGGGTTTGCTTGTTCTGAGTGAAGGGATGAAATGAGTCTCTCTGTGGAGCGTGGATATGTGGGAGGTATGTGCCTTTCTGTCTCCAGGCAGAGCTACCTTGCTTCTGGTGTTTTTTGGCCTGCTTTTTCACCTTGGCTGGCTGGCTGTGTAAGTGAAGGCATAATTAGATATTAAATTATACTACTGATATGTTACTGATGTGTTAAACTGGTGTGAAATCAGACTCTGGCTACTCATGTCAGCTCTCTGGGAGTAAGGAAGGAGCTGAATTGCTTCCATCCAGCAGAATCAGTCACTGCATGCAAAGCTGGTACCTTGTCTGAGACTTCAACAGAGGCTTTACTGTCCTTAGGTGAGATACCAGGTGAGGTACATGAATCTCTACGGTGGGAACAAAACCACAAGTCTGTTGCATCAACTTTTATCTACCATGGTTAAAATGGAATTTGATCTCTGGGGTTATTACTGTCACTCATTATCAAAGGACTAATTAATGTTGTAGATTCTTTATTTTTGGTCTAGAATAAATTTTTTATTTCCCACTTCACGAATGTTAGTGATTTAAAAACAAAGGCTTTAATTAATTGAATGTCTCAACTTTTCCAATATACATCAGGCCTGCTCTTTTCTACACATGTATCCAGAAGGGCAGAATAAAAGTAACATATGGTAAAAGGGAGCAGAATGTCTAAGCTCAGGTCATTAAAGTGGTAATAATAAAGGCGTCACTGGTGGGAAATACCACCAGTCTACTCCAAACTGTCTTGATCCACAGTCAATTCGTTTTTATTGTTTATAGTGTTCATTATTTGAGGGGGAGGAGGAAAGTTTATATCAATTAAATTCATAGCATTGTTGTTAAATTGTAAATAACTAAAACTGCTGAAGCTTTTCCTCTAATAAAATTGTAATTGGCCTTTTAAAGTAACTGCACTAATAAATTTCCCTTTTTCCTTATCCTCATACTTAACAGAGCAGAGATGCTTAGCTGCCATAAGTCAGTGTCATTCTTTTAGCCCTGTGAAGTTCTCTAGCCTACACCAGCTGGGAATCTGGCCCAAAGCAAGGCTGGGGCAAGGGAAGAGAAACATCACCTCCAAGGTATTCACATATTGGATTGTTACTCTAGCTAAAGTCAGTGCACTGCTACTTATAGAGGAGCAAAACAGGACATGACAATTATTTGTACTTATTGAGATGGTTTATACACAATGATAGCAATTTGGAGTAAAAAATATGGTTCCATTTTGCAGCTGCTTCTGGTTACACGTTAAACTAGTTTTATTAGCAAACAGGACCAATGGTAACTGTAATGCCCCACCTCTCCTCAGGGTGTGTAAGTACCAGCATTTGCTGGTTTGAGCAACTTCTGATCCACAGTGGATCTGATGCCAACAGTGTCGCTGCAAAATGGGGCAAACCCCCTAGATCCATCTCATTTTAGTCCTGTGGTTTGAATGTCCATAACTACACATTTGAACAGCCTGGGCACCTGCTGTGGAAGGACAGGAGCCTCCAAAGGATGAATACTCTTATAAATGATGATATAAAGGATTAAGCCAGTCTTCTCAGGAAGTGTGTGTGGTGAAAGAGATGAAGGGAGGTCTTCCATATTTTGAATAGCCTGTTCTCTCCTTCGTAGCAATCTTAGACTGTTCTAAGGTTTTGGTTTTTTTCTCTGTGTCATTTCTGATAGCAGCCATGCCTAGAGATCATTTCTTTCTTAAAATGACCTTAGATATAGTAATTCTTTTTTGCACAAGAGTGCTTCAGGATTCTCTGCTTCCTACTGTCAATACGTTTCTGGGGTTTGGCTGTGAAGTCTCTCTCTCTGTGGTTAATGTACTTCCCAGCCACTTCGTCTACAGATTCTGCATTAAATATTAAGGCTTGTACGTGTAACCTTTACAGTTTTGCATGTGTACAGAAGATCTTGGACATGAAAATACACATTTCCAAATGCAGTGATCCCATTTTGTTGTGTCAGTACCTGCAAATTCCATGTACCTTTGCAGTCTTAGAGGAGGTGTGGGGTATTCTGGCAGCAATTTTCCCTGCATGGGAGTGTGTCAGAAACCCAGGGGTGGAGCACAGTCCTGGCACTTGATTTTGGTTTCGGGTGCTGGATTGTGCAAATGCATCACCCTGGTCCTCCACAGGATATGGGGGCAGGGCTCTCCCCCATACTGCCAGCAGAACCTCTGTCTCACTGTAAGAGAGTCCTGGGCAATGCCACCACCAAAATATGTCACAAAATGACACTGTTGCAGCTGCAGTCTCCCAGTTATACAAAGAGTTTATTCCATTACAGATGTGGGAGTGTATGGACACACCAAAAATTGGCCTTTACATGTCAGATTGCAAGGAACCTGCTCTGGTGTGTAATTATTCCCAGTCTGTAGGGTGGCTGATTCCCTGTAAACAGCACTTAGTCTAGTCTCAACCTGTTAAAAGTGTATGATGATTAACATTTTTTTTCCCCAAGTATTTCATTTTGACAGCACTATAAACAAAAGCACTCCTATGCATCTTTCTTTGCTGAATTATTTATCTGAATGTAGATATGAATCATCATTATTGTGGAATACAGTGCAGTCAGGTCCTAGTACTAAAACATCAGTGCTAATTAGCTGGAAATAAAATTGTCAAAAATACATTATTCTAATTAGGGTCTTTTTAATATACACTGTGGACTTGATCTTCCTCTCCATGACTGTGTAAATCTGGAATGGTTTCATTTCCTATAGTATGGTATTGATGCAAATAAGATGATAACTTTATGGCTCCTTATAATGGTTATTATATGCTGTTAGCTAAATGAGAAAGCAGTTAAAACTTTAAATTGTTTGATTAAGTAAAATCAGTCCACATGTTTTCTGCTGCAAATCTAAAGCATAGAAATATTATCAGCTATGCAATTTCAGAACTGTAGATCTGACTGTATTCTGAAAAATAACCAGATACTCTTACCTGTTTTACATACGAATATGCATGTATAATTAACTGCCTCCTTTTTATAGCTGGAATTGTTCTGTTTATATGGCAAAAATATTAGAGCTGATCTGTACAATGAGCAATACTGTGTCACAATGGTTAAAAGTTATCGAGCTTCTCTCAGGTTTCCCCACCTAGTTCATTCCACCATTATCTTTCTCTTTCAAATCAAGTATCTATTTTTTCTTAAGTGAAGCTCAGCTACTTCTTGATGTAATTCCTCACTTGTTCCCTATCCATTTCCCCAATTTTCCTGCTCACCCGAATACCCAATCCCACAGTATTGCCTCTGCTTTGTGCTTCTGTCCCAAGAGGTTTCTAGAATAACCTTTTGATGGGTGGGCCAAAAACTTACATTTAACCACGTGTGAGATGAGTTTGGATTTAGTATTTTCCTCTCGGTTTTCATAACTGAGACAAAATTTAGATTTGTATCAGAACCTCACTGAGCTTTGAAATAGGTCACATCTAATGAACATCTCACCCTTGATAAGCAGGAATTTTTGAATCCTGAGTTGACTCTCACTGATTCCCAGTGGTCAGTCTGGGACAACCAACACATTTCTACAATTCCCTCAGGCCAGATTTACATGCTGTAGGCTGTTCTCTGTAAGGTCTGTGCTCTCTACTTTATAACTCTAAAGACAGAAAAAAATGTTTATTCTTTTATTTTTCTGAAATGAAAGTGAATAACAATCATAACTTCTTTTTGTTAACAGTTAAATTCAAATGCAGTTGTGCCAAACTAACATGGTTGCAGTCTGTTAAGTTATTTATTTTTGCAGCTACTTAACTAGAAGCTTAAGTAGAAAACATTTTTTACATCAAATAATTGACATGTTTTTCTGCTTTATAAATTGCTTAAGGGGGGCTTATGATTTTATTCATAGATTTATGAATTTGTTATAACTGTTTGGATAATTCTGTGCTAATCCTTGAGCTGCTAAATAGTTTATAAACTATTTACTTTTTATTTTGAGAATTTTTAATTTGGTAATCAGAGGCTATCAGTAGTTGGTTCCCTGTGTTCTTGACTAGCTCTGGGTTCTTGCTTTTTCATGGTCTGTAGGATGGATGTCGGGACCTTCAAGAGCAATTGCAGTAGTAAAGAAATAAAAGTGGCTTTAGCTTGCTTGATTCAGCAACACAGCATATTATGTTTCTGGTATGACCATCCCACTTGGAATCTTGCTGTCTGGGAGGATTCTCCAATGTTTAGCCCTGAACCAGGTCTGAACCAATCCCAGATTGAGGTGAATTACCTCAGATTTTCTCACCCCAGAATCTCTGAGGTCAGGAAGGAATAGAATAGCTGAGAATTAAATTAGAGAGGTGCTCTGAAGAAAGTGATCAGTTCTTTTTCCACATAGGTCCTGAAGTAATTGCCAGAGGAAACTGTTTCCCCTGTGTCAGCATCCCTTCCTGTCCCAAGTTCTGCTTAATGGAGACTCAAGCAGGTCCTGTTGTGCTGCAGCCCCATTAGCACAATCTGGAGAGGCCATGCAGGGCACTCACAGATGTACAGTGACAGGTACATTTGTGTTTGATGAAATATGAGCCAATAAATGGAGAGATTTCATTTATCACCTGTCTGAGGAGGCTGAGTAGGAAACAGGAGATACTTAGGAAAGGGCTGCTCAGCATGCTTTAAGTTGTATCTCATTTAATTCCAGAAACTCCACCTCAGTCAATTCTGCTGCATTTAAGATGACTGTAATGAGGGATGTAATGTCTCTATGAATTACCTGAAAATCTTTTAAAAGACCTGTCACTATTCTTTCCCTTGAGATTAAAGATGAATCTTGGGTATTTGCCATTTAGGAATCTACATAATTACCTGAGGTTATACGTCGGTCAGTTAGAGATATTTTATGAAGGACAAGGGTATTGTTCTAATGTTTATAAAGTCAAAAATTAGGCACATCATTTCCCTGCAGATTGGTTTGGGGAGACAAAGCTAGGAAATTCCTAACAGGAAACTCTTATTTCATGAGATGATCCATCTCCTCAAGTGGGTGATCACCTCACCTGTGGGGCTTGATTGAATGAGGACCTTAGACTGGGCAGTAGACAAGGCTCAAAGGATGTATTTCTGCATCCCAGCAAGCTGGTGGCAGTTCACAGATCCAAATGTATTTCCTCTGCTTATTAGGCAAACTTCCCTTTCTAGGGAACATTTCTAGACCTGTGTAAAAAGTGTAGGGATGCTATCAGCTCTTCCCTTCACAGAGACAGACTCATGCACTACCCCAGCAGCTTTGCAGCCCCATTAGCTCTATCACTTTCCCTTCCTTTCCCAGGCTGCACTGAACTCTACTCCCTGACAAGCTCCCACTCCTTCAGAGCATTTTAATTAGCAGAATTTAGTTGCTCATATGGAGCAAGTAGTTTTGTTGTTCCTTGAAGATCTGTACCTTGTTGTACCTTGAAGATCTCCCCATTTGGCTTGTCTCATTGACATTTCTCCCTGGCCAGTCCTCCTGGGTTTTGTATGGTGCAGGCTGGAAGGAAAGGGTCTCAATTACACAGAAGGAAGGTGAGGGCTTGTGGCTTGTGTTTGCAGGCTTGAGTGGGTTATTGCACCCNGGGCTTATGATTTTATTCATAGATTTATAAATTTGTTATAACTGTTTGGATAATTCTGTGCTAATCCTTGAGCTGCTAAATAGTTTATAAACTATTTACTTTTTATTTTGAGAATTTTTAATTTGGTAATCAGAGGCTATCAGTAGTTGGTTCCCTGTGTTCTTGACTAGCTCTGGGTTCTTGCTTTTTCATGGTCTGTAGGATGGGTGTCGGGACCTTCAAGAGCAATTGCAGTAGTAAAGAAATAAAAGTGGCTTTAGCTTGCTTGATTCAGCAACACAGCATATTATGTTTCTGGTATGACCATCCCACTTGGAATCTTGCTGTCTGGGAGGATTCTCCAATGTTTAGCCCTGAACCAGGTCTGAACCAATCCCAGATTGAGGTGAACTACCTCAGATTTTCTCACCCCAGAATCTCTGAGGTCAGGAAGGAATAGAATAGCTGAGAATTAAATTAGAGAGGTGCTCTGAAGAAAGTGATCAGTTCTTTTTCCACATAGGTCCTGAAGTAATTGCCAGAGGAAACTGTTTCCCCTGTGTCAGCATCCCTTCCTGTCCCAAGTTCTGCTTAATGGAGACTCAAGCAGGTCCTGTTGTGCTGCAGCCCCATTAGCACAATCTGGAGAGGCCATGCAGGGCACTCACAGATGTACAGTGACAGGTACATTTGTGTTTGATGAAATATGAGCCAATAAATGGAGAGATTTCATTTATCACCTGTCTGAGGAGGCTGAGTAGGAAACAGGAGATGCTTAGGAAAGGGCTGCTCAGCATGCTTTAAGTTGTATCTCATTTAATTCCAGAAACTCCACCTCAGTCAATTCTGCTGCATTTAAGATGACTGTAATGAGGGATGTAATGTCTCTATGAATTACCTGAAAATCTTTTAAAAGACCTGTCACTATTCTTTCCCTTGAGATTAAAGATGAATCTTGGGTATTTGCCATTTAGGAATCTACATAATTACCTGAGGTTATACGTCGGTCAGTTAGAGATATTTTATGAAGGACAAGGGTATTGTTCTAATGTTTATAAAGTCAAAAATTAGGCACATCATTTCCCTGCAGATTGGTTTGGGGAGACAAAGCTAGGAAATTCCTAACAGGAAACTCTTATTTCATGAGATGATCCATCTCCTCAAGTGGGTGATCACCTCACCTGTGGGGCTTGATTGAATGAGGACCTTAGACTGGGCAGTAGACAAGGCTCAAAGGATGTATTTCTGCATCCCAGCAAGCTGGTGGCAGTTCACAGATCCAAATGTATTTCCTCTGCTTATTAGGCAAACTTCCCTTTCTAGGGAACATTTCTAGACCTGTGTAAAAAGTGTAGGGATGCTATCAGCTCTTCCCTTCACAGAGACAGACTCATGCACTACCCCAGCAGCTTTGCAGCCCCATTAGCTCTATCACTTTCCCTTCCTTTCCCAGGCTGCACTGAACTCTACTCCCTGACAAGCTCCCACTCCTTCAGAGCATTTTAATTAGCAGAATTTAGTTGCTCATATGGAGCAAGTAGTTTTGTTGTTCCTTGAAGATCTGTACCTTGTTGTACCTTGAAGATCTCCCCATTTGGCTTGTCTCATTGACATTTCTCCCTGGCCAGTCCTCCTGGGTTTTGTATGGTGCAGGCTGGAAGGAAAGGGTCTCAATTACACAGAAGGAAGGTGAGGGCTTGTGGCTTGTGTTTGCAGGCTTGAGTGGGTTATTGCACCCATGCTCCTTACGTTCCTGTTGGAGATGTATCCCTTCTCTAATTGCTGCAATATGCAATCAGGCCTCATTGATATGCTGGGCTTTACAATAATTCACGAGAAGTTTCTGAAGCCAATGGAATGGCTTATTGTGCTTTAATCTATCCTAAAAGAACACATCTAGAAAGTATTTTCAAGTACTTTCAAGGAATATTATGACACTTTGTTGACAAGGTAACTCCGTCTAGAAGCAACGCGAGGAAAAACTGAAAAGACAGGGATTACTTGACTTTGAAAAAAGAGTAAAGAGCATGCTCTGTCATGATTCCATGACACTTCTTTGAGCTGAACCTAATTAATAAAAAGTTATTAAGGCTGTGGACTTTGATGCTTTTTACACTATATCCTAGGACCATGAGTTCCAATAATGATGTTAATGTTAAATACATTTTTTTATGTGTTGTGTGCAAAAGTGCTTTATAAACCATTGGGAAAATAAATAGTTTGATGGTTTCTGCTAAGTAATACTTTATATAATGCTTCTACAAGCAGTTTTCTGCTTAGAAAACAAGGAGTTTTCTGCTTTTGCTAAAACACAGCTTATCAAGCCTTGGTTTTATTTTTATATTATAGAAATCTATTTCTAAAGCATGGTTATTTTCCAAAAACTTAACTGGCAAGTATGTATAGCAAAAATGATTTGATTTTCAGATGGAGTTGTCTGAACTATATTTCACACGTTATAATATGCATTAACACATACTAGTAGAAAAAACTTGGCCTTGAAAATGCTCTGCTTATACATATAGAAATCCACAGGCTGAGGTTCTTCACTTACTGCATATGATAGCCAACACAGAATTGGAGGAATATCTTTATAATAATTACCTAAATTTCCTGGGTGGTAACATAGACATTAATTTTAACATTTCATTTAATACTTCCTTTGACTTTCCATAGCTGGGTAAACCTGAACTGTGATTTTTGTTTGGATCAATGAAGCACTTCCATAAATAATAAGCTTATTCTCAGTGGTGGTATCACACTCCTGTCCCACAATTTTAGGGTGAAATAGAACTTTCAAGATAATGATCATGCTTTTATTCCTACTACAGAAAATGATGATTTATTTGGCTCTGGCCACCTTTTAAACATCCTAATGCATAGGAATTGAGCAGAGAAATCTGTAAGACATCTTTATTGTTTATACATACAGTGATATTTACGATATGTGGTTGCCCAAACTAGCGACATACAATTTGATCTAAGCACGGACATAAGTTCTTAGGCTCAGCCTCAAGAGTAAACAAAATGGCAAAACAGAAACTCAAGGAAATAGTCATAGACTGAATATTCTGATGACTTCCAACTCATTTCACTTGCTGTTTGACTTAAATCATCAGATCATCTTTCTCTATAAAAATGGCAATTTTTTTTTTGGAGAACTGCTTTTTGTAGATGAATTTTGTGAGGGAATGGAGGTCACTACAAAAAAAAGTCAGCAGTTTCATGATGTGGTATCTAGAAATGTGGAATTATTTCCAGAATCCAAACAAAGAAATTTTGAGTACTATTCTTGTGTTTGCATTGAGAGCCATGTCAGCAGATCTAAATATAAGATTTGGGTTTGTTTGTGAACTCAGGACTCTGGTCAAGTCATGTACTAAGGTGAGCCTGTACCAAAACACAGTGAGCGAGGATATTTGATCCAGGTATAGCTCAAACATATTGCATGCTCCTGTATCATCACTGGGCTTTTTGAAATACAATACAAATTCTTCTATCTGAGCATTACAGCTCCCCAAATAGTGCCATTGCATTGTCACTTTATTCGTGGTCACTCTGGTCATGTTGGAGACACACACAAGGCAAGCACAGTTTTATCCCTTTCCTCAGTAGTGGAGTTGAGAGTAGAAGAGAAGAGGGTTTGCTCTCTTGAAGAGATGAATTTTATATCCAGTCCAGAGAGAGAACAAATATCCTCCTATATGGAATATTGCCAGTTTGAATCCTGATGAAAGGATTAGTATCTTTGGATCTGAGCCCTGAAAATTCCTGATTTAATACTATGTCTTTTACAATTTATCCTGCCAGCTGATGTTTTACCAGTGGCACCATGTGTTTGTACACAGGGTTATCCAAAGGGATGCCCACAACTTGTGTAGGTCATGTTGTTGTAGTGATGTATTCCCAGTGCCAAACTGGCCAGCTACTTCCCCTAAAACCTGTGTCTGTCCTCAGCTTGTATCAGATTCCCTCCAGTGTTGTTGGACTGTGCTTTAGGCTACATATCTTTTAAGTAGCTATTGGTAATTCCAAGATCTCCTACAATCTCCAGTAAGTCTTTGATTCCAAGGCCACTGTGCTATCAGTGAATCAGAGCTGGAAGCCATATCCAGCAGCACTCGCATGGACAATGCATGGACATTCTCTGCAGGGAATGTGCTGCCTTTTAAAAGACCACATATTTAATCTCTGACAAGTGTTATTTGTGAGAGAACTGTGACTGTCACATCTTGAGGTCTGACTTTAATAGCTCCACTCTTCATTTCCAGCCAAGGAATTTCTGTTGTTTATCCTTTTCTCAAAGAGATTCAAGTGGACTGGAGACAGGCTGAGAATGGGCACTGAGGAGTCTCTTCTAGAATAACTTCTCCTCACCTCCCATGATGAGGTGAAAGGTACTGCTCCTACCAGCTCATCTCTGTGTTTTAAGTCCCCCATAAATGACACCTGTAACATGTTAGGCTGCTGGGAAAATATTACAACCAAAGTTCAGTCCCAAGAGCTTCCTATTAGTTTATTAAATAAGCTATGCTAGATTTGGGTTTGGGGAGTTTTTTGGGTTTGTTTGTTTTTTTGTATACCTCCTCACTGGCAAAGCATGAGATAAGGAAAAAAGTCCTTGACTTAAACACAATTTAGCAAAGAACCAAAACATCAGTGTGTTATCAAGACCATTCTCATGCTGAATCCAAAACACACACAGATTTTTAACAGTTACTGAGAAGAAATTAACTCCATCCCAGCTGGAACCAGGGCAGTGTCACAGCAAAACAGAGTTTGTATTGCTTTATTAGAAAGCATCAGAGTATTACCATTTAAATGTACTGTACTAGAGATTTTACTGTTAACTATTCATTGACACAGTATCTTGTGTGAGTGATCCAGATTTTAATGGTTTTATACTCTCCATCAACATGATGTATCATAACTGCTATTTTGGACGAGTTACAAGCAGAGCGTAAATATTTAGTAGTAATGAATTCAGGTTTATTATGTGTGTTTCTGCATGCAGCAAGTATTCATCCATCCATGAAGCATCTTACTATGTCCCTTCCTTCTTCATCTTCCTCTTCCTGTTTATCTGGCTGCTGGAAAACAAAATAGCTTGGTTTTCCTCCAGCTGCTACTGATCCCCTCAGCCTTGGCACATCACCACGTTTACTGGACACACTCTTGCATTTCTGTCATGTCTTCTATTTTGAACAGATTGTCCAAATAGTCAAATCCATTCACAGGTTGCTGGCCAAGGGCTATATCATATTGACAACTTGAGATATTTAATTTTATCCTTTTTTTTGTATTTATATTTTATTTACAGACTTGCTTCTCCTGGTAGTGTGCTGGGGAACTTTGGACAGCAAGGTGGGAAATAATAGATGGCAGCTGTAGATAATCCAAGAACATATTCTGCTTTATTTCCAGGTCTGTGGCCTCACTGCAAACTCCTCTTGTGCTCCTAGGCCAAAGACTTGGTCTTCTCCAAGACTTGGTCTTCTTGCCATTTTCATTTGTGTCAAAAGAGAGTTCATTGGAGGGGTCTTCATAACATCAACAGTTCCTTCCCAAGCTGGTGTGTGGTGCCTTGTGGTGCTGCCCTCTCTGAGAGCTCTGAAGCTGTGTTCAGACCAGTGTTTCTGTGTATTTCAGAGGTGAGACTCCTAGCACAAGGATAAAAGCAGAAGCGTGACAAAGGGTGATTCTGGCTTTGGGATTGCAGCTTGGTAATCATGGGCTATGAATGCAGGTTTTGGCTCAGCTATATATTCTGCATCATCTGCCAACCTTTGAAACAGGGCAGTAGCAGCTATCCAAGAGGAAATGATCAGAAGATGACAAGGTAGTGTAAGTCCCTGAGACTGTCTATCTGTACAAGACAGCTGCCCATATCTGGATCCAGTGGTCTCAGGGGTTTTCTGAAGTCCTTGCCCTCCTGCTGCCCTGCAGCTCCACTTGTGGGCCTAGTTCTGCTTTGTCAGAACAGGGTGGCCTTTGCTTTCCCCATCTCATGCTCTCCTTTCCCCTTGTTCCTAGATTAAGATCAAGTGTTGTAAAATGTCAGAGCCAGCATACAGCTGCTGACAGCTGTGCTGGTGCTGAACATTTGCACAGAAGCTCGGTGTCTAACATGGAGTGCACAGTGTGAGTGGTGGTTCTGCAGTAGCAGGGGGCATGCAGAATGGAAGAGAAAGAACTGTGAAAATATGAGAATAAATCAAAGGCTGAGAGAAATGAGAAAGAGAGCAGTAGATGTTTCTCTCCAAGAACTCCTCATGAATCCTTAAGTTTCCTGCTGCCTTCCCACATTTTATAAATGGACTGAGCAGATGACAATTTATATATATAAACCTAACAAGATGCTGCTACTCTTCTGTGAAATTGGTTGGATACCTAGTGATAAACTAATATTTAGTAGCAGTTTTCCCTCTCATACCAGTATGAGTCCTAAATATCCAGTTTTATTTGGTGTCTTTTGTAATAAGGGAGATGATGTTCTCATGAAGGCATGACTGGGCTGTAGCCAGGCTCCCTGTGCTCAGGCTGGCTGGTCTGACAAGATGCCTTTGGGCTGTTACAGCCCTGTGGAGACCAGAGCCTCCCAGGGGCTGGCTGTGATGGAGCTGCCTCCTGGATATGTGCACACTGGTCCTGCCTCAGGGAATGAGAAAAAATCCATGCAGGGGAACAGGAAAGAGGCTGTTGAGACCACCCTGTTCTGGCAGGAGTGGCTAGCCAGTGGTTTAGTCTGCATCTCTCAATCCCAAGGCCTCTGCTGGCCTGTGGCTTTAAAGTTCTGTAGGGTTCTGCAGCAGTCTGTAATTGCTCTGTGTCTGAGCTGACCTAGCCTGTGGTTAATCATTTGCACATATTCCACAGACTTGCCCAGAAAGTGGTAGTCATTTTCAGAGAGCAGGATAACTACTTCTCTAATGCCAGCAATAAAAATGCCATTTATATTAAAAGACCCAGAGTGCTTAAAATTTAGTTGGTAGTAGTAGATGAGGCATTGCTTAATTTTCTCCTGCCCTTTCAATATCACAGTCAATTTTTGCTGGTTTTAATAATATACTGGAGAAAATGTGCATGCTGTAAACCTTTTAGCTATGATTATACTCTTAGAGTTTTGGGGTTTTTTTTCTTTTTCTTTAATTTAAGTCTTAGTAAATAAATGATTTTAAAATTAAGTGGAGACAAGTAATAAGACCTGTTCTGAATAGTTTGGAGGCCCAGATGTTACCTGATAGAAGGCCTTTCTCATGTAATATCTTGTAATTTACTTAGCATTGCTAATATTTTATAGCCATAACTGCAGTGCAGTAAGAACTCTACAGTGGTTCTGTAGGGAACTCAGCCCTAAAACTGCATATAAAAATTCTGTGCTGCTGGAGCTTGTTGTAGGTTCAATTCACTGACCCACTCAGTGATTTTATTAGCAATTTAAATTGAAAACACCTGTTAGGAAATTTTAAAGTTGTTTTGGAGAATTCCAAAGTGGATTTCCATTGTGAAAGAGTCATCAGAACAAGCTTGCATTGCTAATTGCTGTATATCCTTCTCATATATCTAACAAAGAAATGCATTAAATTGTTTTGCCCATTGACCTACTTCTCACTGTGGAGGCAGGCTTCTTTGAGGGTCTAGATTCACTTATTTTTTGTTTAGCTTTCCAAGTATAAAGTTAAAACTTTATAGATTAATTTCCCTTTCCCTTAAGACAACAAAACACAGTCTATCAAACGCATCACTGCAAGCTCACCTTAATAATCTGAGCTTTTAGACTCACTCAGCCTGCAAATAAATTCAAATGTACTAGAATTAGGTTCTTGAAGGAACATTTTCTACCACAGGAGTTCTAATGAGCAGGTAACAGGCAGACAGGGCAAGGACCTGAATAATAATAAAACTCATTAGCAGTGGAGGCTAGCAAAATGACAGAAAGTGCAGCAAAACAAAAAGGAACAACAATAGTCATTATTCTCAAAGAATACCAAAGGAATTATTAAACCACGTATTAGAACACTGTCATTGGAAACAGCACTAGGTGAGATTGAAGCTTGCTGCATGAGATGTGTAGTGTGAGTAGTACACATGGGTATAACTGTCTCTAAAGGGGGTTTTGGTGAGCTTGAATCTCAAGAACTTTGGCTTTTGGGTGATTTAGGCTCTGTTTTGACTCAATTACCTTGCACTTCGCCGTTAAAAAGCAGGACAGAGACTTGTCTGGCTCACGTACTTCCTGCCCCAAGAAGCAGAGGGCACAGAGTGCTCCTGTCCAGGGACAGTCTTAGACATTTGTCCATCCATTCATATTCACTGTAGTCACTGAGTGACTTGACTTGGGAGGAAAAAAGCTGGCCTTTGTTTATTTCCTTAGAAAACAGAGCAGTTTGTTTATACTCCTCTCTGGCTCTGTAGTCCTGAAAAAGCCCAGTGGGATGGATCTGAGCCTGGCTTTGACAAAGGCTGTGAGGAGACTGTCCATGGAAATGGGACAGAGGGGACTGGGGAGTCCTGCTCAGGTTTCTCAGTTTTGTAGTGGTTTCTTTCAAACTTGATACATAATGTTTTGAGTCTCTGGTTTCAAAAACAACATGTAATTGATTGCTCAGCTTGGATGTTTTCTTCCTGCTGGTCTGCATCTTTAACAGTTTTGTGACTTTGCAATTAGACTCTTCCCAGCTGAAGTAGCTTCAGTTCATATTCTCACAACCAATGTAAACCTTTTGTGCAAGTAATATTGATGTCTTTTTAAAAGGGATCTTTAGCTGCTCTCATTGTATGTTGGTATTAATACAGGAATCTGGCCTTTAATTTCATGTCTGTATTCCTGTTTCATTTAATAATTTAAAAAATATTAATCCATAGACTTTCTTTTTTCTTTTCATTAGACAAATTTAATGTTTAGCTCATGAAAGTGAAAAATGTAGGGAAATAGTTAATTTCTAGTTTTTATGCTACTTCTGGTGTATATAAATGGAAATATATAACAGACTTAGGAATGCATCTGGCTTTCCTTTTTCTGCTATGCACTACTCAATTCTGCTGAAAGTGAGGAATAAAATCAGTGCTCGTCATTTTCCTATAATTTGAAGCAATCTATTTTCTCCTAGCCTGAAATTCAGGATATTTCCCAATCCCACTATGTTCAGAACAAGAAGAAAACACTCATCTATTCAGTCCTATAAAAGAAAATTCAAATATGGCTTTAACATGTCTCTTTGCTGATGTGGGCTCCTATGACACACAATGATTGCCTGTCATACTCTTTAAATCAAAGCTATAGATCTGCATGCTACATACTACCCCTTCTAAAAAGGGATCTCATTGTTTCTGTATGCAACTTGAAGGCCATACAGATTAGTAAGTATATGCATAAATAACTCCAGTTTATTATGAAAGTTTATACTTTGCATTTATTTTTATCTGTAATCTGCATTTCAAGAATGATAGATCTAGTAGATGACCCAGTTTTGTCACTGTCACAGGAGGGAATCTCTCCTTAGGAGATTTTTTTTTCTTGTTACTATTCTTTTGTGAGCCTTCTTGAAGTTGTTCTGGGTCTTGAATCAAAGGTATCCTAATTTTACCAGATATACCTGTGAAATATCCCTTTTTTATTATCTGAGAATGGATTTAAAGTGTCAGCTTGGATCACTCACAAACATCTGGGAAAGTCCATAGTTTTGATTTCCTAAGTTTTTTCCAGTGTTTTGCAACTTCAGATTGTATTTAGTTTTCCATTCCAGAATCCAATAGCAGGACTACAAAAAAGCCTTGGCTCTCATTTTAAGTGCATTGAATAAGGCAAAACTTGAAAATATGACAACAGGGAACTGTTTAACTCAAAACCCACCATGGGAAACATGCTGATTTTACCCTTTACCTCCTCAAAGTTTCTAGAAGGCACTTTAGGGCTGTAGTAGTGTAATTGTGCTGCATCTATCTTTTCTTACCTCTAATCATCAGCTTTTGTTGTAAAGCAGTGTGTCCACTGGCTAAATAATTAGATGCTGATAGCCCTTATTTAACAATAGTTAGCTTTCACTTCTTACTGAGTGAAAAATAAAATAGAGATTCTAGAGACCAGAATAATGAGCTGGCCATCACCAGGAACATTAACACTTCTGTGTGCCATTCTGGGTTCACATGGAAATTCACAGATGTGTGTGTGTGAAGTCCAGTAAGGTTCATCCTTCCTAGCACTAAGGACAGGATTTAATGGTGAATGTGGTAGTGGTGTCGGGTTGATGGTTGGGTTTGACGATCTGAAAGATCTTTTCCAACTTTAATGATTTTGTGATTCTATTCCTTAAAGCTTAGTAGCCCATTACTACATTGGCTAAGTGAGTGAAAGTGCCTATTAGAAGATGTTGTGATGAGCTCTTTGTAGGACTTGAAAGTCTGCTGTTCCAGTCCTATACATAATGACCCAAAATGTTTGAATTGAGGCTGCTCTCGTTTAAGATTTTTATCACGAGGCCATCTTGGAAGAAGTTTTTTGTCTTAGGATCTCAAAACTGAAAACTCTGGGGTAGCTAATGCAGTAAGGACAGAGCAACAGGCTCCTATGTCCTGTGTGGGCAGTGGGCCACAGGGCAGGGAAAGGGGTATCATGTATTCTGGAGCAGAGAACAGTATTTCTTGGGTTTAAAAATAATTAAATATTTTAAAAGCATGGCTGAATTGCTCTTCCAAGGGACAGAGACATCCCCTGTGTGCTGCCTGGTGTGCAGGTAACTGATTTGGGCTACAGTGCTTGGAGCTCACACACAAGTTGTCTCTGAGTTTCTTCCCCTTTCTGTTGTTTTAAAGTTGGCTGCTGCCTGCAACGTAGCTTTGGGAGAGGGAGATCCAGTTCATATTATGTCAGGGTTATTGTTCCCAGGTAGAAGGCTTTTCAAAGAGGTTTAAGTAGCCTGGGAATGTACATGCACTACAACTTATTACCAGCAGCTTTGCAGATTTTAACAATAATTCTTAGAGAAAAAGAAAGCAACAGCACATTAGTTTTGGTTTGTCATCTTCATGTAAAATTAGGTCATGACCCTGGCTGCCACAGCTCACCACCTCAGTGCACACAGCATTATTTCTTCAAGCTGAGACACCTCAAACATGACACTCAATAAATGGCAGCTCTGAAGGGTTGCCTGAGGAATAAAGGGAATTTACACACTCAGTATGATCAGCACAGAGCTGATCACCTCTCATGCAGGGAACCAAACTAGTACATTCCCCACTTAATTTACCATTACACCATTGAATGCAGGTTACAAGGCTGTTTGCTTTTTGTTTTAATGTTTTAGCTCTCTAACAAATCCTCATACAGACTTTCACAGCTTGGAAACAAGCTGATGCTTTAGCAAGATTCCATTTTACTTTAGCTTCATAGCTTGTAGTGATGACCCTTGGGCAATGTAAGTACATGTCCCTAAAGGAGCATTTAAGTACCATCTTCCTTCACTGTCAGAGCTTGTTGGACATAGTTTTAGCACAAAAATTTGGCAAAAAGCTACTATTGCAGGGAAAAAAAAGCACAACACAGCAGTGCCCAAAATTATCTGAACATCCCCATTTGCAAAAGTAATTTTGAGAGTGATGAAAATCAGCATGTGCTGATTCTTGGCAGCTTTGGAAGTTTATTGGCAGCTTTTATTGTAGCCAGTTGTCTCTGGTGTTGAATTCCTGTATACATAAAGACCTTTTAGTAGTCTGCTGGAGTTCCTGGGTCTGTCTCATTAGCTCTGTGCATGGATACAGAGGAGAAAAGAGTTCTGTACTTTGCGTTTGGAGAATTCACCTTGATTTCTAAAGGGAATGCATGGAGATGCAATGAATGTGTTGGAAGATCTCAGTGTGGAAAGGGTTCAGGGTCATGCTGGGTACATACAGGAGTGGGGAAAGATGTACATTTGCTGGGTGGCTTCTTTAAGTGTCCTGACTCAAATCACCAGGTCCTGACCACCCATATGCCCACTACACTTGCTTTTCACATGCTCTGACATGCAATATTAAATTAACTGTGTTTCTGAAAATAAAATGTCCCTTTAAATTTATTTCTCTGAACAAGTAAGTAGCTTCTGACAACCCTGGCTAAGAAACTGACATCCATCAAGACAAGGAAAGAGCTTTTTATACTATTATTTCTAAATTTAGCTGTGAAGCACATTAATATTCTGTTGTGGCAATAATGATCATCTTGTTACACATAAAAAAAGGACATAAGCAGGGAGATCTTCACAAGAACTTTGTATCTTAGTGAACAAACCTCTCCCAGCTCTGATGATAAGAACTGTTGGTATTGATGTACAGGATTTCATGTAGGTTTATTTAGCAGATTGAGACTGTCTAGGGAGGATGGAGGGAGGGACATCAATGTACACATCTGTGGAGTGATTCTCTTTCCTGTTTTCTGGGTTTATTACACCAGTCAAAAATATTTCACTTCGTTTTTTGAGACTGTTTCATTTTGCAAAGCAGAGATACTCACTTCTGTCTACTTAAAATACAGAGTGGAGATTGACAAAAGACCTGAAACTTTTTCTCCAGACATCAGAAAAGACAGAGAGTGGGTGATACCTAATAGCACAAGAGTAGTAATTCTAGCTGTAAAGTCAAGGCAATGGGCTTGGGCAGGGCTCTTCCAGGTAAAAAGGGATTTTCTGGTGAAGAACCAGAATCTATGGCAGCAAAATGATGTATCCAGCAGAACAATTATGTAGTTAGGCTGGGTAAACTGCAGTACAGTTAATTTTTTTTTGTTTCCAGTGCAAAGACCAGTCCAGCACACAGAGTCCTTGTAAGTGGGGAAAATACCCAAGAAAGCCTTGCACTGTTTTTAAAAACTTGCACTGTACGTTCCCCTAAAGTGAAAATTTTAAGATACAATTTTTAGGTTAAATTTGATTTAGTCCTATTTAAATTGCTAATGTGCAAATAATTTTTTATTCATTATCAACTGACCCTGAATGACAATGAAAGCAGTGTATAAAATTTTACCCAAGATATTTGGATATATGCCTGATCAAAAGAATGTAAACTCCCAAATTTTGTCCTGTGCTGAGATGTCTGAAAGCAAAATTGCCCTACATGAATATAAGAGATCCGGAGTGGTGAGCTGTCACAAGATAGGCTGTTGCATAAAACTGTCCCTTCAGTGGAACCTGCATCCCTGTCACATCCCTACTGTAACTGTGCTACTGAGACCTTCTCCCAGTATGCCAGAAAGTGTCACTCCCTTTGTTGCCTACTCACAGAGCATTTATGAAAGAAAATTAAGGGCAGATTAGCTCAGGGAATGTATTTTGAACAGCAAATTGTGAATGAAAATATTGCCAGAAGAATAATGTGAATAACAAGACCTTCAGGCTGCTAGTTGTTTAAAAAATAATCTAGTTGCTTAAAAAATAATCTCTATGTTTTGCTATGGATCATGCTAAAGTGACATTCATAAGGGTTTTCCTCTAAACTGAAATGCTGCTCTTCCTGTTCACTGCCACTTAGGATTGAAGAGTCCCTTCAGTGTCCTTTCTCTTTGGAACTGGATACCATAGGAAGCATTTATTTAAAACCATAATTTTACATCAATCCAATTTGAGCTTGAATTTAAAAAAAAAAAGTAGTATCATGTTTGCTTGAGGGACTGAGAAGAGCATCTGTACAATCAGTATTTGAAATAAGCCTGAATTTGGAAAGGTTAGACCCAGTGTAACATCTCAGCCCACACAGAGCACTTGGTTTACAGGTCTCTGTCTTAGGGTTTCAGCACATTTCATTAATTTCTTCAGGTTTTAACTTTTCACAGTATCTGATCCACAAAAAGGGTTTTTTACTCTGTACAGATTTCTTTTTTCTATTGAAACTTTGAGTCAAAACTGAAGAAACACTTTCTTACAGAAATGCTCAAGAATTCTTTTCTATGTTAATTTATTCCCATATCTCATTGAAATATTTACTTAGCCACAGTTGCTGAGGCAGAGTGGAGCCTGCACCATGTGGTTTTCCAGTGACTGTGATAAAAACACAGCCTTGGTCGAGCTCCACCCATTTTTGACAGGATGCAAAACCCCACTCCATTAATGTGAACATGCATTTGCACTTAGTTTAAGCATTGCTTATGCTCCATGTCTAATTCTAGGTGATTCTGAACATATGAGCTTTCATTTGCTGGATTTTAGCTGTGCATCCCCTAATGCAAAATTAAAAATAACTGTAGTCATGTAACAGCAGAGCACTTTTCACTCCAGCCTCTAAAGCATTGTGCATTCACAACCCACAGACATTGCCATGTGCATCAGTTGGTCACCAGGCACACGTGGGGCTGCAGCACTGGAGTCCCTGTGCCCCAGATACAGCAGTGAGAGTTGGTCCTTCTGAGGAGAGCAGCATCAGGCCTGTGTGAACGTTCAGCCCAGAGCAGGCAGCCTTAGTCCCTGGTTTTAGAGACAGTCTGCTATAAGTAGAAGCAGTGCCAGTGGAAAACAGGACGAGTACCTGCACTTCTGTTCAGACACATGAAACAGTTATGAGTTCTCTGTGGGTCAGAAAGGTCCTTACTCCTCAGTTACTCCTTTCCAAGCTGTATAGCTTATGGTAGATTTGTAATAAAAAATAGCAAGCAACGTTTTTAATTTATCAGTGTTTCTCATAAAGTGTTTTGGGTTTGTTTTGATTTTGCTTTTTTTTCTCCTTTTTTTCTTTTTCCCCAAAACTCCAGCTCTTGTTAGCATTTTCAACATTTTGCATTACAAAGTAGTTGACCACAGAGCATACCAGATCATCATTTGAAAACAGATTTTCTGGCAGCATATGGAAAACCTGCTGTGGACAGTCTTGGTTAATTTTGCTTTTATTATCCATTGTGCACTGCAGAGGGATGACAGCTGTCTTTTGGTTGCTCCCCAGGGACTCAGTTAGTCTTACAGTGCAGACATAGCATGTAGTGTGGCAATTCAGTTTCTTCTGGAGAATCTTCTGTGAGTCCTGTTGGGGATGGCAGACCCCCAAGGGTAGCACAGAGGCCTTAAAGAAATAACCCAGTGTCAAAATGGGCAGTGGATACACATCTGCAAATAGTGTCACTAACAACAGATTCATGAGGCAAAAGCAATTTCCACAAAGCCTCCTGGGTGTTTCGGTGCAATAATGCAGGTACTCAAAGCAGGAATGTCAGCCCATTGCGTGTCTGCAAGATCAAACCCTGGGCCTGTGGGTTTGACAGATGGGATAAAAGAATAAATTTTATTTTGTAGCATTAATGTATTCTGTATATCCTGAGAGGCCTGACTTCTTAAGTAGCATCTGATTTCCTACCTCAAAATCAGAGGCATATGGTAAAGGGCAGAAGTTTGATGTGCATAGACATGTTGGCTGTTCATTTTAGGCAGTCCTCCAGGTGCACAAAATGGCTCTAAATCTGACCTTTGTCACAATTCATTTATGCTTTAGCCTGTATCTAAAAAGATGTTATTACCCTCTGCATCTTGATTTAAGATCATGGTGAGTCATTTGGAGTATTTCAGAAAAATAATGCAGAAAAAAAAAGCAGCATGTATGTTCTTTAGGAATAAGAAGGGGGATCTCTGAAGTGTTGTTTTAAAAAAATAGAGATAAATGTATGTAATTGGCGTGTTTAATTTTTGTGATAAAAATGGTATAGATTTGTGTAAAACCCTACCTATTGTGTAGTTCCTGTATCCATGATTGTGATCCGGTCCTTATTTCTTCAGTATTACATTTCATGGTCTGTTGAAATAATGTTTAGAAGGATAAAAATAGTATATCTTCTGTTGTTTTGGTATCCAACCTCTAATTTACAAATATAATTTATGCTAATCTTGAAAGTGCTTCTCAGATACAAAGTAAAATGTGTCATCCTTAGTATATGTGTATATAATTTATTCTGATGGGGAATAGACATTTCAAAGCCATTTCAGCCCTTCATATGCAGAACATTTGATGTGAGCAGGGCAGCTGGATGTTCTCTGCTGTCAGAGCAAGGAAATGGTTAAAACAGCAGTAGCTACTCTCTTAACGCAGAAAACATAAATGCACTGTGGGATAAACTGCTGTTTGCACAGTCAAGCCAGTTTGTGTAAAATCCTTGAGTTAGGTATTTTTGTTCCTTTTGTTTTGCTTATGATTAGTCATTTCTACAGAAAATTCTTCCTACATTGTCAGTTAATTTTTTAGTGACTTTTCTTCCTTCTCTGACTCAGATGTCTTCCCTGGTGGATTAGAAGCATGTCATGGGGGTTAGCTCTGCGTGGGCTTGCAGCTCCCCAGGGGGAAGGAGCCTGGCCACCCATGTGCTTCAGTAGCCCTGTAATGCATAGTTCTCCCCACTTCCACAGAGGAGCCTGCAGAGACCCCCAGCTCAGTTTCTGCCAGCAAAGGAACCGCTATCTGTGATGAGTCTTCAAGCACAAGAAGAGCATGCAGCTGTTCTTGAAACAGTTTCTCTTGGCTACCTGGCATTTCTACACTTAGAAGGATGATGACCTTCTGTGGTCCCTGACTGGAATGTATCACAGCAAAGAAATGGTGAAATACCTTCAAAGATGCTGCATCCCCAGCAGAGTACATCCCCCTTCCTCCTGCTTAGGAGGTCAAATCCCACAGTCAGGTGTAGCTCCCTTTTTGGACTTGTGTCTAAAAAGCAGAAAACCTCATGTAAAGCAGCACAGGAAGAAAAAAGGAAACCATACAAAGATGAAGAGAACTGTGAAGTGGTTCTTGGTGCCTGAGGCATGAAAGTAATCTAGTGTAAATTTAAACTGATCGGAGAATTTTTTTGCATGAAAACCAAGAACAAGAGTAGATAGATGACTGGGAAGAAAATGCATCTCCAGGGTATTCTGACCTTGTGGTCTCAGGCCAAGATTTCTACTCCTTACAGCTGCACTGAGGAATTTAGTATTGCATTTTGTTTATAGTTAAACAGTGACACCAACTAAAACAAAAGTTTTCATACAACTATTAATTTGTTTTCCAGGAATTAATTCAGTTTCTGCCTGGACCAAGTAATGAAACTGCACAGCAAATTAAAATTGTTCTTTGCAATATTAAATAGGAACAATGCAAACTAAAAAGACCACACTGATTGATGCAGACAGTCTCTGGATACTTTTTATTTGCCATGTATTTTTCGTCAATGTGATGAAAATTTATTTGTCTTATTTTTCTAACTTAACAACTTGAAAATACGTTCACAGTCAACAGGAACGTTATGACTCATGGCAAAGCAAGGTGGACACAACCTTCCCCATGCTGTATACATTTACAGTACTTTCTGTGTTCATTTGTAATGTTTAGTCTTCTTCTGTAACTTTCACTCTTGTGATGTGTAATGAAATGAATAATGTGAAAGACTTTCTCCTCTGTAGTTCTTCAAAGACGTAAACACTTCCATTATTTTTTCCTGTAGTTACATCAATGCTCGAGTATCTGCTTGGTGGAAAAGAGCAGGCAGAGCACCAGAAGTGAGCTGTGATGTGTCCAGCACTGCCATGACCAAAGTCTATGTGCCAGCAGGCTGACACTGCTGTAGGAGCAGCAAGGCCAGTGTGGTTTAATGCTAGTCCAGTTCTGACCTCAAAAAACTCAGCTGACAGACAAAACCTGTATGAAGATATAATGAGACTCACTAAATCCACCAGTCAGATCTCTTGATCGTATTTTAGAAATGAAGGCTGAAATCTTCTGTTACTGGTTTAAAGTAGATCTCAGTGTTTTGGTATTTGTTGTAATGATTTAATTCCATCACTGTGTTGAAGAGGGAGAGGATGGGATCTTACTTCCCTTGCAGTGCACCCAAGGAGAGAGTGTGTAACCTGGTAGCACTTGATGGTCTGCATTGGCCTGGTTAGCTGGGCTTTGGAGAAGTCCTGTATTGTGGTTCTGAAAGGAGAGATGGTTCACAACGATCTTCTTAAAGATGTCTGACACCATCCTTGTGGCACTGCCCTTTTCTCCACCCATAGCAGCATCAGTCACTAGACCTGGGCAAACACTGAAGTGCCCTTTCAGCACAAAGTCAGCTTTGATGTGTTTAATGTGAGCCATCATAAGATTAATTTTGTTGTTATATAATCATGGCTCTCTTTGCAGACAAATGTCTTGCATTTTTAACTGTTATTTAATGCTGTACATAGTTCTTTGTCAGAGAAGCATTTGATCATACCCAAGTTCAAATTGAAACTTCCCAGAGGAATAATCCAAATCTGCATTTCCATATATATTAATAAACTATGTAATACTTGCAGTAACTCACATAATACAGTTTTGAAATGAGATAGAACTCATTATCAGTACAATGAGGAGCACAGAGTCTCTCTTGTCAGAAATAATGGAGTGAGAGCTACACAGTTACTTTCTCTCAGTGTCTCTGTAGTCATTGCTGCACAGCAAGGTCTGTGTAAGTCTTGAACAGCTTGTTGTGCTGTAGTGGGGCACACGCTAGCCTCAGCCAATTCCTGCAGATGTGAGCAGGAGTATATAAATAAATCCTTTCATTCTGTCTGGGTTCATGATGTAACAACAGCAACACTGTGCACAAGTCCAAATGGACCTTCAGGGTGCTGCTGCCTGAGGGCAGGGGATGCCACGTTTGAAATCTGCCGTCCTGCTTCTAAGCTTTTCCTCTGGGTGTGAGTCTGGAGTTATTCCTTTCTCTTTACCCACGGGAGATTTTGGTCTGCACTGCTGAGGTGTGAACTTGGCACCCCACCGTGTGTTGTGCTGGTGTGAACTGGTCAGGTTCAGCTGGGAAACACCTGCTGCCCTATGCTGGGAATTGCTACCAGCATCAGGAACAAGCCTAAGCCTGTTGTGATCCTGGGCAATGACCAGGACCAAGGATCAGAGGCTACTCTTCTTCAGCTTGTGGTTTACAGTGCTTAACCAGCAGCTGAGCGTTGGCTCCTATGCTCAAAGACAAATGGACTCTCTTTTAAAAGTGGCCAAAAATGGGAAAATGGTGCCCTGCTGTTTTTGCCTGGTAGCTGAGCAGAGGATATAGGAAAGCAAGACCATATCTACTCCAGCTGTGATGGGAACAGCAAGTTCTATTCCCATCTGTACCTGCAACCTCTCTCTGACCTGGCTATAGGCTCTCTGTTCTGGAGAAAGTGTAAGAAGCAAGTGAGGGTTTCATCTATGTTGAAATTCAGTTAAGATTGATAAAATTAAGTAGGGGAGTGGAATGAAAAGAAATGATGTGATTTGATTGTTTAATGAGACTGTGCATTTAGACACCAGATGTACATTTTGTAAGTTTTAATCTCTGGAATACAAGATGCAGCAGTTCAGCAAAAAACCTCCCATGCTTCATATAAATGCAGTTCTGTGTATTCTTAGGAAAAGGGTGAAATATATCACCTCAGAGGGATCTGTGCAAGTCCATCCAAAACAGAACCTGTCTTATAGTGGATGGTCCAAACACCTGCACACAGCAGTGTTATGCAGTAATTAAATAGCATAAAGTATTAATTGTAACATCGGAAACATGGCAAACTGAAATATTCTTTGCTAAATGTGATTATCCAATAGACTGAAAGGAAGCAGACTCCCCACCTGCATTCTTCAGCATGTTTGGATAGTAATCTTCTTTAAATAATATGACAGGCCCTTTCTGTAGTCCAGTGTCAGAGGATTATATTATTTTCAGAACAATTTATAAAGATTAGTAGAGGCATAGTTAATAATTTGAACTAGCTACAGATTTTTTAGAAATATTCAAATTAATGAATTCTACCTTTTGATCTTTCTGGCTGCAAATCTCTCTGAAATTTATGCCAATTAGGATTTAGTACTACCTTGGTGATGAACATGGATTTGCGTGTGCACACATTTACATGTGTGGGTAGGTGTCAATGCCCCTGGAAAGTGGCACACAGTCAGTTAGACCTGTTCTGTTGTCAACCAGTTTTGAAAGTGGACATCTCCACTTGGAGAGGAAAGGCAATAAAAATGCAGGGAGAGTAAAAAGCAAACAAGGGTTCTGCTTTATCATGCACAAAACTGTGTATTGCTCATTGCCAGTCTGATGTTTTTAGGACAATTAAATACAGCTTTGTGTTTTAGCTACAGTAAAGATGGAGGCAGTATCAAGAAATAAGGTGACCTTGCTTACTCTTCACAATTTTGTGAAATTTTCTTGTCCTTTAAAAAAGAAAATGTGTTCCAGCACCAAATAAACTGCACCAGCCTAAGGCAACATCAAATAAGAAACTTTCAGAGAAGCACACTGACCCAGCTTAGAGCTTCATTCTGTGTGAAGGGGAAACAGGAGGTACTTAGAACTTTCTGATACGTCACAGTTCTTGTACTGACATTTCTATGTGCCCACAGTGGTACCATTTCAAACCTCCTTGCAGAGAGGCCCACATTGACCATATATGTGTGGTGCTGAGTTTCTTTGCATAGTCACTGACTTGACTGAATTGAAATGTGCTGTTGGTTTGCAGTATAAACACCAGTAAGAGATGTTTTTCAGAACTGATAAGCATGAGTAGAACAGGAATAATATTAAGTTCTCAGTCATGGCACCCACAGGAAAATGCAATGCTTTGTGTGGTAGCACTCATTTCACCTGAACTTTCCTTCTTCTTTACCTGTGTCTCTGAATGGCTGGAGGTTATTTTCTTCCTGGTGTCCCACAGTCTATGGCCTTTTCATCTCATACACTTATAATTTACTAGTCTGAAGCTGCTTATGTTGCAGATTTATGTAGATTTGATGAGATGTTGAGTTTCCTACATCCAAGTAATTTTTATAACATTTCCACTTTACCATTCTTTAGTCTCAAGGGAAAAGATTGATTAGATGCCAGGAGCCTTGTTTCCCAAGCTACATGAGCATCTGTAGTCAAAGATGAGTGTCAGGGAGTGTGGATCAATACACCATGTTGAATTTCTAAAGTATTATTCTTTGCTCTACTCACAGTCTCTTGTTTTCCTGAAAACTCAGTTCTGACTTTCAGTGCTTGAAATTTGTTCTGTAGAAAATTTCTGGTTACAATACTATAAGCGCTGGAAAAAGCTTTTCTTGATTTCTTCTTGTAAAATTCTGAGTGCATAGCAGTATATCTATGTCTTAGCTGTTGGCAGCTTATGTTGAAAAGTAGACTTTTCGAGTAGTCATCTTCTTTTCAGAGAAGAGCATTGCTGGTTTTCAAATTCAAAGACATGATCTGCTCATCACAGGCAGAACTGAGACCCTGGTTCCAGGTACAGTTCAGGCAAAAGAGGACCTTTTACTTATATTTGTATTTTCTCTTACAGCATAGGTGGAGAAGTAGCAAGGGGAAATGAAGGCAGCTACGTGGGGAAACATTTCCGCATGGGATTTATGACAATGCCTGCTCCTCAGGACAGACTGCCACACCCCTGTTCCAGTGGCTTCACTGTCAGATCCCAGTCTCTTCATTCAGTTGGAGGAACTGATGATGAAAGCAGCAGCTCTCGAAAGCAGCCACCTCCAAAACCGAAACGAGACCCCAACACCAAACTGAGCACCTCATCCGAAACTGTCAACACTGGAACAACAAGCAAAAGTGGGAAACTACCTGACAGGACTGAAGGTAAACACTGTAATCTTTGGGGAAAAAAAAGGGGGGATTGGTGAACCAGTCTTAAGATTATCCTGTTGCATTTAAGAATTACCTGTATGTTTCTCCTTTTGTGTAACAGTGCCAACACAGGTATCCTAGACCACTCATGTCTAAATGCTGGGCAAATATCCAACTGCTTTGGATAGTTTTGCCTTGGACATTTGTCACAGAACTGTACCACTTACATGGTCTGGATGTATACTGGAGAATGAGTTGATTTTATTCAAAGTGAAGGGGAAAAAATTGCTGTCAGTTGGAATGTAGACCAATATTATTTGCCCACCAGCCAAGAACCACTGACCATATCATTAGCATGGTGCAAAACACAGCTCTGGAAAGGATTCTCCTCAACAAAGGCATGAAGAACAGAAATTAATAAAAATACTGCATGGTCCTGAAACTCCACAGAAAGGAAATATCATCCAACAGTAAAAATTTTAGCCAGGATGATATAAATGGCTTGCCAAAAGATTCTGTTTGTGTTTGAGTCCACATTTTCTCTTCCTGTTCCTCTTAGTCACATTTCAGCCAGTGCACCATTTAGAAGAGAATTAACAAATGGTTTTAGTGAGGATATTGCTTCCTTACTCTGCACTGCTAAAGATGAGCTAATGCTGTAGGGATCATCTCCTTCCTTTATTCCATGCTGGAAATACATTCTGTGCAGCAGTAGGACCAGCTGTACTCCCTCCCAGGAGAGATCAGGATGACTCTGCTTCACAGTATGAACTACAGGAAGGAACCCTTAAGGACAAATGGTTTTGATTAGTGCTGCTATCTCCCACTGCTGTGTTACATATCAGTTTTGATATCCCATGCAGCACGTTGTCCTTGTGTGTATCCCTTTCCTTGGTGTTGTGGCCAGAAATAATTGTTAGCTACATTCATGCTATGACCCCCCTTTAGGCAAATCTGATTAAAAAAAGTTGTCAATGATAACAAAGATGCCAATGAACGCGTAAATCATGGTGACACATATGTCTATGATTGTGAAGCTGAGCACAAGTGCTGAACAAAGCTGTGGATTTAGTTAAGACCTTGGTAGTTATTGTGCATATGACATTTTTCATTTTTTTCCATAGCTTGTCCTCTTCAGTGACTATGACATCAATTCCATGCAGACTAACATGACAAGTGCAAGCATTAAATAGTCGTCCTTAACAAAACCAGTTGTCCACAATTTTACTGGACCAAAGCCTACATAGAAAACATTGAACTTTGAGATTTAAATTCTCACATCAGGAAGTCTTTCAAACTTTAATTTAATATCAAATAGAATGCATGGCACAAAATTCTTTGTCTGATATGCTCTGGGGTGAAAGGCAGGAGATCTTACATTACTCAAAACTTCCTTTAAAAAATACAACATGTATTTCTTAACATTCTTTCTCCCTGAATCTGCCCAACCAGAATTACCAAAACTAGATGAAGTTTGTTTTGCAGACAGGGCAGTAGGAAAGGGTTTAATGTTTTCTAACTTGTTTTATGACTTTCCTGCAAGTGTGCATTGGTTAACACAGTACACTGTGCTGTTCAGAATAGCTGACCTCTGCACTTTCTCTAGGGTGATTAGGAATAGAGTCTGTTTTACATCCATATCCCAGCCCCTTTCTCCATTTGCTGAGAAGCAAGAGAACCTGACAGACTTGAAGTAGCAATAATAACAATGATATTAATGATTGAAATACATCCAAGCATTTTGCTAGCCTCACAGAATTTATGGCAGACCTCTTAAGCAGTGTTTTCCTCACAGAACTAAGTTTTCTTCGGCATTATTGTCATTCTGGAAGTTTCTGAAAATTTTGTTTCCTTTCCTTCATCTTCTTCTGCCATCTGATATTTGAGTCCAAGGAAGGAATATGTAGTCATGTCCCTTTTGACAGATTTCAAAGTTTGAATTTGGCTGACATTTCTGTTTCCAAAGACGCTTTTCCTCCTTCACTCCATGCAGGTTGAGCTTGATCTATCACACCACCATCACATGAGGTTATGAGTGACATGTGTGGTACTGTAGTTTTGTTCCCTCTGGTTCATCTGTATGACAAGGCTACTGTACCAGAGCCTAAGTATTGCAGAGCACCTTGGAATCATTATTGTAATCAAGAGCTGAATATTCAGAGCAAGATTTTTGGAAAGAAATGATGAATGAGTAATACTCCATCACTAGCATAAAAAATACCTAAATGTTACCTTTCAGTGTGGATAAATGCCTCTATGGAACATTAAGATGTTTATTAAACTATGATGTTTAATTTATGACATGTATTATGTTCATTCTGCTGCTTTGCATGTAGAGCAGCAATGGGCACTTTCAGACTAAAATGAAGAAGTTCCTGGAGGTTTCCAATTGACAGAACCCTTTAATCACGTTGTTTTTGTGTATTTAGAATGTCTGCCCTGCTTCGGGATATACTGAGGTTTCACCAAAGAGTTTAATACATAGAAAGATCAGATTGTAGGGTTTCTTTGGTTTGATTTGGGGTTTTTTTTTAAGGAAGCAGTCAAATTTTTAACACATACATACTAAAGGGTGGTAAAATATGGTGTTTAGATGAACAGACTGAATTTCTAAGATGTTTTACTCTAACTAGGAGAGGCTTTGTTATCACCTGTGCACTCCAAGGTAATGTTTGTTTTGATGAATTTTCACAGTAATCTGGCTAATATAGGAAGGTTTATATAAAAACTACGGTCATACATTGATGAGAACCTCCAAAGATGAGGAGAACAGATGGAAGTCAAAGCTCATTACCTGCAGTATTGATTGATACAAATATTAGACAAGCTTTGTCATTGAATATGAAATTATTACTGTTGCTCTAGAATTAATTCCCAGCAAATTTATCTGAAATTTTTCTCAGAGAATCCTATGAAACTCTGATTTTGCTAGTCTACTAGGTATTTTGTGGGCCATTGGTTTTTACCTATGTAGCAGTGCTCATTCTGGTAGCAAACTTTGAATTCAAGGTATTGTAAGTCTGCATCTTCCCAATTTCAGGTGAGAAAGTCCATAGGATACAATATTCATGTTTTCTTTTGGAGGTCCTTGAAAGCTCAGGTCCAAGAACAGGCAGGTTTAACTTCCAGTCACTGTTGTGACTGAAAATATACTGTACCCAAATATTTGTATATGCATGTGTCTCACACATTTGCATGTACTTGTGGTATTTGCAGGCTGAATGATCACAGCCTTTTCCAGGAACTATGGAAAATAATGATGAGAAACCCTGTTGTTCCTCCATCAACTACTGTGGAATCTCTACAAAGGAAGTGTCACAAAATTTTTCCCAGCTCAATTTTTTGTTTCTTATGGCTGCGCAGAATAATTTAGATTATAATTTCTATTGTCTGACCCTGTGGCTACTTTGAAAAAGATATTGCTACATTTTCTAGACAACCAGGGGCAGCCTCATCACTCATTTTTATTAAACATGTTTACTTTTTGCTTTTTGATGGTGATCCTGTTTATACGAACAAAAGCAGTAACAGATGGTAACTTTGATACTCTTTTTGATCATGGTGAAATCAAAATTTTGAACTTATCCCATCATAATATCTGCCATAACATTAGATTGGTTTGAATATATCTGACTTTACTGCAGAAGGAGCAGAAGAAATTTGGTCATGAGCTTGAAAGACCTTTTCCTCCTGAAGCACAAATAGCAGCAGTAACACCCACACTGGTTCTGTGCTCTTTTCCTACAAGTGCTCTGGCTTCCATATTTGTGAGAGTGTCAGAATCGTCCCTTAAGTTGCAGTGATGCATATTGGCCCTGTCACATTGTGCAGCAGTGTGGCAGCTCTTGGGCTTGTTTGGTTCATCCCAGCCTACCTTAGCTCCACCTGAAAGAGCAGCCTGAAGGCATCCTTCTCCTTAACTTGAGTTTGGCTTTGTTGCTGATTTTCCACACTTTGTGTCCCTTCTTGTGCTTTAATATTCCATTTTTCACTCTTCTGGCTGCCTGTCATAAGCACCCACTGAACGCCTTCCACCCAATGCATTTCTCCTCCATGACAGATTTCTAGAAAGTGGTTTTTAAAAATGTGGGTTGTCTTTTCTTCAGAATTTTCCAACTCTGGTAGGAACAGCAAACAAATGGAGCTGTGCTCCATGCATCACGCATTGGAAATGAGAAGTGAACTGAAATGGGTAATTTAAAATAACATTTCAGCGTGGAAGGCATATCTAATCTTGATCCTGAAAGGCTCTTTATTGAGAAAATGCAGGAGTGCAATTAATTGATTTGTTTTCAGTGTCCAATCTTACAGAAAAAGGAAGTAATAAAACAGTATAATTGACTGATGTAACCAGCCTCAAACAGTGTTTTTTGATATAATCACTGCATGTCTACGGGAAAGGTTTACAGATATGCTGCAGTGCAAACAAAATGAAGAGATATAAATGAACTGCATTTTGAAAGTTAATTTTTTGTTGAAATTCTGCTTAGGAATATGGGGTACTACAGTATATAAACAAATACACATAAAATATAATTTAATTATACAATTTATGTGTGCATAATATACATGTGTCATGAAAATGCAGGTTCTATATACTTGCATTATACTTGCATATACTACTATTTACATATAAACATGTGCACGCAGATACAAGCTGAAACTCAGAGTAGCATTTTCAAAGTGCTATTCATGGTTGTAATTCTGCTGCTGCCAGAGCCAAAGGAAAATTTACCTCTGATGGGGGAAAATACTTGCAGGGGACCCACCTCTTGAACCCACTCAATTTGTTTAATGTTTTCCTTCCAAGTGTCTTGGGAAAGAAGATATCCTTCCTGCTGCTCCCTTCTAAGCCCTTGCAGTGAGCTTAGCAATTTCTAAAGGTGGGCAGCTTGTAAGGAAAAATTTTCTCAGGAGAAAAGCAATTACAGTAACTGTCACTGGGGTTGAAGTCCAGCTGGTCTCTCTCATAAATCTAGTTTTCTGTCAGCTAGACTGGTGGCTCTTCATTGTAAATTTGAACTTTTGCTACTCTCCTTAAACTGAGTTTGGATTAAAGGGATTTAGCACTTTTGCTTGTTTTACATAGAGCTGGTTTCCTTTTATTTCCTACCTTAGTGAATAATGTATTTAACCTGAACTTTGAAATAGTGTCCTCTGCGGTAACCATGACATGTCCTTCCTTATAGCCAGATCTTATTCCCACATCTTTTTGTCCATGCCTACCAAAGGAAGAAATGTCGTTAATGAGCCCTATTCGGACCTAACAAGTCTAGAGGGACTGACAGATGAGTTCTGGTGTGTTGACCTGTGGGCAGTTGAAGATGCTCCTGCTCTGGGCTGTCTGCTTGGCCTCCTGCTGACAGGACAGCCCAGTGCTGAAACAGCACAGTGCAGTGTTTTGGGGATGTGTCTTTGAGGCACGAGTGCTGCTGCACCCCGTGACAGGAGCTGTGGCTGACGAGTGGGGAGGCAGGTCTGGTGAGCAGCATCCTGCAGTGCAGTCTGTCAGAGCCTGTGCACTGAGCACCAGACTTGTGCCATGGCTCTTGCAGAGAGCTCCCTCAGTGAGGGCCGCTTGTCACTGTGGGCTGCAGTGCTGCTGCAGTGCTGGGTGTGGGCCTGGGAATGGCAAGGGCAGCATGGCAGGGCAGCACAGGGTGTGCTGCCTCCTGAGCTCTCCAAGGCATCTTCCCAGGGCACGTGTTCCTCAGCCAGGTGCTCAGTTTGAGCTGCAGTGGGTTATTGTGCCTGAGAGGCCTCAGTGCTTGCATGGTGTGCAGTGTATGTTTTAGAGCTCATTTTCCTCTTTCCTACAGCCTGCACTGTGTTTTGTGCAGAGTGTTTTTCCCTGTGGGAAGCTGCAGCTTGGTTCACATTAGCTGTATAGGTATATGAGCTGGTATTGAGCCATGTGTAAAGCAATGTGTTTTCCTTCACATACCTTAATCTGATTCTTGATCTCAGTGCTGCCTTACCCATAATTGTTTGTATGCTGCACTGTATCTCCTGCAGCCTCTGAGGCTTGAGAGAGCTTGACTTGAAACTGTGCACGCTGGGAGAAGGGCTGGCATTGATGAAGGGAAAAGTCAACGCCAGAAATTTCAGAAATCACAGGCCTTGTTGTCAGTAGAGTGAGGTGGAGTTGGCTCTCAACTACCATGCCTGACTCCAGAGAAGTGTGTGCCCCGTGTGTCCAGGTGGCATGGGGATGGATTTGCTGCCTTCATCAGTGTTAGGTCCATGCAGATCCTAATGGAACCCTGGTATGTCTTTCCCTTTGCTGAGCCCTTCCCCTCACAGCCTCCTTGCTGCCACAGGCCTGACTGTGTTGGGACTCAACCCAGCAGTGCCTCTCTCTGTTTGGCCTCTTTGCTTGCTGAAGCAGCTTGTTCCCACTGACCTACATCCAAGCACATAGGACATGGCAAAAATTTCAGTTTGTTCTCTACTATTTAATAGCTTAGAGACTTTCAAAGGCTTTGTTTTTTGGGGTGTTTGTCATGGGAATAGTTTTTCAGTGCTTTGGGATTTGGTTTTCTCTGCCTTTGCGGAGATTTCAGTTTGCCTCTCCCTGCAGCGAGTTGGTTTTCAGATTGCAGGTTCCAGAGCTGGTTTACTTCCCAGCACCACCTCCTTCAGCCCTTCTCTTTCCAGGTCTGTTTCCTCATCCCGCAGATAAACAAGGGCAAGGAGAAAAGAGGGAATGAACACATCAGTTCTTATAGCTGTTATAATAGCTTTCTGTGCAGAGCAATGAACACAGTGTAATTTTTGGAGGGATTTATAAACAAGTTCTGAAGCCACAGAGGAAATATATTCTTACCCTCAAGGCACATATGCATACTCATTAACGTTAATGGAAGCTGCAAGCATTGAACAGAAAATAGACCAGGCACTGGTAGAAGACACGAAGCTCTGTTCCCACTTGGGAGTCACACAGTGCCCAGGACTTGGCAGTTGGTACTTTATCTGTGTTCAGCTACTCTATCCTGTGTACTTAGTGACTTCTTTTTTATTCTTCTTAATTTAACAAAGTTGCTTTATATATTCCTCCTCGGTCTTTTCACGATAGAATGTTGCTCATTTGCTGAGACTGCACCTGGGTTAAAAAAGCCTAGAATTAAATGTGCAGCTCTCCTGCAGTAGAGCTATTGCTCTGCTCTCAAGGGTGATTGAAGCTGTGATGTTCTTGATAATGGAAAAGCCTTAATAATGCGAGTTCAGGGAGTGTTTTGCTGATTTACCAGATTAACTGCAAATGCAGCCAGTCCAGGAGGAGTTGCCTGCCCTCAGATGAGGCCAGCAAGCTCTGCTAAATGTTTGTGACTCCTGCTGTGAGTGTGTAGGCTTTTCTGCACTCTCCATGCAGAGCCCCACTGCTCCGGGGCTCATGAGAATTTATAAGCCTGGTCACAACCCCTGGTCCAAACTGCTGGTGAATTCACATCATTCTGACCTAGAATTAGCAAAACCATCCCAGACCTAAGAGCAGTGTTGGGCATAATGCAGACATACTGTATGGGAGATTTTCTCAGGCTGCTGTCCTCTGACTGTACAGGTCACTGTAGCCCCTGGACATGCCAACAAGGCAAGGAAATGTGAGCCACTTATTCATGCGGTTGCCTGGGATCTAGGAGAGAGTATTAGCACAGGTTTCACATCATATGAAAGTCACTAGGCTGCTTTTAGAGCCAACCAGCCCTGGAAGTAATTCAGATGTGCTCTTTGAGGTGTCTGAATCAATAATCTCTGCCAGAAAGACCAGAATGAAGAGGGAGTCTCTGAAGAAAGCTAAAGTGTGGGTGGTCTCGTTCACTGCATGATTAATTTGCAGCCTTGATAGACAGCCTCTAAGTAACTGTAAGGTTATAATATCAATAAATCCATTCATTGTCAGCAGGTCACTGTAAGTCATCATATTTGTGACTTTATTTCATTTTTTATTTTGTTTATACCTCAGGGGACCATAATAATGAAATATCATGAGCTGAAATACTAGATTCTTGCATTATTTTGCTTCACCGAATGGCTCTGAAGTCAAGGCCAGTAGAGGAGGGGAGGAGAAATCCAGGTTAATTCTCTTGCCTTATTTTGACAGCACATCACAAATTGTTAAGTAAAATGAAATTCCTCTGAAACTGCAAAAATAACAATCTGAGAATACTCCTACTACACTTCTGTTTTGCATACTGTCTTTGCCATGTTTGTCTGTTACAGGCATTGTGCACAAATGAGTAAGGGCTTGAGGGATCAGACTGAAATCCTAAAGCCCGTTTACTCTCAGAGCTGGTCTGTGGCAATAGATGTCTGGCAAAATTCATTTGGAATTAAAGAAAAAAACCTCACAAAACAGCTGCACTTTTTATTCTACAGTAAATACATTGGATTTCCACCTCTTTGTCTTACCTTATTTTTAATTGGTGCCCTAATTCTTTTCTCACTTTAACAACCAAATGAGACAAATCCTCATGGAGTGAAGCATGACTGATCTCTTTAAGCATTTTTTGCCCCCCACCCCCACATTGTCTTTATTGGGAATGCACAGTGCTTACAGAATCACACTCCAAGAGATTCAAGCCTAGCTCCAGGTGAGATCCTGGAATGGCCAGCCTCTGTTTCATTGGTATTTTTTTTTCTAATGACTGTTTGAATATAGTTGTCTTGCTTGGTGCACTGGTTTGCTGTTTTCATCTCTTCCACTTGGCTTAATGCTGGATGACATCAGGCAACATATGCCTGACATGTCACAACTGTGTTTGGCACTTCATGGTTTTCTGTCTGTGCCTGTGCAAACAGTGCTGTGCTGGGGTAATGTGCACAGCACTGACAGCTCCACAGAGCACAGCTTCCTTCTTGCAGTGCCATCAGCTTGCCTGGAGGTCACAGTGTACCAGCCTGGACTTTTCAGTGATGCAAGAGGGGAGAAAAAAAAAACCAAGAAACTATGCATGCATAATTTTGGTGCTAATTTTAGTGGCTGTAACTTTAAACCCCTGGCATGTCAAACAAGAAGCACATATCCCAAAGTCTGATGTGATTTGTAGCTGGCTGCTAGTTCAGGGTGGGGAAAGGCTTAGACGTGGGCAGTAGAAACTGGAGCGTGGTATACTTGACATCAGCAAGAGGCACAGCTTTGTACCCATTTCCAGTGCAGCAGTATAATATTTGCCACGGCTTCCATCACTTCTTTGAGATAATCATAAATAATACTCTACCTTCAAATTCACAGCCCCCTTGCATATAACAATTGAAGAATTATAGCTCCCCTTATGCTTAGTAGTAAAACCAATACTACAAGTACAGGACTCTGAGCATAAACATGCCTGGAAAAACCCCATTCTGTCTTGGGAGCAGTATTACCTTTGGGTTGCTGGCTCTAACAGTGCTTTGTGGGCTTAAGGAGATTTCTGGCATTCTACCCTCCATGCATGGCTGTAAATGGAACTCTCTCTTATTTCCTCTTGGTAGAATACTGAAGGATGGACTGCCTATAAACCTCACCTAAGAATCACTGGGGTGATGCCTGAAGTCTCAGTTTCAATAGGGTTAGGATTTTGCTTCTCACAATGGAAGTCTCTTAATATTTGAATTTTGCTGAATAGGATGGTAACCTTTGATTAAAAGAAAAAAGTCCACAGCCATAAAAGCAAACATACAAAATTGTGTCCAGCACAAACTTGAAGCTATAAAATTGTGTGGATGCAAAAGCTTGATAATATGTCTAGCATGCTTATTTTCTTAATTATGAATGTTTGCAAGCAAAGCCATGAAAACTCAAAATAGTGTGTGATTCTGAATTTGCTATTTTCTGTTAAAGGTGAAATAATTTTTATAGGTGGTGTGGCCAAATATCTGCAGTGACTCATTGCCATATGACCCCAGTTCTGCAAATGCATGCTTGCATGTCAGTAAGTGTTATGCCAAATGGAGACTTCTGTAAAATAATACTGAGCATCGTCTCCCAGGGGTGTAAGTGGAGGAACAGCCACTGGTTCAGATGACCTTGAGCATTTTGCTTGTCCCTCAGTGTCACGGACTCCTCCTTTGTAACAGAGAGATAGTGACAAAAGCTTTGTTTAGTGGGGTAATTTGCAATCAGCTTGTGATGAGAGTGTTTCTGCTCACATTGAAAACTTGAGCTGATGGGACACATGTCACCACTTTTGGGAGCAGCACTGTAGAAAAGAGGCTTTTGAATGGAGAAGGGATTATGTGAAATTCCACACACCTGGCAGGGTTTCATTTGTGAACTCAGGGCAGTCACTGTGGAAACCAAGACTTCAAGCAGCCATTCAGTGTAGGAACTGCTCAAGTTCCCTTTCCCAACCTCATGTTGGTATCACTGATGCTGCAAAGTGTGAATAAGGATGGCAAAATCTGAGCTGCCGTTATGGTGCAGCTCTGAAATGCTGAATGCCATGGGTTTACAGAACAGACAGTCCCAGGAGATGGTGTGTAACAACCCCCACAGAGCTCAGGCTGTTCTGAGCTGTTCTCTGCCATAGACTGTGCCTCGGTGGTGAAGATAATTTCCTGCAAAGAGCTTCATTTCTGAACAGCAAAATGGAACAGGCTGTAAACACTAGGTTATAGCAGTAACTTCTGCTTTCCCCTTCCTTTTTCTGCTCCATCTTTGTGTTTTCATCCTCTATCTTGCTTCTCAGGTGGAATAATGAGGTCAAGCCTGGTGTTTGTAACAGGAGATGGTTCTAAAGCTTGTTTGGAGCTGCACACAACACTGTCAAAACAGCATTGTCCAACGCAGTGATACTGGGCAAATTTATGAGGATTAGGCCCAGCTGCTTGACCCTTGTAGGTCAACACTATTGCAGGCTCTACTAGTTTCACTACACTACCTGCAAATAAAAGCAGGATGAAATTATAGATGTCAGGCACACACAGAAGCTCTGAGTGTGAGGCAGCTGATAAAGGGTGGCCTGTCTGTAATTTTGTCAACACTTTATTTAGAGTTGAGGAGGAGCAAGGAGTCACCCCTATGGAGATGGAAATAAAATTAATATCTGGGAGGCATTTTTCCTAAAGCTGATTGCAGTGAGTATTTCATACCACTCAGCCTCTGACCATGGTGCTGTTGCTGTTCCATCTCCAGGCGCTGCTGCCTGCCTGTGAGCTGCTCTGTGCTCTGTTCACTTCAGCTGTCATCATATTCACCCAGAAATGTTCAGTGACAACTTGCAGGAACCGCTTCTGCAGGGTCACCTCGTGGCCTTCTGGTAGAGGAAAGAGTGCCCCTTTCACTGAACTCCTGTTCATTGTGGCTCATTTGCTTTCTGATGCTCCTGCTGTGGTGACTCATCTGACCCTGGCCATCAACCTTGTGCTTTGTTTTGAAATGCGAGCTCAGTGGTGGCAGAAGGACCTGCTGATGTGTCAGTCAGTGGCAGCTTTGTTCAACTGCCTCAAGGAAAGAACTGTACAGAGCCCACTGAACTTCTGGGGGAGAGGGGGTTGCTGAAATCTGTTGGTTCCTTGCTACTGGTGCAGGTGCCAAGGAAGCACAGGAGCCTCTGTGGGCTGACATGCCTGTGGAAGGGTTGGACACTGCACATCTTCTGTTGAAATCCCCACAAGCTCAGTATTCTGCACAATGCCACCTTGGTAGGCCTGCCAGTTTGATTTAATGGGCTGCAATTATTTTAGAAGCTCAGCAAACAGATTGTTACTTATATAAGCAAATAATGCATTTGACCTACTTATGCTAGCTGTAAATAGAAGATAGGCATTGCTGTGGATCTGAAAAATGAAGAGTCTCATATCTCTGGATAAATTATTCAAGTCTTTGCATATGGTAATTACTAATATTCTGATCTGGTTGTTTGTGAACTGAAACAACAAATCAAGTGAGCAAATACAGACTATTTTTCTAGATAAATAAAGTAGGTGAGTTAAACTTACTATTTCATTTAGCATTTGTTCTTTTTCTAGCTTGATTTCCTTCTTTACCATTTCTCCAGTAAATAATATTGGAGTCCACTGTTTGGGTGCATGTCCTGGTTTTAGAAATCCACCAGAGCCAGGAAGTCTTGCAGAGATTTGTTTCATTCCATGTCTCCATGAGCACTGGGTCAGAAAGCCTGTGTGTGTACCTTCTCCAAGAAGTTCATGGAAGTTCAGCAAATTACTTCCCACATTGTTGCCCTCAGCTGTCCCAGTCAGTAATCTATGGCAGTGTTGTTCCTGTGAAGCCAGGAGCTGCATTCAGACTGGAGTCTGCCTCTGTTTACAGGAGCATCAACAGATGATACCTCAGGGGCCTTGAGTGCCTTTGGGCAGCAGGTAACAGGAATAAACAAGAAATTCAGCCCTCAAAGGCTCACTGGTGTCAGTGGTGTCCTCTACACAGCAAGCTCATGTGATGTAGGTGTCTAAGGCATGTGCTGGTGGGAATTAGGTCTTCACACACCCCCAGAAGCTTCCCTTTCTGGACAGAGGAGAGATCTTCTCTTTCCACAGGCAGCAGAAATGCTGCTGCACTTGCAGCCATCCCACGGCACAGCCTGTAAAAACTCAGAGCAAATACAGAGCCTTCTTCTGTGTGATAGTCAGGGAATAGCTACAGGGTAGTTACAGAGGAAGCAGGGGCATCTAGTGCAGGGTAACAGCTCCATGAGAGCTGCACCATAGCCGAAAATGCTGATTTGGGGGGGTGGGGAAGGCTGGTTTTACCCATTGTGCTCTGTGTGGAATGCAGTTTGTGGGGAGCTGTAAGAATAGAGCAATAGCAATTAATTCACAGTAAATCAGCAAACTCTTCAGGTTTCATTTGCACAATGACAGTCAAGACTCCATAAATGGTGCTATAAACTAGAAGGGCTTTACTGATGTTTCTGCTCTCTGGCTATTTTACTGTACTCTGCTGTGAACATGCTTAACCCCTCAGAGCTCCAGCTCTATATATGTTCCTGCATGAGAGACACCAACAAACAAGCACATAGACTTCGTAAATTACTTTGTCTGCATCCATGATTCAGTAGTTCTGTTTGCACACTCTTCACTAATGATGCTTGTGATAGAGAAATTTCCATACCAATTGCCTTTCTGTAGAATTCCTTCGGAGTATATAGAGTTACAGGAATTCATACTGTCACTGTAACACTGGTTGCAAAACCTGTTTTGCATATTTCAGACTTCAGAATGAACCAGAACTTCGAAAATACTCATTGCATGTGTGGGCAGCGTGAGGATCTTTCCCCAGTAATCCTCCCACCTCTCTGTCCTCAGAGCCTCTTCCACTGGAACTTCTATAACTTAAACCCATGTAATGCCAGAGATCTGGCCCCTGGTGTCTGGTCATATTGGTTGAAGGATATTTTTCTGGATGGGTACCCAGAGAGTAATCTAAAAGAAGTTATTGTGAGATTTCCATTTGCCTCCATTTGCACTCAGCACATCAGTTTTCTTGTAAAAGGAGGATGATTCAAATTGACTGTTCTTTCCTTAATTATCCAAAGTCTTGATTTTTCTGCCTTACCAGGCCTGTGCTGACTGACAATAACTTTTAGCCTCAGTGAATAGTACAGAACAGCTTGATTGCAAATAATTTGTAATTATTTCCCAAATACCCTTTTTTTTTTTTTTCCTTTGCCTATTCAATGTTATCTGGAAAAACCAGGGGCATCAATTACTCATTCTTTAAAGAGACAAGAACACGAAGTTAAAAATATAGCAGAGCACAAGCCTAGGCATTCAGAAAGAGACATTCACTTTTTAATTTTTTTAGTTTTTGGAGACTTTTCACTGTAGGAAAAGGTAATAGGCCAGGGAGATGTACAGAGGAGTGAGGACTGTGGAGGAGAAAACCTGGCAGTCAGTCTGCTCTGGAATGTGGCAATTCAGGTAGGAACTCTGCACCATGCTGATACTACAAAGGTTTTGACTTATCCTGGCATCTCTAGGTCTGCTCTTGATGCTGCAGAGCCAAGGACTGGCAGCCCCTGCTGTGCTGGGAAGAGGCTCTGGCAGCAAGGCACTGGTGCCCTAGGCTGGCTTTTGTGAGCCCTAGGAAGGTATGGCAACCTTGGCACATACAGAGTGTAAGGGGCTGTGGTGTTGGGGCTGGGAGTTCAGTTTTGTGGCGCAGGTACAGAGCCCTGAGCTGAACCTTGGGGGCAGAATGTCTCCAACCACGATGCCTGTCAGCAGCAGTGGATGTACTGCTGCAAAAATGCAGAACTGGCTTGAACTGCAGGCCCCAGTCCTGCTCTCTGTTGTACTGGTGTTAAATTCTGGAGTATCCCTCCCAGAGCCACAAGCTCTCCACCACTTTGAATTAGAGCAGAAATCAATCATTTTAAAAACCAAAAGAAGTCATGGCCAAAATAAAGGGACCTGAATAGTTTTGAGGAAGTATCCTTAATCATAGCCTTGAGACATACAAGTAGCATGTCAGTATTGTTTTATGACACTGACTTTTAGTCCTTTCATTCTCAGTATAGTTTTGTCCTCTTTTAATGTCCAAATAATTTCCAGTAAGAGCTAATAGATTCAGGAGGCGAAAAAAATATACTGCTTGAAACCATTGTGCTGAAACCACCTACTGCCTGTTAAAATTAATCAAGTGGTCCTTTTATTCCTCCCAGGTGCTTCCCTTCTTTTAGAGCATCTTTTAGGAAAGGAGGAGGTAACCTGCAGGGAAAGGCCTTGTGTCCGTGAGGACAATGCTATTTTGAGAGCCAAACTTTTTCTTGAGAGAAATAGATTATCTGATGTTACTTCAAACTATTGATGATGTTTCAATTATCACTTGCTAAGATGCATCTTTGTGTGTATATTTTATGGCTGTTCACAGTGTAGGAACATTTGTCTTCAAATATTTCTTGGAGGAGAAAAGATGCATGTTCAACACTGCATGTCTCCAATAACTACTCTTTTTTGTTTGTTTTCTACTGTTGCTTTCCAATTATAGGAAGCCCTGTGCAAGTTTTAATATAAACAAATAAATTAAAATAAAACTCTTGTGTAAAAACCTTAGAGCCTAACCTGGGAAAAGCAAAATATTGAAAAGTGGCAGTAAGGGGTAAAATGACAGGTGAGGCCCTGTGGCCTGTGTAAAGAGATGAATTAAACCCAGGTCTCCAGAGTGCCAATCTTTTACACAGTTCAGAGGACTATGCCTTTTTAAATTCAGTTTCACTAAGAATATTCAAACTTCATCTACAGAGATAATGAAATCTAACACAATATAAGCACTGGCGCACAAATGCACTTAAGATCCTGTGCAAGTAACCCCACTGGCTTTAACAAAATGAACTGCTTTTTCATAGTCTTGAACTTGCACATGTATATATAGGCTCTGTGCTGCCCTAGAGATGGATGTTCCCTTTAGAATTTTGTGGTGTAAATCAGAATCTGTGCATCTGTGATTCAGTATCCAGAACATTCAGGGTTTAATTAAAGAAATTCTATTTCCTTTCACTCCTGGAGGCTCTTTTTGATAAAGGTATCCCCAAAAATACAGCAAGATTAATTCCTTCTGCATTTAAAGTTGCATTTTAAAAAATTCAGGCTCCAAATCATTCCTTAATTGAATCTATAGCCTCTTGTAGAAATTGAAAGGGAAGAATTTTCCTCTTACATGTGGTTTTATTCTGTTTGTTACAGTGAACAGAACAATTCACTGGATTGGGCTGTGGAATGCAAAAGCTGGAAAATACCCAAAGGACAATATAAAATGACAAAATTAATTTTAATTTTTAGAGGTTTTCACTCATTCCTTATACAGTGAGCAAATAATAAGCAACAATCTGACAACACATTTTCATATTTCAGTCTCTCCTTAAAGAATAAAAAAGTATTTCAGAAGGATAATACCAGAAACATTCTCTATTTATAAAATTAGCTATGAAAGGGAGATGATCTGGGCATGTCTGAAAGTTATGCACAACCTGCAAATATCTCCTGAATGTCTTCCTGCAGCTGAGGGAGTTCCCAGTGGGTATGAACAGTTCCTCTGTTCCCATTAATGATAAAAAGCTTTCCTTGGTATTTACTCTATCCATTTACCTGTGTATTTTGTCCAGGGAGTCTTATAGCAGCAAATGTTTGTGTTCTGTGCAGCATATAGGAAGTACCTTTTTACCTTTTAAGGTTTGTAAAATATTTAAACAATTTAGTTCAAAATTTTAGTTTGAAAAGTCCAATTTGTCCAGAAGGGGAAAAGATCTCAGTAACATACCACCTCCTGGAAATGGATGGTTTAATAAAATAAACCAGAGCAGGGGAAAAACACTTTAAATAGTAAATGGAAAGTAAATCACTTTGTCATGTTTTACCCTGTCTCATACAGCAAAACCAGGACATTTGACCTTTTTGTTGATAATGTCACCAATATATTGTAGGCTAATGCTACATATCATGCAATGGCAGATGCAGCTCTGTGTGTCATTGTGATACTTAATTTCAACCCATGCAAAATGCATGACTAGATGGCAGAATGTCACTTGTTTTTCCTTGACATTTCTCATTTCTTCATGTAATAACCTGTGGATGTTGTTCATGGGAACTCTAGCACTCAAGGACAGGTTTAGACCATGTAGCAGAACCTCTTCAGCTGGATAAAAATTGTGAAAATGGAATGAGGGAAGAGGGAAATACACTTTTTCTAGCAATTTAAAAACCCAGGACTTTTGACCACTTTTGGCTGTTTTTTAGAGAAAATATCAGCTAACATTAGCCTTGAATGCCCACAGCACAAGAGCAGCTCAACTTTTGATCATTGTGTCGGTCATTAACATCAACCCAGATAAAGACATCAAAGAGTGGGGTTGTGGCTGTAAGACAGAGCACATTCTCAGCGTGACACCTGTGGCACAGAGGATGTAAAAGGCAGCACTGGAAAAAGGGATCTGAGGGTGCAGAGGAGCAGGAAAGGTTCCTTTCTCAGGTATCCATTAGCAATATCAGCATGATGCACAGGGAACTTAAGACTGTGAGAAGCCTGTGTTTACAAAATGCAGGGTTTTCAAGTGTAGCTGAAGTAGAGTTCAGGTCATGTACAACATGTTCACAAATGATCAGGCAGTTTGTGCCAGTTTCATTGACTGTCTCTTCAGGTTAATGACAGCAATCTGAATAAGATTGCTTTTGACAGGGTTTAAATTAGATTAACAGAGGTTGGAGAGAGGACTGAGATCAAGTTTATGCTAGTGGAATGTATACAAACATAATATACAAATAAGACACTAAACAGAAATGATGCAGTGATTTAGCTGGAAGCAGGCAAGAAAAATCTGCTAGTATTGTCAAATACATCACAAGTAATATTTTCTGCAAAGCCCAAATGATTCTGGTAGCCTACATTTTATTCCCAAAAGTCTAGCCTAATACATTCAGGAAAATTAATTTGGGTTAATTAAAAAGACAAATTTAAAATGCATTAGGATATATCCACATAGAGAAAAACTATCAAGCTACCAAACACTCTTATCTGTGGTAACTTTTGCATGTCCCTAAACTGCTGCTAAGTGGAACACATTAATTGGAACCATCATGAAAGTATAATATAATTTTTTGAGACCTTTTTTTGTTCTTTTAATTCTGGCAAGATTTCTTTTGCTTTTTGCTTTGTTGTACCTTAGTTATCTGTTAAGGTAAAAAAAAAAATAAAAATGCTACTGACAAGGAGTAGTCTCATCACTTTGTATATGTACACATTCACAGCTCCTTATCCCTGAATAAAAGTTGTTTATCATCTGCCTTTACTGCTAAGCCTTGTGGGAATTGAACAGAAATTATTTAGCAGATCAAAGCAGAAGTGTAACAAAGTGATAACACTGTTTGAATCTTCCTCTGATAGTGACCAAATCACATTAGAAAGGTGCTTCAATGCAGATGACTTCCAGCTCTGAGCAGGGTCCTCCCAGATTCAAAATGCTGCCTTTGAGCTGGCAGAGCACTGCCTCACTGCTGCCTTTAGGAATATGTTTATGGCTGTTTCTAAAAGAGGGATTTCAACTCCATGAGTGCTGCCTGCCTGGTTTGACATCAGACATTTGCTGGCTGTTTGCTGATGGGTCAGCAGAATGTGTCTGGAAATTTCTCTGAGCATTGAGTTCAAAGTGGCAGATATGCAGCAGTGAATTACAAGGAGCAACAAAATTTGGAAAGGTAGGAAAGCTGCCATTCTAAACTGGCCACTATTTTAGTTCTGTGTGTGTGTTTGTTTGTTTGTTTGAACTGAGGAACTTACCAATGAGGTACCAATTACCTTCTAGAAATATAAGCTAGGTTTAGTGTATGTGATAAATTTTGTTTCTGAACAAGTTTGTTGAGTCTGCATAGGATAAAAACTGACTTCACTTAAGCATTTAATGAGGCATTTTATTAACCCTAACATTTAATGAGATGTTTTATTAGCTTTTTATGCAAAGTGAACAAAATGCAATTTGCATGAGTTTCTTTATTGTTTAATTCATAAAGGATAATTTCCAAGAAACCCTTGACCTCTCATTTCAAATGAATCATCACAATGTTTTGATTTATAACTTCAAAGACAAGGTTTCTATAAGTAACCTGTGTGGAAGGGATTCGAATCTGTGAGATACTTCGTTATTCCTTGACTTCATAGAAGTCTTGTGAAGAGATTCATAAGATTCTAACAATAGAATAGAGTCCAGAAAAATCACTAGGATTATCTTAACAGCAGATTTTACAATTTTTAAATGAGTATTTTCTTACTCAGCTGAGACAATCGTTGAGCTTTATGCAAGAAGTTACTATAAATATAAAGGTCTCGATTCATCACTTTGTCACCACAGAGTTACATCACTGTCATTCCAGTATGACTGTCCAGGATCTTAACTGTTCTCTTGGAGCCAAAAGGAGTTCATTTTGATACTTAGTGTTGTCGTTGGCAACTCTTTGGATCTTTAAAATCCCACAGTGATATTTGAAAAGCATAATATTTAAAAATGGAAATTCCCCTGTCCCAAAGAGTTTGGGAAAGAACAGATGTCTCGGAGGAAGGGAAGTGCTCTCTAGTTACTTAATCCTGGAGTGTCAGAGCATTCAGGGGAAAGTCTAGGAGTGTTTTGAATTGAGTGTTATTTTTATAGTGTTCTATTGATGTAATACCAGAGAAAACCAGCAACAAGCTGGTCCCAAGAAATCCATTCCAGAATTACAACACTGTAAGAGACCCTGTGGTAGACAAAGTGTGTCACAGGCTTCTGACTAGTTTATGTTTTGTTCCGTTTTCAGTGTCAGCCAAACCAAGACCTCACAGTGATGAGTACACAAAGAAGATTCCACCTCCTAAGCCGAAACGAAACCCAAACACTCAGCTAAGCACATCTTTTGATGAAACGTATATCAAAAAGCATGGCCCGATGAAGACAACCCTCACTCGGGATGCCTCGCTCTCACAGGTCAGCAGCCGTGCTCCAGACACAGAGGAAGAAGAGCCTGTTTATATTGAAATGGTTGGGAATATTCTCAGAGACTTCAAAAAAGATGAGGATGACCAAAGCGAAGCGGTCTATGAGGAGATGAAATACCCTATATTTGATGATGTAGGCCAAGATTCAAAATGTCAATGTGAATACGACCATCACACTTGTTCTTCTCAGTGTGCTACTCCCACAGTGCCTGACCTAGATTTCACCAAGTCTTCAGTGCCATCTACTCCCAAGGGCTTGCTTTGTGACATACCCCCACCATTTCCAAACCTGCTTTCTCACAGACCTCCACTGCTGGTGTTTCCACCAGCACCAGTGCAGTGTTCCCCGAATTCTGATGAGTCTCCTCTAACTCCACTAGAGGTCACAAAGCTTCCCGTTTTAGAAAATGTGTCTTACATCAAACAGCAAGCTGGAGCTTCTCCATCTTCACTTCCACCTCATACACCAGGCCATCAAAAACTGGAGAAAGACCAGACAGTATCTCATGGAACTAGCACCCCTGGGCACACCTCCTCACCTCCTCATCCTTCTACCTTGTACAGAACGCAATCTCCACACGGTTATCCTAAAAGTCACTCTGCCTCACCTTCTCCTGTTAGTATGGGTAGATCTCTTACCCCCTTAAGCCTCAAAAGACCTCCACCTTATGACTCTGTACATTCAGGAAGTCTCTCAAGAAGCTCTCCATCAGTGCCTCATTCTACAGCCAGAAACACATTGCAAGAAGGAGGAAAGATGGTCAGTGTCTCGGTCAGCACCTACGGGTCATCATCTCAGAGCAGCTCCCGTTCTCGGACACCCACCAGTCCTCTGGAGGAACTAACCAGCCTCTTCACCTCAGGACGAAGTCTGCTGAGGAAGTCCTCCAGTGGCAGAAGATCTAAGGAACCTGCAGAAAGTAAGTCCTTCCCTCATTCTTTGTATAATAATATCTGCTACTGTACTTTACTAAATCAAATGCTTGCAAAATTAAATATTTCTGAAGTCTGAGTTACTTGTAGAAATTTCTTGTAATGAAAAGAAAAATGATTATTGCTAAAATTGCTTTAGTATCCAAGTTGTTACATTTCCAAGGTTTTTAAGTATGCATACTGCACTTAGAAGTATAATTCATGGCTTGGTCTTGCAAAAAGAGTCAGCTCTCAGTAATTTTTCCACAGCTGTAAAGGTTCCATGTGAGTTGGGATCTTCCCATCTCGTCACATCCTTCCTTTCTTGATGGATGCCAAGATAGTCTAAGCAGCTTGTAGCAAAATAACCAAACAGTAGCTTTTGAGGGTTGTTTGCAGAGATCCACTAATCACCCTTAACTTGGCCAGAAATCCTGGAAATTATCCTGACAACCAGAGGTATCAGCTTAACCTTGGTTAAGCCTGGGGCAAAACTTAAAGTTGATGATCTTGGAGGCCTTTTCCAGCTGAAATGATTCTGTAATTCTGTGTAAACCATTCCTCTCCTTCCATGCTGTGCTATGGAATATCTCTTTCAGCTGGACTGGTGTGACTGGTTGGGAGGTTGAGCTGTGAATTGATCTGAAGACCAACATAGCCTATGATGCACATAACCTATGAACCCACACAGGAAGAAAAGTACACAAGGCAGCTGTGCAGGAAAACCTTAAGCCAATATTGACTTGTCATATGCTGTGTCATAAAATCCATGTTCCATATGCATTCGGGTTTACACCACGTACACCATGTACTTCTGAGTTAGTGAAATATGGAAACTCCTTTTGAAATCAATAGGAGTTACATGTGTGAAAGCAGAACCTGTCACCAGTATTTCTGTTGCAAAAATGTTCCTGTTCAGTGGGTGTCCTGCAGTGGAAGGTTGTTCTAACACCTCCCATCACACTGCAAAGCAGACTTGGGATGCTTTCTCCTCCACTTCAGTAAAATCAGTTTATGACTTTGAATTCTTGACACCTGCCTAATGCAAAAGCTGTCTTTGGAGACCAGCTGATCCTTGTGTTTGTGTAGGTACTGTGTTATGGCTATTGACAGCTCTAACATATTCAATATGGTATGATAAACTGCACTGGTTTAAACCTGATAAACAGAGTGTTCTGGTTTCCAGGCTACTGTATCACTGCAGAAGGGAAGTGAATTACGCACTCCATTTCTGGTTGTGTTTGTGCCACTCTGTTATGTCACTCATTGCAGTGGGGTCACAGCACTTTGGGGCATGGTCAGGGCTCTCAGTAGGACACTCAGTCTGGGTTCCCACAGGCAGAGTTGTCTGCCTCGCACCTCTGCATCTGAGGGAGGACATGCCTGCGTGTAGAAATGAGGAAGCTTGGTGGCAATGGGTTGGGTTGGCCTACAACTCATCCCTCCTGACTCATGGACTCCACTTCTCCAGCCTCAGTGATATTCTTATTTATCTCTGTGCACATCAGGAATAATGGCTCTGCAATCAGAAGGTGAACATTAGAATAGAGTTAGCAAGATACTGAGAATACTGGTTGGTGCAGCAGTTTGCTTAATTTACCTTTAGTATTTTCATGGCCTGCAGTCACTAATCCTGTTTTATGAAAGTCTCAGCTCCGTGATTCAGTAGGGTTTCATTAATGGACTGCAATAGTAAAAATACAGTAACACCAGATTCGTGTGCTCTATGCACAAGCAAGTATCTAAAAGGAAAGCAGATTTTTATAATTGGGAACAATTATGAGGGATGCGATGTGACATTTATAAATTATTTCAGTGAAGTGCTAGGGAGATTTTGGCAGGTAATACTGAACATTATTAAACATGCTTCTTATTCATAAGTGAGCAAAAATCTCCTGTAAATCCCATGCTACAACAGATCTATCTGGTGAGGTTTGTATGCTCACCAGTGTAAGCAAATTGGAACCTGGAGAAATTCCTGCCATGAATATCACAAATCCTGGGAAATTTCAGCATATATGTGCTGCTTTCTCATATCTATCTCTAGAATATGTTTGCTGTATTCTACTTGACTGAAATTGAATGTAAAACTTTCAAAGGAATTTTCACTGATAAATTTAAACTAAATCTTGCCCTGCAGATCTGAACCAAGAACAGCTTTGTTGGCTTCTCAAGGAGCATTCTCTTTGCTCCTTAGGAAGTAGAAATGTACTCCTTATTGGCCAAAAATGGTAAGAACAAGAGAGATATGAAATTGAAATTGTGTTCATTAAGAAAAACATGCTCATGTTATAAATAGACACCAGTGGTGAAAAGACTCTGGTGTGCAGCTGTGTTGAGTAAATGAACAGACTGCCCATCTAATCCGATTGTAATTTGTCCTGTGTTTACAATATAACTTAATCCTGTGGGATTACTGCCCTGAGCAAGAATCAGGTTTGTGTTCAGATATTGCAGATGTAGAAGACACTCTCAGATTTATAGAAAACACATACAGGTCTGGCATTTTGTGTCTTTCAATTCTACATTGAAATGATCCACCATAAAGAATCTAAATTGGGAGATTTGGACAGGACATTTGACCAGACTGCCACATTTACCTGTCGTCATGTACATGGTGATAGACAGGACAGGCTGGGCTACTCATCTGCTATGCTAAAGAAACTGTGCTCCTGCAGATTGCTCTGGAGGCCAAAGGCACCCACACCATTCTGGGTTGTTTTTCTGAAGCAGTGGGACAAACGCAGAGTGGGACTAACTGGAAATGCTATGTCAGGGTGATTCCAGAAACTAGAGGATAATGAACATACAAAAAAGAAGGTATAGGACTCTTAAAAAGTCATGCTAGGAAAGTAAGAGAATTTGCTCCTAAAATATAAAATTATTCTGACAATATCTCAAGCAACTTTCTCATTGAACTCTCCAAGACTCTGCCCTCTGTGACTTCTCTGAAGTTCTCACTACCGTATGCTAGCATGAAAAAAAGCACAATACTAAATTTCATGTTCGGATGAGTCAATTTGGAAAATATTTCAGTCATTACAGAGATAATAGTCCTATCTTTATGGTTACTGCAACAGAAATTTGTGGAAATTTGGCATCTAAGTTCAAACTCCAAATGTATTTGCTGATTTTGTGTCATTTTTGAGTGGGGTTTTTTTTGTTTTGGTTTTTTTTGGGGGGGGGGATTGGGTATTTTTGAGGACATGGGACTGCATAAAAATTATTTCCAGTCAAAAGCTTTAATATACAACTAAAGCCGCTCTTTTGGCCTTTCTGTATTTTCTTCATTCTGAAATTTTTCCATTTTTATCCCCCTCCATTTAATTTCTTTAGGGTTCATTTGTGTTATTGAGAAATTGGGATACATCAGTGATAAGGAGTCTGTCGACTCAGGGCCATGTTTTTTGAGGATATGATCTTCCACTGAAGCTCCAAACATTGCTGAACACATCCAGCATCCACTGGCTGCAGCTGTGATGTGCAAATCTGGATTTTATAAGCAGCTCACTTATTGTCCTGTTTTCTAAAAACCCTCTTGTGTGCTGTTAGCATCTTAAATACGCATTACAGACAATTATGAAAGTGGGGAGAAAAGAAAAAAGAAAAGTCAATTGTAAGGCCAAATCAGAAATGAAAAAAAGTTGGTGGAACATTATGGGGAAAAGAAAATGCAAAAAGATGGAGACAATCCTATAGAAAACTGAAGAAAGGTGTTGAACATGAAAAACATGAAAGAGTGGAAAAGATAGATATTACTAATTTTCACTGACTCTTCCTTAATCCTTCCTGCTTTTGTGTGGGATAACATGCAGTGTGCCCTAACACTTACCAGACCCCTGCAAAATACAATGTCAGCCCTCAGAGGTTAGAAGGAAATTATTTAAAGGGTACAAACACTGCCAGGTGTTCTTGGGCTGCTGCACCATGCCCTTTTCTGAAGCAGCTGGAAGGTGTTTAAGTATGGCCACTTGATCCAGCTGTGTGGAACCACACGGTCCCTTTGCTGTCACTGTGCACACTGAGGGTCTGTGTTACCCAGGTCCTTCAGGAAAGAGGGATTTGTGGAGGGAGAGGAAGGGAATGGTCTCAAGCTTCTCTGGAGCTGCATTTGCTGCTTCTGTCATTTCTGCAGCACAGAAACACACTGTACTCCATGAGGAACTAGCACTGGAGTCATGTGCCTGAAGGCATCCGACATCCTGCAGAGCAGAACAGAGGCTGCTGTGCCTCTACACTGCACTGGCTTTCAGGCTGTGTGTGGCTCCAAGGCTTTCTTTGGGAGATGGTCCTGTAAATCCTTGTCAGAACCAGCCTTTCTTTCTGTATTTTGATTGTTTCCATTTGTCAAGGCTTCTGTTTCTTCACAGTTTCCTGGGAGTTTCATGCCAGTTTCGAGTGGTTATTGCAAAAATTCACCCTGATGAACTGCACAAGAGAGCAGTGAACTCAGCTGTGTGCCCTGACTCTGGATGAGCACAAGGTGTGAGATCAGAACAAATGATGCACAGCAGCTCAGGTTTTTGTTTTCCTAAGATGCTCTGCAGGTCTTCAGAGCTGCTTTGGCTTTTGCCTACACGGAGTTTCACTCTTCAGCTTCTAGTCACATAAAGGGTGGAAATTTTTGAACGTGCTACTTTGGAAAATCAGTCATAGTGATTGAAAATTGGGATAATTAACATTTCCTCTTCCTGGCTGGTACTGAATTAAGACTCTAAACATATCAAATAGTGTGAGGAGAGGAGGGATGCTGAAGTAGCTCAGTTGTGAAAAAGGAGTTTAGTCTGGTTTCAGGCAGCTGAGAATTAGAGTAGAATTTTTTTTCCTCTTTTTTCATGCTGCTGCTTTCCAGGAAGCTGTCCAAGGCCAGATTGAGTCCATGGCAGGGAGGTTGAAACTAGATGATCTTTAAGGTCCCTTCTAACCCAAGCCATTCTGTGTTTCTCAGTCAGATTTGGGTTCCTTGTTCGATAGAACAGTGTAATGGAGAGCAGAGTTTGGGAGATGCATCGAGTGAAAATTCACCCCACGTGGGCCCATTTAACCTCTATCTTCATGCATGAAGTCAAGAATGAGGGTCATCGGGGAGGATTTCAGTTTGTGTATTTCTAGCAGATTTAGGATGAGAAATGTTGGCCTAAGGAGGATGGGATTGGGATGGCATTGTGTGCAAACCTTCTCATTTGTATACCTGCTCAGCCTCAGGTCTCCTGAAGAGGAAAACTTGCCTGCAAGATGAGGCTGGCCAGATACTTCATTACAGCCATTGCTCAACTACTGCATAGCTGAGTCTGCATTGGAGACTAAAATTTGAATGCCTACCTCATTTTTAACCTCTAGGTTAATATTTTTTCCACACTTTTTATCTAAAGAGATGTCGGCCTAATTCTCTGTCCCTTTTCTGCATTGTAGCAATTTATTCTATGCAGTATGAATGTCATATTCAGTCTAATGAGACAGCTAGAGCTTTTCAGAAATAATACTGCATAACTGAGATTATTCCTGAACCTTTGAGCCAGAGGTGTACTGACTTCTCCATCACTGAAGAAGCATCCATTTCCCTAGCTTTTGTAATCTGATGAGCCATGATATGAGTGGGATTAAATGAGGTGATCAAAACAGTCACATCACATTTGACAGTCCTGAAAGTAGGTCTGAAAGCAAACACTTAGTGGGAGCAGGGGAGAGTGCCAGAGGAAATGGTAAGGAGAACACCATCTTTAAAGAGAATGACATTTGTCCACCCCTGGAAGGATATGATCTTACCCAAATTAATTTCACTTTGTCAAACCCCAAAAGGGCTATGTTGCTACATCTATTCTGATCTACCAAGACATCAGCAAGCCAAGGAGTTGCAGCATCAGAAATACTTTCTTCAGGTGCTTGCTTGTGAGTGCATATTTGGGGCAAGAGCTGTGGACACCTGCACCCACAAAGGTCCTGATCTGCCAGGGTAACTTGGGTCTCTACAGCTCTGTCCTCCCCAAAGGAATGGGTCTGTTGGGGGCTGTGCCATGTTGTGGGACTGCACTGAAAATGCCTGAAGTGTACACATGGGGATGACCAGATGTGGTCAGCATCCCTCAGGAGCCAAACTTCTAGGAAAAAACAAGATTCACTTTGCAGTTCAATGGTCTTGAGTGCTGCTTCAGCCGTGCCTGCTACTGTCCTTCCCCTGTAGTCCTTAGATCCCCAGCAAAGGAAGGTGTGCACTGGATTAAGTATTTTGGGCTGGATCAACTAATCTGGCCAGCTGGAGATTCTTGTTGAAGCTGACATGTGCTCCCCAGCTAGCAATCACAGACAATAATTGGAAAGAAAAATCATAGTGGCTCAGTAAGGTCTTTCAGCTAAGCCCACAAAAGGCAGGAAGACATAATTTCACCTGGGCTTGTTTAGCCTAAAGGGGAAGTAGTGAGCTGCAAAGCAAAGGTACAAAGTGTGTGGAAGGACCCACAGCAGCCCTGTGGCACCCTGCACATCCCTGTGTAATAATTCCATGCCACAGCTCCACCATAACTGCCCCATTTTGCGTTGCAGGACAGTAATTCCATTCTTTCTTGGCATCAATGGGAATTTCAGGTTTAAGACCTTTTTTCCAATGGATAAATCAGTGGGCACCTGTTCCTTGACTGAAATGCATGCTATGTTTTTGCTGTCTTGGTGCTTTCACACAAAAGTGAGTGAAAAGTAGCCATTTTAAAGGCATTTAGTCATTCAAGTCACTGATGGTGGGATGTCTCTCTGTGTTTAGGATGAAGGAATGTCTTTGGTGGATGCAGTTGTTAAAACAGAAAACAAGCATTTTGAGATGATATGCAATATTTTTGCTAATTGGTACCATGGCATTGTCTCCTCTTCTAATTCAGCAATTTAGGCTCATCAGGAAATCAGGCCCTCCTGGGATTCTGAGGGTATGCAGAAGCATTCAAGAAGACATAATTTCATAAATAATTGCTCAGGTTTTTCTGGAAACAGATGCTGTCTCTGATTGATGTACACAGATTTATTTATTCCTTCTGTTTATATTACTTGACTGTTTGATAAAATTTCTTTTTCTGAAGAAGGAATAAACTTGTAAGGGGTGAAAATGAAAAAGAGATTAAACTATTATCTCTCTGTTATATTTCAAGTAAAAGACAGTTTCAGGTACAGAAACAAAAAAGACATTTTCTTTAGGTTTAATGTACAGTAAGATGTGAGATGTCTGAAAGTTGTTAAAAAATAGAGGGTGAAAAATGACTTAAATTCACTTACTGACACCCACTTCACTGTGTTGTAAATAAGCAAAGGAACATGTGCTGCACTTAAGGACGTGGATAATGATAATAGGTTCTCAGTTTTAAGTGCCATTGATTTTCCCCACTCCCCTGAACAGAGCTTTCTAAGCCAGAAAAATATCTTGACCTTTAGACCAAATCCTCAGCATTTATAAATCACTGTTCTTTATTTGAAATCGGGAGAGGTACTCCAGTTTATACCATCTGTGTCTCTGGCTTCAAAAAAATAAATGTGTCCTTTGTGACTAGAACAGCTTGTATTCAAAATGGTGCACTGATACAGAAGCATGCTGAATTGGAGAGTTTATTGCCTTTCTGTTTCAAGCAGGACTTCACAATTTATGACTAAATTATGGGTGCTCAGTCTTACTGGCAAGAAATGCTTAATCTGCTGATGTTTTCCTTGGGCATATATTGGCTTCAACAAAACTGCTAAATACATTTTCTTAAAACTTCTCACTGTTTTTTTGGTTGTTTTTTTTTTTTTTTTTTTTTTGTTTGTTTGTTTGGTTTTTTTTGTTTTGTTTTGTTTTTTAGGGCATTTGGTGTCACTGTAGGGTATCAGGTCCCATTACAAAAGAACAAAGGGGGAAAAAAAGGAGGATAGGAGTGGAACTACTCTGATTTAATAGAATGGTGCAGGGTTATTTATGTCGCCTCCGCTCAGGAAGTTGGCGCAGACACATCGCATGAAGTGCCAGTGGCTTGAGAGCACAAGCTTCCAGCTTCCAGCTCTTTCTCTTTGGAGCCAAGCACTGGACCTGGAAATGCATCTTTTCAGAAAAAGATTTTTTCTGATTAAGAATGAGATTTTCTTTGCATTAGGATTCAAGTGCAATTTTGTTTGTTAATTTCTAAAAGTAAAACTAGAGATTATCAGTAGGAAGGTCTGTGTTTATTGTTAAGCACAATGTTCATAAAGAACTTTGAACCCCATTTGATATTTTCTGTGGGCAAGTGTACAGAGATAGTATTTAAGTCTCTTTACTTAAACCAAATCACAGGGAATGAGATCCCAGTATTGTTTAGGAAAAGTAATCAAAACCACACAGACAACACCACCACCACCAAAACAAGGACTGTAAATTTTAGGATACTGAAATACTGCACAAGTTTCAGAGCAGATCATAACAGTTTCCTCAAAATTAATCGTGACAGAAAAAAACAAACAAAACTTGTATTTTTTTTCACCAGTAAGCAGAATATCTGCATCATAGCTAGAGGAGCTGCTTGAGGTCACTGTTAAATTAAACCCTTTTGCACACCAGCTTATGATCTGAAAACCAATTCAATGATTTCTTGAGCTGCTTTTATTGCATCTTTACAAGGGAAGAGGTTTAATTCAATGCCTTATCTGTTCTTACAGTGACACAGCTTTATAACCTCCGTGATTTAAGAGAAGACGGTGGGAACTTTGTGAGGAGTAAAGGGAGGAACAAGGTTTATTCCCTCAGTTCCAAAAACATCCAATATTTCTGACTGCTATTTCTCCTCTTTATATTTCTCAAAATGTCTTTACCTTATCTATCTGTGTAACAAACACTGGCAATATCTTGGGCTAAGTAGTTTGTATATCTATATAATTCTTGGCATGACTGATTTGGTTCCTGCTTGACAAGCTCATTTTTTAAATCCCATCATTAAAGACCAAATCCAAAGGTCTCTGAAGATATAGAAAATATATACTTTAGGGGATCCCATTATAAATTATGACAAGAAGGTCCTCTCCTTGTCCTAGGCTGTTGTTCCTTGCAAAACCACTCTGTAGTTTGGCTTCTAGAATGTTACAGTGAATAATACAAACACCAAGTAGTGAATGAACACATGATATGCTGCACTTTTTTGTCAGTGTAGTATCTAATCTACCATAGAATCACTGAGGTTGAGAAAGATCTTCAAGATGGGGCTCAACCTTTGACCCAACACGACCTTGTCAACCAAACCATAGATTGTCGTTTTCTGAACCCTTCCAGGGATGGTGACTCCATCACTGCTCTGGGCAGTCTGTTCCAATGCTTGACAACTCTCTCAGAGAAGAAGTTCTTCCTGATGTCCAACCTGAAATTCCTCTGGTGCAGTCTGAGGCCATTTCCTCATTTGCTTTCGTTAGTTGCCTGGTAGAAGAGATAATATTCTGATAAAGCGTCTTAGGCTCTTAATGGAGGAAATTTTCTCTGAACCCTCCAAGACTCTACAAGAAAAATCCAAGTGTTAGAAATAGTTTTATTTAGGTTATACATGTAAATGATTCAAATATCAAACTGTGAAACTTCTGGGGTGTACAAACATGCTAGGTATAGATAAGGCAAAAAGTACAGGAACATTGAGGAAATAATTGTGAGGATAATCATGCATATTAAAAAATCAGGTTCCTTTACATTCAATTTGATGTGAAGGTTCACTTTCCTTTCACTCCTCTGAACAGAATTACCCATCCCTAATAATTATTTTATTGTTAAAACAGTAACATGCAATTAGCACTTTATCTGGCATTTAAGAATGAGTAAGGAGAACCATTGTTCTTGTAATTACTCATCTGAAAGAGAGAAGCTGTGTGTTTAATTTTATTGAAGATGGCAATTACTTTATTTTTGTGTGTGAATTTGAATTCATGACTCAAAAAGTACCTTCTTCCAGGAAATCTGGAGCTAATTTACTGCTCCAGCAATGTTTGTGTAGTTTGTATGCAGTTTGCATGTGCTGTGACACAGAGATCCATGTGCCAGCCACAGGAGCTGCTCTGCCCACTTGTGAAGGCAATAATAGTAAGGCCTGGCAAGCACAGATATCAGCCAGAGCTGTTACAAGACCATCTGCAATTCTACTTATTTCCTCCATATCAGAAGTCTGTGCTGGCATGGCTTCACAGTTGCTTTTCTAGTGAGAATAAAACCAGTTCACAAAATGAAACCTCTAATTAGAAAGTGGGGAGGGCCTAAAATAATTCATTCTGTTAAAATGCATATAAAGCCTGAATGACATAAAGGCTTTATTCTATAACGAATCTTAAGGGATAAATCTTAAGCATTTACTTGCTGAGCAAAAATTTCTTGGGATTCTGACTTAGAGCTAGGCACAGATGCTGTACAGCAATGTTAGGTGCTTGTGCATGGCTCTGTAAAACAGAGGAAAATTCAGATAATGCCAGTGTTGAGGAAGTGTCAGAATTCCCTTTTACAGGTAATGTATTGCATAAAAGGAGAGCTGTGCAATTGGCAATGTGTGTTCTAATAATGAAAGGCAAATTTTCTAATTCATTAATGAAGGCAATAAAGATAAATGCATTAATAAAATTTTTTTTCATAAACCATAGACAAAATAGGCAGGAAAGAATTAATTTTCACTTAAACTTTGATATTTTTATGTGCACATACAAAAGGGAGGATTTCTGTCCCTAGGTTCCACAATCCATATCCTTTACTATATCTTCATTTTCTGACTAACATTTACTACAGAATCTGGATAAAAACATACTCTTTAGAAGAAATTAAAGTGTTCAGAAAATGGAAGAACCTTACATTCCATCTCCTGAAAGAGTTCAAAGGCTGTTTTTCAGCAGGAAACTTGACAAAAGAGTGTTGACAAGTTTAATATAGTCAGGACTTCCGTGAAAGATTGATGTTTTTGAAATTAACCTTGAAACATAAGATCATGAACTTTCTACAAAAATATTTTTCTTGGAATGTCTCTATACTTCAGCTCTTTCAGCTCACTCTTGCCTTCTGATTTCTTGCCATACTGTGCTAGGATGTGTGCAGGACCCATCAATCCATCGTGTCCTCATCCAGAGATCAAGGATGTATTTTAAGAACCTGAATAACAGAATGAGTGAGAGGTGAAGTGAACGGGGCTGAGAAGGAAAGCCTTTAAGTAAGAATAGGTACCATCCCTTCCAATCAAATGCCAGGTAACAGTTGGGCCACCTTTTACAGCCACTGATTTCCACAGTTTCATTGCAGGTTTCATTAACAGAGTTTTCTTTGACCATTTTGGAGTTTTCTTTGACCATTTTGAAGTTTAGGGTGGGCATGGCAGTCTCTGCTTGTGTGCAATGCGTGTTGCTAATTAGTCCAAGGCTAATGGCCAAACCAAAGTTTCACAAGCCTGCCACACTCAGACTTTTCAAAGTAGGCTTCTTCCTTCTCCTACTTAAATCCTGTTTGCTGCAAAGAGTCACATGCCTTGTTCATACCCACCTATGTGTATGAAATGTATGTGCACACATTTAGGTTTTAATTGAATGCACAGCCTGGATTCCCAGCAGATCTGGGTGCACAAACTATGTAAGAGAAATGTTTGCAGCTCCCCATGATCAGCTATTCCATACATTCATATGAATCAGCATGTCTGGCTAGCCCCAGATAATAACTTCTGGAAGGAAAACCCTTGCTCTGTTGAAGTCAATAACAGAATTCCTTTTGACTTGCTGCCATTAGGTTTTTGCCCAAAATGGCACTGAAGGACACAGGCTTCTGTTGAGGTTTTTCTAAGTACAAGTCACCAATTTCCAGCATTCCAAGCTCTGAAAGGAAAATAATAAAACAAGAAAAGTTCAGTGAATGTCAGAGGCTAAAGTGTTCTGCTTAATTATGTAATTGTAACTAGTCTGAATTAAGTAGAAAACTTGTTAATAAAGTGTCATTTGGATTAATGTTGAGAGTCCCAGGACACTGCTTTTATTTGTTTTAGTAGTACATCTATACAGTGCACATCTTCCAGATGTGGCCTCTTTGGTCAGATGGTGGGGCTCATGGTGATGTGATTTGCAGCAGAATAGGCACACTTAAAAGATCAAGCACAGAGTGAATAATTAAGAAATAATGATGGCCCTGTTGGAAACAGGTGATTGTCGTCACTTCTGTAACATATACCAAAATACGATCATCTTGGATCAGTCATAGAATTAAGGATGGAACAGACCTCTATGATCATTAGTGTTACAACTGTCAGCCCAACACCACCAATGTTCATCACTAAACCATGTCTGCAAGTGCCATATCCACACATTTTTTTAACACTTCCAGGGATGGAAAATATCTCTCCTTATTTAATAAAAAAACCAGGTTTTCCTTTATTTCAATCAATATACAAGAGGATTTTTCCTCTTACCATAGAACATCAGTGTTGAATATGTTTTACAATGGTGAATTTTTAAAAAATTCATCTTTTAGGGGACTAATGCTGCCAGCTGAAGTTTATTGAAATGTAAAGAATTCTATTCTATTTTTTCAACCAGATCATAGCTTTCATAATTTTCATTGAATATTTTTATTCTAAAGCCTTGGTTGATAAATCTATGGTATAAATCTTTTGGTATAAATCTATCCCTTCTTTTATTAATCTTCAGTTAGTTGTATTGTGGCTTTTTTCTTTCCCTGTCTTGTTTTCCTAACCAGGATTTCATACTTAGCAGGTTTGGGACAGCCACAGCAAATCAACTAAATGCATTTTCCTCAGCAATCCCTCATCTCCTTTTGCTGTCTGTAGCAGGCTGATGGGATCTCCACTGGATTTCACCACATTAAACAAAAAAAAGCCCTGCACTGTTCACAGAAACACTCTCCATGAACACCAAGAAGTAGTTCAGTCATGTCTTCCTAAATGTTAGATGGTTTTTGAGACTCTCAGGCTTTCTATTGATTTTGCATGGAACTAGGTCAGAGCTGCTTTTAATTGAACAAGCTGGCTGCTGCAACTCTCAACTGTAAAAAATGGGTATTAAAAATTGATATGCAAAGCAAACTTCTGCTTAATTAGCAAGCAGATGAAGACAGCATAGACAAACCACTATAGTTAATAAAGATGAGGATATAGGTTTCACTGACAGTATAATATACTCCTTTTTTAATGGCTGAAACACTAAGCATTATCCATGTTTCTTGCATATGGTATTAATAGCTGATTATTTTTCTTTGGGAGAGGTTGGGATAAATTTACCACTGTGCAGATCAGACAAAGCACCACACATCAGGAAATCCATTAAAAGGCAGCTCTAATTTTTAAATGTGTAGTAAAGGTAAATAAAAAGCCCTGGGGTGCAGAAAGAAGAAGCTCCGGGATTCTCTGCAAGGGTTGGTATTGCTGTGCACACAGTGCCTGTGGAAGGGGTCAGTCAGATGGGTGCAGGCTGCTGTGGTGCTGGCAGTGGCAGAAGGGACACTGCTGGAGCTGTGCCCGGGCCATGTCTCAGGTAGCTCTAACCATCACCCACCCCTGCTGGCTGCAGTCTAATCCTGCATCTGCACCCCTCCAGGTGTGAGCCTGGGGAGCTCTGTGCTCCTGCTCCCTCAGCCAGGGCCATGACCACCCTGTGGCCAGACAAGGTGAGGTCTCATATGTCGAGGCTGGGGAAGATCAGGATTCTGACTCACATTTGACCTCCATCCCAAATGACTTTGCTTTGCACTTGTGTGTGAGTGCTGAATGTTAAACCATTTGCTTCATCCAGTATGCGAGTTCTGCCTAGACTGATATATTATTTATTTAGGTTTATGACACACACAAAGGAAAAAAAGGAATAAATTAATAATGTGTGGATTAGCTTATACGTTTCAGCTCAAAGCTGAGAGAGATGGCAGAGAGCAATCCCAATTTTAAGTTCCTTAAGACAATTACTTTTCTTTCTTCCCCCAAAACCCCAAGCAGTAATAAAGGTTCTGCCATTTATCACTTAGCATTGCACTAAGAAGCCACCTGGACCTGAAATTAATTTTTGTTTAAGAGCAGAGTGGCAAGCTGGCCACAGAGTTACAGTCATTTGAATGATAGCTTTTTAGGTAAGATATTTCCTGTAGCTGTAATTTCAGTTTTCCTAGGTCCAAGTTACAACTGACTCAGTTTGTTTCTCACTTCCTTCAACATTGCCATGTTTTCTAGGACCACAGCTCATGCACCAGCCTTGCCTAGAGCACAGCTGTTAGGAGACCTTTCCTAGAGGTGACACTGTACATGCCAATTATTTCTAAAATATGTACTTTATAAGAGATTTTAACCATCTTATACTTTTAACTTGGAAAGTCTGAGATTCAGGTGAAATAAATAAGAAAAATGCATATATTTAAATATTGAAATACAATGACAGCTGAAATTGCTTGAAACATTTGAGTGCCTTTATGGCAGTTTAACCAACTGTGTCCATAAATATTTAAAGCAGTGAATTATTTCTTGAAATTTACATTTTTATGTACCATTTTGGTGGAGGAATTATTGAACAATAAAGATGCTTTCTGTGGTAATTTCTGTAGCTTTTCCCAGAGTAGCACTTGACTGCAAAAAGATTTTTTGGTAGCTGCCATATGATTCAGTGAACTCTCAGCATAATATTGAGCTTTGATATTTCTTAACTCCAAATTAAGGTTTTTAACAGCACAAGATAACCTAGATCCAACCTGTGGTTCTGCAGTTGTCAAATAAAAATAAAAAAGAGCTGTGCAGCAGCTACTGCTATCTTTCAGCTGTGTGTCTGTATATATAGCTATACCTGACTGGAAAGAGTTCCTGTTTTCAGTATGGAATAAATGTGGATAAAGTGACCGTTTAAATTCTTCTGTAGCTTTTATAAAGGGTTACTCCGTGGAAAATATTCTGTTTTGCTTTTCAGTGGTTGATAAGATCCCCACCCCACAGGTAACCACAGCCAGCAGCTACAGGCATGTTCTGCTCTCTGCCAATGCCTTATGCTAGGCTTCAGGAGCCAAAACATGGGGAATGTGCTCTTATGAGACACAGTAATTTGTGCCACCAAGCTTGCTCCGTGGAGCTACGTTTGCAGCAGAGAGTAGTTGACAAGATAAAAACATCCAAGTGGCTGGGACAGTCAACAAATGTGCCAGTGATGGGCTGAGACCTGGCAGGGGTCTACATTTCTGGAGCTGTCTTGGGCACATTGGAACTGAAGTGCTCTTTTAGTCGGCCAAGAAGTAGCAGAGTGATTTTTAATTTTTTTTAAATTGAGTTTGAGTATGATTCCCATTGACATTTATTAAAGAAGCTGAAATTATTCTAAAATTCTCCCCAAAATATTTGAGTAAAAGTGAGGCAATAATTTTCTTTTTCATTTTTCTGTATTCTCAAGTGAGCTGGAAAGTAATATTACAGAAAACTACATAAAACACTGACATGTTGTTTTTCTCTGTGTGTATCAGTATTACTGATAATGATCACCAAATAATAATGATTCAGGCTCTGTGATGGGTTACATGACGTTACAATCTGATTCAATCTGCTTTTCATTTTTAGGATATATTACTTTTCAGATAAATTGTGAACTGAAAATCCCCAAGAAGAGATAGTGGAATGTAAATTTACAAAGTCTAGACAGCCAGCTGAAGACTGATTTTCTATACCTTATAAAGAACTAGACTATAAACCAAATCTTTATTTAGTCTGAATATTTCCACAATTTCCAGCTGGTTGCAGAGAACTACCGTGCTTTGATTCAGCTGACAAGAAAACTAAGAATGCACAAATTTTTTTTATCAGGCAACAAGTACAAATGTTTCTCTTTTTAGTAAACTGAAGTAGATAAATCCTTAGCTCCACACTCAGCCAGAGCATTTCCACTGTGACAAGGGCTGACTTCGTGTGTGTGAAATTTCAAGGGGTGGTGTTCAAGTAGTGTCAATGAGGAACACATAGAGAAGGTTTTCACTAAGGTAGTCACAGAATTTCCAGGAGCAGCTGGATGACATAGTAAATTAACTCTGTTGAATGATGCATTAATTTGTTAGGGCACTTGCAGGGCCTGATTATTACTTTTTAAAAACACATTCTAATCTTCTGTCTTTCTCTTCATTTTGCTGTGAAGAATAAACGGTAATCTAGACACCATCCTGTACTAGTGGATTGTGTGCATTTCCAACTAATTTCGAAACTTTGTATCTTTCCTTTTCCCAGATAAGTAGTATCTTAAAGAAGTGAATGTTACTGGTGTGAAGAAAAAAATCACATATGATTGCATCCATCTGTAACGTGAAAAAGTACATCACTGTTTTTGATAGCTTGGTGCTGTCAACTGAAACAGTTCAAATCCTGGTAATAATTTGGGCTCTCCCTCTCTTCACACAACTCTTTGTATTAGCAGGTCTCTCTGTGCAGTCACAGAGCGATCTGTGTCACAAACATCTCATAGCAAAGGTCTCTGAAAGGCAGATGTCATGTTATATTGATACAGACTGTTATTCAACCTTGTATCCTGCTGGGGTTACCAACTAGGAAAAACAAACACTTTGGATTTTCATTGCAGTGTCTTTTTGCATACACCAAAGTAGGTAAGTGACCTAGAAGTTCATGGAAGAGGTTTGAGTTTTGAAGGTCTTTGTCACATAAAATGTCACTGAATCCTATTTACAACTCCTAGCCTGGGGCTGTTTGATCATTTGCTCATGTAATGTTATTACTTGAAGACTGTGGTAAAATATCCATAACATTACATTTTACTATTAACCAATAGTAGTTCACGAAATACACAAATGATTACATCTTGCACTGCATCCTGTTAGATATTTTTACACATTTCCTGTATGATGTTTCATTGAGGAAACCCCAGGCTGACTGTGTTGTTACTCATTAAGTTCATCTGCAGACTGGAATTTCAAAGAACCCAAAACCATGTGAGATTTTGTCACTGTTGTGCATAGGTGGAGCCTCTACCTACCACAGATATCTAACAGAGCATGTCCTCCTGTTTGCTGAGCACAGGTCACAGCCTGTGGAGTATTGAGCCACAGGCAAATCAAAGGGATTTGAATGTGGTCCTTTTCTGGGACTGTATCATCCAAGTGGTGATCCCTGCTGAGCAGTCCCCATTCCTGGCCATGGGGATGTCTGGGAGAGAAAGTGGCTCTCAGACTGTCAGTCTTGCTCAGCCAGGCCCCTGCCATTCAGCATGGGTCCCTCAGGGAGCTGCTGGCATCTCCTGCCTCTCAATGACTCCTGGCGTTTTCTCTTTGCTTGGCTCTCTCAGACTTCCCCAAGTCCCTTGAAGCCAGTATAAGTTTTTGAGATAGCCCTCAAGGGAAGGTTATCTCTATCAAATATGAATTCCAAGACTGTAGATAAGTACAGAAATTAAGGTACATCTGGAGGTCGATTAATAAACCTGTGTGATCAGAACTGGGGCTATTGTGTAAGGATCTCTTTGGGTTTGACATACAAATTCCAAACCGAGAACTGATTTTTTTTTTTTTAAAGGAGGTAAACAGCAACTTTGAATAACCAAGTAGCACAGTAATTAGCTCTTACAACTGAAGAGCAATCTAATGTTTCTTCTGTATCTAGTTTTCCCTGTGAATTTTTCACAGCTGCAGATGGAAAAAGCACTAATTCTTTCTCCGTGCATTGCTCAACCTGCAAGAAAAGAAATTAGGGTCTTGAGAAAAGAACAGAAAATCTCCAGCCATGAAGAAAGCAGACATCACTAATTCACTTGAAAAAATCATTGAACTGTGTTTTGAATTTCTCCTCTTTTCATTGACTTGGGATGTTGCAAGCAGAAAGTAATTTTCTGACTCCAAGGATTTTTCAGCGAAGTGCAATTTCATTCCCTAGGTTATGGTGCTGGGCACACCCAAAATGGATTTGTGATCTTTTGTTTTGTGGATTGTGTGCTTTTATTAGAAGAACTTAGGAGAAGTACAGATATGTTGCTCGTAAAATATTGCCTTAGGAGAGAGCTTCCTTAAAAAGTGCCTGAGGAAGAACTTGTTCCCAATGAAGTGACAGCTGAAAAGATTTCAAGTATTTCTATAAATTGTTAATAAACCGCAATTTGGTAGGGAATAATTTTCAAAATTATTTTCCTGGCATATGAAAGTTGTAACAGAAATGTTAAATTTTATCCATCTGCTGCATGGTGTGTGCTTTTAATAATTAAAATGTGTATTGAAACCTGTGTAAACCACAGGGTTTTGGCCTAGATGGTAAAACCATGCTATAAATTGCCCTTAGAGGATTTATGATTGATACGTGTGGAGTATTTTGCAGAAGATTATTGCATGATGTGGATGATTAGCAGTCACTCTATAACAAAATGTGCACTTGTGTATTTTGTAGAACCACTAGATGAGCTGAAGATCAGAAGTCACAGCACTGAACCACTACCAAAGCTGGAAAACAAAGAGAGAGGACATCATGGGACAGCTTCCTCTAGGGAGCCAGGGAAAGCTCAGGAATGGGATGGAACGCCGGGCCCCCCGGTGGTGTCCAGCAGGCTGGGGAGATCCTCTGTCAGCCCAACCATGCTGGCTGGAAGCAACAGCTCAGGTATGTCAGCTCCTGGTCAGTTGGAAAATCTCTAAAGATACACAGGTGTGGGAAGCTTCCAGATTCTTTGGACTTCCAAATATCTTCTAGAATTGGCCCTACCCATTGACTGCTGCACTGATAATTCTTGTGCTGCACTGGTGCTCTGTAGTGGAACAGCTGGGATGGTGGCACGGAATAGAAGCATGTAAATATGCTGGTCATCTACTTTAAAAGAAGTAAAGGATTCCTTCTGACATTGAAAAGGGACACTATGGCAAAGACACCCTTAGGATGGCACCTCAGGAAGAATTTAATAAATTCAGGTATCACCTAGAGTAACAAAATACACTGTGCAAAAGCAAGGCTCTCTTATGAGGGGCACAGTGACAGGACACAGACAGCCTTTGCTTTCTGCTCGTACAGAAATTTCTAGAAAAGTGACTATGGATTTCAGAAGTCTCAGATTCACACTGATTCATTTTATTAATCAAATGTGTTTATATATTAAATAGTAAATTGCCATAAACCATGGCATTATAATGCAATCTTGTCTATAAATTGACTAAGACAAACGGACGTGATAAATGAATAGACATTTATAAAGAGATATCTATGGCCCTTGTGTGAGTGCTGTATTTGTACTTTTGAGATTTGACAGCTCTAATAAAAGAGTAACTTCATTGCTTATTAGTTGGACTGTGAGAAATATCTACTTTAAAGACAGTTGGCATATCTAGTACTGCAGCCACATGGTCAATGTTCTGTAAGTATAACAGCTTGAATGAGCAACTCAGACAACCAATCATTCCTGCCTGGGAGATCTGCTGGGCAGTGAGTGGCAGCAATGAGTGTTTGAACTGCTGAGTGAGCAGAGATGCTGATGCCTCACCCAGAACATTGCTTCCCTGTGTGATAATGGCACTCACATTGTCCCTGAATTGCTGAAAATGACACTTGAAACTCAGTGTATAAGTTGAAGAGTCTTTGCTGATGTGACATGTCATTTGCAGCAGTCATGTAATCCAGCTTTACTTGCTACAGACCCCCCAAACTGTTCTTCCTGGTGCAGTGAAAGTGACTTTTCTGCAAATCTTCTGATTCTAGCACAGGTTCTTTGTGTGTTACTAACATTTCCTTACTTGTCTGTTCTCATAAAGCTTTCTTGGAAGGTGGGAATTTTCCAGATTAGCTCATAGCTTTTGTTAAAAATTCTGTTCCTGGTATTAGAGCTTTACCTGTGCTAATGCAGGTGGAAGGATGGGTTTAAAACTACCACATCGAAGTACTGGGACATCGGAAAATTAGATCAAAGGTGTGTACCAACCTCTTCAGTTCTGCAAGATGACACTATGGAGCAGAGTAGTAAAGAAGTTAAAATTAAAGACTAAGCTCTTAGCAAAAAAAAAACCACTGCTGTCCAACATTTCTGCAGCAGTTTTATTTCAAAGAGTTGGTTGATCTCCAAAAAGCAGACAAAACACGTTGGCCCCAATCTCCATTTGGCATCAGCAAACTGTAATAGTTGTTGAATCATGCCTTGATTTAGTTAACTGTGACTTGCTAGGACTTTCAAAGAAAAAAATTATTTTCTTGGCTGAATTTTGACTCCTCTCTATGATTAAAATCTGAAAGCTGATTATGACTTTTGTTTCCCTGTAGATTTACAATATTTCATTTGATGAATATTGCCTCTCATCTGCCCTGAATGTCTTTTCCCGTGTCTCTTGCTGTTGCCTGAGCAACAGGTTTTACCTTTACTAGGTGGGGCACTGCATTGAGAATGCTGTACACAGTTCTCCTCAATGAACTTGTACATGAACTGTAACAGCTCATTCTCTGCAATTAAATTAGAACTGTAACAGAATGCAAGAAGAGAGATTTAATACTTTCATATGAATACAAATGCTTTCTCGAGTCACGGAGGTAAAGTAATTCTGCACTAGGAATTAGAACTTAGATTTACCACAGGACCAAATCAAATCAAGGCAGTCCCCAGTACAGTTGTCACTGCTGTTGTTGTCTTTGCAACATAGTAGATAACAGAAAAAAAACTTAACCTTTTTTTTTTTTTTTTTTTTTTTTTTTGGTGCAGACATGTACTTGAAACGCCACAGCTTGGAACCTGCCTCCCAGTTCACACTGGTACAGGCATTTATTACAGCAATATTGGATTTTTTTTTTTTATGGGGTTGAATTGCTCTACTGTGAAAGAGAAAGGGTGTGAATGGACTTCCCACTGTATTCATCAGGCAGCTCTGCTCCAGCACAGATGAGCTGGCAACTGGAGTGGCCTGAGCAAATACCTGAGTGAGAATACTGATTTTTGGTGGGTCCTCCCCAACTCTGAAACTGCTAGTAAGATGCATGAATGAGCCATCTTCAAACAGAATCTTGAACTTTCTGTCCATTCTGTTCAAAGAGCCTGGGCTGTCAGCTGCACACAGCTATCACTGCATCCAATGCCTCATTGTTCTGTGACAGAATTTGTCAAGGGCACTTTTTCTTGGCATCCTATAATTTCTTATGGAAAGCAGTGTGATTTGAGGCTTGCTGACTTTTAGGAAAGTCAGTGCAATTACAATAAGCAACCAAACACAATCTGTAACACAGAATCTGTGTAACTTCACTCCAGGAGACTTGAAGAGTATTTTCTGGAATGTTGCTGCTTTTTTCCTAACTGCAACAAAGAAGCATTTTGCATTGCCACCTGCTGCTGAAGACAGGCACTGCCCTGCCTTTAAAATCTCAGATGCTCTATTGTGTCCTGATTTTGAATCACCACCGGCTTGTCACACAGCCAGCCATAAGTATTCCATCTGAAAACATTGTAAGTAATCAGGAAGGGAGTAAATGCCCACCCTTCATTGGAATTACTGGCCATCATTGTTGATTTCCAAAAGTAATGAATTTTTAAAGTTCATCTCTTTGGGAATGGGGCAAAGCCTGGGAAGCCCAATGTGCAAGATGCATCTATTGGTGTAAGAATGGAATAGCAGCAAATTATCAGTTCATTCCAGCCAGGTCTGCTTCACACAAAGACAACTCAGTAGTCCCACAAACCCCTGCATTTTCTCCTCACAAGCTGTATCACTGTGCTCCTAAATCCACAAGGATTCTCCGAGTGAAGGCAACTTCATGCTGGGGTTTTATGTTACTGCCCAATGAGGGCAGACCTTGCCTGCACTGGTCATCCATGCTCTCTGCACACAAGCTCTTCTTAAGCAGTGCCTGACACGTAAAATAAAATGAGCAGTACTGGGAGCTGCACACTGAGGGCATCCCAGCAATGCCCATGGTCCTGCTGTGTGACCTCCAGGATGTGGGATCACACCTATTCTGGCTGGAGTGAAAATATTGCCCAGGTGTAAGAAAAACACACACAAAAGACCTGGCCAAAGATACAAAATGCCTACCTGTATTTCAAAGAAGCCAGGAAATAGCAAACAAACACAGACAAGTCCTACAACAAAAGCTTCACAAAGAAAATAAACACTTATATTTCAGGATGCAAAATATATTCCACTAACAACTTTTCCCTTTGGACAAAGTATCCCATAAACCTAAACAGAGGGTTCGTTTTCAGATATGGTTTTACTTAGTACTTGACTTGGGTTTAAAACTTGTTAAACTTTTGACCTATGGGTATCTGGTAACACTGGGTTCCACAGGTTCAGGGCTCCCCTGGTGAAAACTGTTCAGTTTCATGTGCTGCTGTGATATTTTAACACTCATTTGCTTCTGCCAATAACAAAGTACTAAATACTTATTTTTAGATAACAGAATACTATATAGTTTATTCCACCTTAATGTTTCATAATTTCCAGTTATGTTTCAGCTCACTCATCTCTTTTTAGGCCAGTATAAAGATATTTGGTGTGATGTATTTTTCCAGTATGCATGCTTTCTTTTTCTTCCTTTTTTTCTTTTTTTTCCTTTCTTTTTTTAATCTTTTTTTTTTCAAGTGATTGCTCTCAGCCTGCCACATTGCCTTGTTTAATTCAAAATGCATTTCTTGGCAGCTGTAGCAAATAAGCAATATTTCTCTTTTCATGTGCAAAGAAGAGACTGTGACAGGATAAGAACCTTCTCCTATGTAAGTGACAGCCAGAGTAGTTTTTTGAATTAAGATTAGGATAGGCAGGATGAAGGCTTCCTTGGATGAATAAAGAACTCTTCCCATTAAGATCCAAAACCAAAAATCATGAAGAGCTGTTGTACTTCTGGAGAATGTAGAAAGCCATAGCACATTAGTATAAAACTGATTGAAAGTATTTCCATAAAATCTTGTGGCATTTTAGTATTGTGCTTTATTGAGGAAAATCCTACGACAACCTATGGTCCAAATGCAACCAGCCAAGCCTCTACATCTTTAGTCATGATGGCAGCCCTTGCAGTTTTGGAAAACAAGCCACTTTTATGAGTGCTTAGACACATAATTAAAAACACGACTTTAAGTCAATCCTGTTTGTGTTTGGAAAGCCTGTATTTCTGCGTTGCACAGTCTCTCCTAAAATTCTCATCTTCAATGCTCCCTCTGGAATATTGTGCTTGCCTGTGTCCATGTGTATTCCTCCTGGTTCTGTCAGGACTGGGTTTAAACTCGAGAGTGCAGCGATGCTCAGCCACTGCAGCTGATTTTGTGAGTGGCTTTGCTTGGTGTGAGGGGGCTGTGGTCCCACTCCACTGTTTGAGTGTTGTGGCCACTGTGGGTGCCATAAAAGGGGACTGAGGCCCAGTGGCCCACCATGCCCTCCTAGCACTACACTGCACCTGGCTCCCAGAGACTAGCAGTGCATTTTTCATATCATGTCACAGAGTGAGAGGTGCGACCCTTGAAGCTGTGCAAAATAATACCACTAAAATTCCAAATACATCAACTGAATTTTATTTTTCTGCATAGCATTTCACAGTTTTCTGGTTACCCCCAAAAATCTGCTGAATTCAGACCTCGTGCTGCCCACTGATTGCAAGGGGTGTCTCCAATGGCTGCTCACATGCCCTGCCTCCCCTGGCCTACAGAGCCTTCCCTGTGTGCTTACCAGGATGGCTGATAGAACTCAGCTCCACACCATGAGTTACTGTCACTAAGGGGACTTCTCAAGAAGTCCACTACTCATTTCAGATGTTAATACTGAGCTGTCTCAGTATCACCCACAAGAAATAAACATGAATTTCTAAATACTAGAAACAATCCTTGATCTTTGCTAGCAGTAGTTCTTCCTGTAAGATTCTCAGCATTAAATAGGAAAACCCAGATAACCTCTTTACAGTAAATAAGCTGCCCTTGCTGAAAAATAACATGCTAATAATGCTGCAGAATACAGAGCAGTGAGTTGTGCAGTACTTAAAGAACAGACCATTTATGGATTATTTTTTTCCCACAGTGGTATGCAGTGTGAAGCTGTTACTCAGCTCACTAATTACAGTAGAACACAGTATTTATTTGCTCTAAAAATATTGCCACTGAGACCCAAAAGCTAGATGGAGCCATGTCTAAAGCACCTTTTAGTGAGGGTCACCAAGGAAATCACAATAGTTTCCTTAATACTGTAACATATATGAAAGGGAGATAAAGGAACTAATACTTAATCTGTGTGTGATAGGTTTTATTTCTTTGATGCCAGATGAAAAGAGTCTCTTTGGCAAGGAAATGGTAATCTCTTGTTGTTGCACAGAGATCCAAATTGGAAATTATGACACTTCTTTCTGCTTTCTTAACGCAAAGAAAATAATTCAGAAGCATAGTCAGACAGTGTCTAGGAGTTTTTTATGTGCTACGTGTCTGATTCTGCTTGTCACAGCAGAAACAGAATCTCCACTTAGCAGTAGAGAAAAACAACTGAAAAAAAACCCCAATTCTTGTCCTTTATGAAAACCCCAGCAAAATTCCAGGAGATGAGGGATGAGATATAATAATGAGATCCATATCTATATTACTGAAAGGAACAGTCAGAAATCTGGGACACAGTGTGAAATCAGGACAAAAACAAATCTAATCAACTTTCAGAATAACTGCCCAAGTCCAAGAAAAGCAAATCAGCAGACTGTGTACAAAAGCAAGGTTATGGAGGAGGCCAGTCTGCTCCTTTCTGTGTTGACTCACAATGTGTTTACAGACTGACTAGGACAGAGTGAATTGAATAATGCATTCGGAAAACAGCATAAATATTTTTGCTGCTCAGCCAGCTGGATGTTAACTAACCTATTAATATTTAGTTGATGAATATTCACCCATACAGATGCTTTTATTGGTCTAAGTGCTCCAGCATAAGTGGATAGTTCTCCACACCCTACTGAATTCTGAAATACCTGAGGAAAATAAGCATTTAAGGTGACAATGAGAAAGCATCAGAGAGAGTGGAAGAATCCATTTCAGCATGTTGCTGGTGTGTGGAGTAATGTGCCAGCTGTCCTCAAGTTTCCAAGGTGTGCCAAGTGACTTTAAGGACATGCTGGTGGTAGGCATCTTCTTCCTTTCAAGCTGTGGCCCAACCAGCTTGGCCAGTGGTGATGCTAGAGATCCACATAGGAAATAGAGAATTCAGTGTAAAACAAACACAGACAAAGCAGCTGCATAAATGAGGCATGAGAAAATAAAATTCAGACAGACACAGACAAAAGACCTGCTTCAGAGGCAACCTTGCTAAACCACAACTGCACAAGGCCTAGGTCCTTCCTTTCTTCTTGAAAACATGGAATTGAATAGGAGGAATTCTTCAAACCTTATTTAAAAAACTTAAAATTCTTTAAATTGTTATGAAGCATGGTATTGTAATCATTTGTTATTCATGGTAAAGAAGCACTTTCAATGCTACAGTAACTGTTACTGTACCAAGTCTGCCTGATGAGTGCAAATATTCTCAGTGTTTGCCTACTAAATAGAAAAAGCAGGTGCAGGGTTGGGGGGAAGGTTTATAAAACATGAGAAGAATGAACACATTGATCTGAGCTGAGCCATAGGCTGAGAGGTGCTTCCTCAGCCATATAAAGGAAATTTAAGGACAAAACCATTTCTTGGGCAGAAACAGGCCAGCTGAATGCTGGTGTAGCACATGGGTGTCAGCATGGCTTAGATATAAAAACCTGCATCCAGGCCTCCTGAGCTGCATGGTCACCTCGTGTCAGTGAGTACAATAGTAACCTCTGCTGGAAATCAATGGGGGAGCCTTCTCAGAAATGACTCCATATGAAACAGCAAAAGGAAAATCAAATAACTGTGTCATTTCTGTGCAGTTCTTCTCTGAAATGGAGCTTTCTCTCAAGGCAAACTTTGCTTCTGTTATCACTTTGATTCTGGACAACAGATTTTGCCAGTGCTGATGTTTTGATTTATCTCTTTTCTTTCTACTTTATGTCTCTCAATTCATTGCCACTGACATGAGATTCCTAAGTATTTTTGCTGTCATTCCAAACCCTCAAGTGTGACAGTATCCTCACCACTTTTACATATCACCTCCTTCGTTTTCTGGCATTTCATGCTTTCCTTCAGCACATTCAGTCTTTGGGCTGCCAAGTCCCTCAGCTCTGGGATGGAGAAATTAAACCAGAAGCCTCTGTAACTCCCTTAATCACTGCTGTATTCCATGAGGAGTAGAAAAGATGCTGGGGGGCAGGGGAGTGGAGAAACAGGAATGCTTCTTTTGTATTCTTCCTGTCTGCTGTTTTATGCTCTATCCTTCAGAGATGCCAGAGCAGAGGCCAGGGCATGGCATTGAGTCCTGTCTGAATCCCTCTTCTGATCTCGGATTCTCCTCACAATTCAGCCAAATGTCTGCGACTTTAACTCATCACCAAGGCTGGAGTCTCCATTCCAGGGGAATCCCCAGTGTTTCAGCTTGCTGCAGCAGTACCCTGCTCCTGCTCACTGGTGTTTCTGCTCTCTCCCTTTCAGAGTCTAAAGCAAGTTGCCGGTTAGGCCGGTCCGCGTCCACGTCAGGAGTGCCTCCTCCGTCTGTGGCGCCGCTCAGGCAGCCCAGCGACCTCCAGCCCAGCCAGGTACCATCGTTAGCCAATCGGGAATGACTCCATGTGCTGCAACATGCCAAATGTTCCCACCTCTCTGTCTGTCATTTGTTACAGTAAATTGTTTTTTTGGTTTATGTCTTTATTTTCTGTGCGTGTGCGTGCGTCTCTGTGTGCGCATCTCTCATTGGCAATGAAATTCAGCTGGCCACAGCCAGCAGAATTTTCTTTGCTCTAAATTCCTTATATCTTTTTCTGTCTTCATTCTGTAATAGAAATGTAGTAAAACTGTACTATATGAACTGGCTGGTTTTTTATTTTTTCATGCTTTCTGTACTTTTTTACTGTCTTCAAATTTATCAAACTTTGATAAATTTAATCTATGTTTTTATGTAAATTTCTTTTAGATGTCTTGTCTAAAGCACTTACACCAATGTTGTCAATGACTTGTACATACTTGACTTCTGCCCAGTTATACTTTAATATTTGTGCCAGTCTCACATTTGGTTGGAGTTTATTGCATGATTGTATTACACTGTGATTTATCACTGTACTGAAAACTGCTCTTACAGCAAGTGATTTTGTTTAGTTGAGGCAGCTAGACTCTCTTCAGCTACAGACCATGTAATGCTAACAGGACTATTAAATAGTCCACTGTAGTTATATTTACTGTGTATTGTTAGGAATAAAAAAAACCCAAACAAATCAAAGGAGTAACATCTCCTTTTACCTTGAACAGAGATACTTTTTTTTTGTCCTCATCAGAATCAAAACTGCCACATAGGAAGAAATGAAATTATTTGGGTTTGACAAATTTTTCCAATAGAGAGAAAATGGAAAAGAAATAAAGACATGGGAAACCTATACTTACCTTTATTTTATATGCTAATACTGATATTGTAACATTTTATTGCACAGACCTGTATTATTAGTTTGACAGAACTAGCTGAGAGTAGCAATTGAAAGAAGAGGTTTTGCTTAAACATCATGTGAATGGCTTCTGTCAAAGCACTGTGGCACTGCATCACTGGTGTGTATGTGTGGGGTGTGTGTGCACAAGGAGATAGGAACACAGATGGATTTATGTGCACATGCATATATGTGTGCACACACAGGCACCCTTAATTGTTGACTGGCTTTCAGGGAGTTAGTCCCCAAAATCCAATTGAATGTCACTGAGGTTTGAGTGGAACTCTCCCTGAGGACTGCTTTGCAATAATCACATATTTGTGTTTGTATCTTGGTAAGTTGCTCCAATAATGCCTTGACCAAAGCAAAGACCACAAGAGTAAGGTTGATTTACTCACTCCAGAAGTCAACAACTTGTTAAGAAGGTTTGATTTGGATAGCCAACTCTGTACAGGTGTGAACTGATGCAATTGTGTTACTTCTGAGCACTGCCAGACAAAGCCTGAGAGAACCCTGCACATTTCTAAAGCATATTTTACATAAGTAAATCAAATCCATAATGGAATTTCAAAATGATGGCCCATTTAAATAACACATCAAGTGTTCCTTCATCTAAGGAAGAAATTAGAGTAATTGTACTTCCAAAGGTTTTCAGTGTCCCAGTGTTCATGTAGTATATATTTTTGATTAAATGGGTCTTACAGCACTCATGATGCTTTGCTGTTTATTCAGTGGCAAAGGCACCTTGGGTGTTTTGAAGGGATTTTAGCCTGTCAGTTTATACCGAGAACTAAACAAAAAGCCTTGAAAGCAGAAGCTGATGTGATAGAAGAGATAATGAGCTTCTTAGAAGCTGAGGCCAGGGCTCACTGAAACTATGGAGGGAAAATTCTGCCTCAATTCATACAGAAGAAAGGAACAAAGATGATAAGATGAATTTTCAAGTGACTGTAGGAGGGTGATCTTGTTAATTGAATAATGTATGGTATGGTCATGACTTCAGGAAAAACAAGAAAAACTAGTGCAAGCTTTCTCTTCCATTCCAGCTGAGAGTCTCTTACAGTCCATCTATTATGTTGCCATTTACTATGATAGCATAATTTTTAATGGTATGGATTTGACCCTGGTTTCAGAGGAATGACAAAAGTCCTATCTCCATGGCAGATAGAAACATTGATTGTTCTTTCAAGACTTATTCTATCTTAACATGCAAATAATGAATGACAGGTGAAATATGTTTCCAACAGCTGGGCTGTTAGCCCACTCTCAATCTGCCAGATTGTGGCATACAGGGTGTCTATTTTTGTGTGCTGTGGCTATTGATTATATTGATACTGCTTTCCTTAACAACATCATAATGAGCAGTTAGAGTTTCCAAAAGATTAAGAAGACATACTGTGTTATCCATCTCTCTGTTGATCAGATGAGCACAGCTAACATTCAAACAGGAATATAAGATCTGGGAAAGGGCAGATTACTGTTAATTAGATTTCTAAAATCTTCATGGATCCCAGACTGATGGTTTTCAAAATTCTTAATTTGGAAAAAAAAAAGACAAATTTACGACTGAGTTCTCAAAACCCAGCATTTTTAATACAATTGCTCAAAGAAACGGTGACTATGCTAGTAATCAAAAATAGATCTGATCTAAGGAAACCTATATTATAATTCCAATCTCATATTAGATAACTATGTAGCCATTGTCGTTTAACTCCCTTATGCCTTATTCTCTTATTTCTTGTTTGCTTATTGATGTAGGAATTATGAGGATTAATCAGTTAGTATTCACAGAATATATCTATGGTATATTGATGGTAAGCAGTAAAGGGATCACTTAAAAATAAGAAGAAAGGGCTTATAAGCAGAGATTAATTATGTGGCTGGTCTCTGATGGAGACCACTAAAAATTCTATAGTGTAGCAGCAGCCAGCATTTACCAACATGCTGAGCCAGATTGAGAGTCTGCCTTCTGTCCTTATTTCTGGGAAATGGTGAAGGCATTTGGGATGCATTGGTTGCAGGAAGCAACCTTGGATAAAGTCTTGAATTGTCTCAATTTTAAAGATAAGCATAGGTTTATCCTGGAACTGAAGTTATTGATTGTGAAAGGACAATGTTTAAGAAATTAAGGAAGTAACAGAGAAAGTCAAGTGGGGAGCTTGGAACTGTAGTAGTGGCAGAAGCCCAGAGTATTTTTGAGTTACAAAAGTGGCACAAAGCTGTATTTCCTAAATGCATATCTAAATAAAAATATCCTACAAAGAGGGATGTAAGCAGCAGAGAAGTATTCTAGATATGAGGTCTTGTCTTGTAAAGAAAGGAAAGAGAGAAAGAAGGAAACCTTAAACATGCAGAAGCAGGCCATCCTCAGGTGCCAAAAGACAAAGCAGCAGGGAAGATGACCAGCCTGCTGAACACGGTTTTTGCTGGGACTCAGTAAAAAAGAGAGTTTATGAAAGTTGGAAGAAGGGACAGGCAACTCAGGAGGACAAGGATATCATGAGGTTATGGAGGGAGAAAATCAGAAGGGCCAAATCCTGACTACAACTTAATCTGCCTACTGTCATAAAAGACAGTAAAAAATGTTGCTATAAATACATTAGCAGCAAAAGGAAGTCTAAGGAGACTCACCATCCTCTTTTTGACTGGTGGCGCGACCATCCTGACAAAAGAAAAAAGCTGAGGTACTTAATGCCTTCTTTGCCTCAGTGTTCAATAGTAAGACCAGTTGTTCTCCAAGTACCAGCCCCCTGAGCTGGAAGACAGACCCAGGGAGCAGAATAAAGCCCCCATAATCCACGAGGAAATGGTCAGTGACCTGCTTTAACACTTAGACACAGACAGTATGATATCATATGTTTATATTAGGAAAAATTTCTTCACAGAAAGAGTTGTCAAGCAGCAGAACAGGCTGCCCAGGGAAGGGGAATAGTCCATCCTGCCATCCCTAGAGGTATTTAAAAGACACATAGATGTGGTACCTGGGTACATGGTTTAGTAGGGGGCTTTTCAGTGCTGGATAAAAGGCATTTTTCAGCCTAAGTAATTCTTGTTCTATAAAGGCAGTACATTGTTCACAAAAAGCTTACAGGGAATGGAGAAATGTTGTAGAAAGCAAAGCAAGGTATGTTTTAGAGAAAAAAAGTGTGACTAACATTAGAGATAGTAAAAGTCCATCTGTATTTGGCCTTTATACAGAAATAAAAACAAGTAACTGTCTTTTGTAGCCATCTAAGTGGACAAAGCACTGTAGAATTTAACCACTTTGTGAGGTTTATAAAGTAAATAAACAAGGTCCACAGATGCCTCAGTAGATAACTCCTCACCCATTTTGCTGGAGCATCTGTGCTGGTGCCCGAGACTTCTGTAGCAGGCATGGTCAGGGTTTTCACCCTGCAGAGGTAAATGCTCAGTCCTGCCACGGGACAGCCATAGCAAACAAACCTATTCACTTGTGTAAAGCAAGTGGGATTTGGAGTCAGAGGTATCCCTGCTATGCAGTGGCATTTCCCTGCCATCCTATCGTTCTGCACATCTTCACCTCAGGGTAACAAAGGATTCCGTTCCATCGATGAGCTCAGATATCCCTGTGGCACACAGGGTGTGTGTGCACTGAGCATGTCTGTCATAAAAGACGAAAACGTTTCAAGCAAACTGTGGGATTCCCTCTGCTGGAGGGCAGAGCATCTTGCATCCAGATTTTTAATGTACATAAAATCCTCTCTGTATCACTGCCATGTGTCTCTGAAAAACTCTTAACCACAGCAAAACCCCACTGATTTCCATTGTAAGAAAAAAAGAGATCATATAAACATTTTGGGATTTTTTTTCTGCGAATGAACTTTGCAAATTGAGGTTGGTTTTCATTAATTAGTAGATAACAATTGGGAAATCCCATGTACTAAGCTGCATAGCAGCACAGTAGTGCATGTTTTTAAGATCCATGGTCTGAAGAAAAATACAGTCTTTGAAAACAAAACTATTGCTAGCTAGAGTTTCATATTTTAGCTTTCCTGTAAAGTAGGGCTTATTTTTAGACAGATTTCCACAAAGCTCTGTTCCTTATCTGCAAATGTGCAGCCTGTCTTCACACTGCCTGTTAGTTCCTTGCTTTTCAGTGGCCAGGCAGCACTGTCCTTTCCTGTTGCCTCCTCAAGGTATGTTATCTTAATTCTGAGGGTTTGTATGTCTCTTAAGGTTTGGTGTCTTCTTGTGGGGATGACTAGGCAGTGATATCTAGCTCCAGTTTAAGGAAGGAAAGAAGATTTAAACTTTACAGAGGTGATCAAAGTAAAATCCAGGAGCCATGCTGAGATTAGAAGGAATAACTCAGAGGAGGGAATGAAGATACACAGACAGCTATGAATTAAGGAGTCTCAACGAGCATTGAAGTAATGAAGAAAAAGCTAGAAAATATATCAGTATCAACACTGAAATCTTTTGTGGCTTATTTTAGAAAAATTGCAGCTCAGTTCATTACTTGCCTGGTATATGCCTGAGCCCTCTGCAAGCTGAGGCAGCATTTTACTTTCCCCACATGACCACATTGGTAAACATGACAGAAGGCATAAGATGGACAAACTAACCATTACCCTCCAAAGTTCAGGACAGCTCTCACTTATTTTATGATTTGTATGAATATAATATAGCAAAGGGGAAAGGTCTCCCAAGAGTCGACTTGGCCATTGTCTTGCACCAAATGAAATTAATCCATCAATAGTTTATTTGAGAATGTGTCTTTGATAGGCAAGAATTTTAGATACAAGTTGGCTCCTTACATTTGTATCTAGGTAGGAAAATAATAAAAGGCTTGTAGAAGAACCAAATGCAGGGGGAGGCTGTTGCCTGGGTTTGGCAGGCCGAGGCAGCTGCAGTACAGACATGGGAATCCAAGGTTCACAGAGCCAGGAAGCAGTGACTAGAAGTTTTCCAGCACAGTTTTCCAACACAGCAATGTAGGTAGGGAAGTAAGAAGCAGATTTTCTACTTTGAATATGCAGATGGGAGGTTTTGTCTTTGTGTTAATGTGCCGTTGGCCTGGGACAGGGCTAGTGCACAAGAGGGTGTGTGAGCAAGGACAGGAGAGAGGCCCCTTGGGATGGCTTGGGCCCGTGCCTGAGGCGGCATGGGCGAAAATGCACTTTAGCAACTGTTCAAAATGGACAGTCTGGCTAATCCAGCAGGATTAGGAAAAGCTTTATTTACCCCAGAGCTGAGGAGGCAAAGCAGGATGCTGCTGGAGGTTTGATCCCTGTCCTGCTGAGGGCAGATGGGCTCAGCCCTGGGCTGAGGGGGAAGTTGGGAGCAGCACACCCCATTCAGCCGGCCCATCCCTCAGCCCTCATCCTGCAGGGGAAGCAGAGGCTTCGCTGGGGCCGCCCCACCTGCTCCTGCCCTGCCCCGGAGGGATGGAGGGAGGGAGAAAGGGAGGAGGCTTGCTCCAGCTGCACCTGTTAAATCCCCACTCCTCCAGACAAAAACATGGATAATATTTTAAGACTCAGTATTTAGGTGCTAAGTGAAATGCAACCAAAATGCATGTATTGTATTGTCCAAAAAAAAAAAAAAATTCTGGCATTAAAACTGATGTGAGACCTCCAGGGCGACTATTATTTAATTTTGTACTCCAGCTGAAATATCCCAAACACCTCTTCTAATTGTTCCATTTTAAAGCAAAGTCATGATGGAAGGGAAGTACCACAAAGAAGCTGAGACATATATTTTTCTGCTTTTCACATGCATCAGTAGAGCAATACCTTCCAGTTTAAGTGCAGTATAAGCTCATTGTAAAAAATATACAAACTTTAGAGGAATAGTTTGCAATTGAATTTTGACAAGTACTGAGTACTGTTCAGCAACACAGCTTCGTATTTGTCTCATGCCTAAATTCTCTCTGTATTGGGTCAATTAAATATCACAAGCTCAGCTAGCTTTAGTTGTGAATACAAAACATATTATAGTCTTTGTATGCCTTGTAAGCATTGTGGTCACCCTGTAATTAATGAATGCAGGGAATGTAAATTGTTACCATTATGGCTATAATTATTTTTGAAGGCACCTAGACAAAGAACTTCCCCAATGAATTGACATTATGCTTTAGTTGGCAAATATGCATCTGAAAGTGAATACTCTGTGAGCATAAACAAAGCATCTGTGCTCTTCTATTATTCTCAGCTTAAAGTTGCCATTTTTTCCCAGCAGTAGTGTACAAGAGTTCAAAGAGTCAGCAAACACCCTGCAGTTTTGGGGTGCAGTAGCAGAGCTGAGTTCTCGATTCTGCAATTAATGAATTGTGCTGCTGAGAAATGAGCACCTATAAATCAAGATCCTCTCTTCTGTATCTGATCACAGCAGTCAATTTTTTAACTTCCATTGTATGAAAGAAATACAGTCATTGCAGGTAGATGGAGAACTCTGTGGACTGAAATAGTCCATCATCCAGTTTGAGTACTAGGGAAATTGTAGTTAAAAAATAAATAAAATGTGCTAGTAAGAGAGTTTGTTTGTGTTACACAGCACAGACCCATGTCAGCACTCAGTAGTGTCAATCTGTGCTACATGCACTCCTTGAATCTCAACCTAGAACTAGCACCAGACACTCAAGATTCTGTTATTTTGGCTCCTATCATGCACAAGGTTTTGCAAAGAAAGAACCAACTTCTGTCATCCTTGCCCTCTGGACCGAAGGGAAAAATGATCCCCGTGGGCTGCTGGTTAAAGATCTCAGGGGACAGGCAGTCCAAGATTTCTATTCAAAGGGAATATCTAACTACTGTGCTAATTGCCACTCTTATAATTTTCTCTGTCCCCCTTTTCTCCTCTAATTTTCTAAACTTCTGTAAGTCTATTGTGTATTTTGGACATAGAATAGCAAAACATAAAAAACAATTCATGGGACAGTAGCAATTGTTTTCCTCCCCCTGTGTGCAAATGCCAAGTGTTCCTCTTGAGCCAGTGCAATGCCTCTCAGATGTCTGTCTCTGTGCTCCTGGAGCCAAGGTTATGGTTGCTCCTTTCTGATACTTGATCTTTTTCTTCATCCAAAATATATGTCCACAGTGTGGGAACAGTCCCATGCTGCTCGCTCTGTAATCAGAGCCCCATGGGGCTTTGGTCTGGACTTTCTATACACTATTTATTACTTTGGATGGTAGCTTCTATTTTTGCCTGAGAAGATATTCACTTAAAGGAACTTAATTACTCCTTATGTTTAGCCATCACATTTAATAAGGCTTGGGATAGTCACTGGATCCAAAGCCTGCTTAATGTTGGCCACTAGGATCTACCACAGTATCGACTGTGGTGGTGTCCAAGACTTGTAGTTCTGTGTTGGTAGACAATATGCATGGAACAAAGGCTGTTCCTGCCCCAAGGATTCATAAGTACACTGTAATAGATGAGAAAGTAAGAGGTTGCAGATGGGAATAGATTTGTAAGTGTATGACTCTCAGGAAGTGCTTAAGTTTTGGCATTTGTGAAATTAGAAAGTGCAAAAGTTATTTGGGGTGCACTCTACTGTATCTATGACAGTGATTTTACATAGTTTTATGTGTCACTGATACAATGAAATGCATTTGAATGTCTAAATGTGGAAAACCAGGTCTATTTTACTCAGAACACTTTACAAATTATGTCACTCTCTCAAATGGCCCTCTCATGGAGAAGTCTTTAGTGTCTGTAGGCAAAGAAAAAGGAATGTAGGCACAGACTGTCTTGTGAATGCTGTTTTTGCAAATGGCTGGGAGAAAGGAAGTCCTCTGGATCCTACCTGAGAGGATGGACAGGTATGGAAAAACCCACAATGGGGTACAGAGAGAAGCCCGTGGCACAGGCAGTTCACTGATGGGACAGGGACCACTTTTACCTTGAGATGATGTCTGGGTTTGAGCAGTGTGTGTGTCCTGAGTGTATTTAGAAACCTGAATCCAGAGCCACAGGACTTTACTTTCTTGTGCAGACTGAACGTTCGTAAGAGTCAGGGATCAGTCACCCTGACTGCCACCACCTTGAAAGAAGTGCCGGGGCCTGAGGCATGAGCTGTGTCCTGCAGTGTCACACAGCCCTCTGGGGACTTCGCATTGCTAAGAATCTGTAAGAGCTTGGATTTACTGGATTCGTGCCTTTCTAAAGTGCAGCAGAGCCCTATGCCCACGAGAGGGAGCGGTTGGATTACTTTCCACAGTTCCGGGTTTTTCCTGCAAAGGCAAATCTCTTGCACACACGAAGGCAAAATTCTGCTGTCGACAGTCCAGCCAAATATGCTGTCAACATTTTGGATGAGAGCAACAAGAATGTTAATGCTTTTGGGAAGGCTCCACATTGCATTGTGTAGAGCTTCAGCTTGAATCTGGTCTTACGTAATCAGTGCATTGGTCTAGAGCAGTGCAAATGGTTTCTAAATACACAAATTGCAAATAGAGAATGCTTACTAAGAAAGTAAAATTAAAAAAAAAAAAAGAAAAGAAAATGCAAACCTTGAAGTAGATGGAATTGCCACATCCATCATCCCTCACCTCCAAGGCACACCTGACTGATTGACATGAGAAGCAAATGTGTCAAAGTTGTCTTTTGCTGGCAGACAAGCCTGCTATTGCTGTCCCAACATCTTTCCTTCATCATTCAACTGGGTTGGTGGTGCAGCAGAAGCAGGCCAGTGCATTGCTTTGCCAGGACTCTGGTTTAAGTGTGGCCCCACACCACTGAAGCAGCCCCTGTCCCACAGCATGAGGGACAGCAGGCACAGGTGGCTCTGAGCATGCACTGCTGCCAAGGCCCAGCAGGGCTTTGGTGACTCTCCCTCTCTATACAAGTCACAGCACGGGGTTTAGGCACAACAGAAATGCGTCAGGGGGAGGCAGTAATGAGTGAAAGCAGCTCTAGAGGAGGTAATGCCACAGCAAGAAGGTGTCAGACGTGAGGACAGAGTGACTGGTCTGAGCACCACGCCTCTGTCACCCTGCCTCGCCCTCGAGTGCTGGCCTGTCTGCCACTATTTCAGCTGGGATGGAAGAGAGGAGGAGAAAGAGTATTCCATTCCCTTACCCTGATACCTTATTCTTGCACAAACTTTGTAAGCTTGTCAGCAGAGAACAGAAAGAAGTGAGCTCCGTGACAGAAATTATTGAAACCTTTCAAATGCAATGGTATTCTGACAAAGAATGAAATAACACCACATTTATGAAGTTTTTACTTCATGCTCAACATTTTTTTTACTGTCCTTACCTTGTTGTTTCTCAGATTGGGAGCTACAGTTTCTTGAACAGGCGCAGGACAGACAGGAGATCTCACCTGTGTGGTCAGAGGCTTCAGGGGGTTGCAATGTTGTGCCTGGTTTTGATAGAGTTGAGATGGTGTGTTTTAACACTTGAAAAATGGTCAGCTCAACAGAGAGATTTGTGCCGGTGCAGCACAATGTAGGTGGTTGTTCCCTGGAATTTGAGGTACTCTCCAGAGCCCCTGAAACTGCGTGTCTCTGGAACCTGAGTGCTTGGATGTGGGGGCAACAGCCAAGCATGGCCTCTGCACCCAGACCTTTCTTTTGAGAGTCAGACTTGGGCATGGGTGTACAGAGTGGTATTCACAGGAACTACTAACTAATATTTCCAATAAAACACTTATGCAGGTCAATGACACAGACATACAGCCTTGAAAGTCTTATGTCACAATTGGTCAACTATGCCTGAGCTGTGATTCTTGCAGCTCTCTGAATCAGTGAGACCACTGTGTGTACTGACTACTAAAGAAACTAAAAAATTATCTGTAAGCTCTTAATTTCATTTTTAGCTGCTCTTATAGCACTGTACATGAGTCTACTAAAAATAGGTAATAACTGATGCCAAACAAATATATAATGTCATTTGTGTGAAATAATTTCTGTCCAAATATCAAAAAGTTGCCTATAAAATAATTTAATTTGATAGCATTGGTAGCATTCCTTCCTCTGCAGGGAATATCTCTTTAAGGCATATCTGATAAATTTACTTGTTCTCTTCTAAAACTTGTAAATTCACTTCAAAACTTGTTCTGAGACTTTTGTATGCAAACAATTAGTTTTACCACAGTCCCAGAACCATAGCACTTGCTAAGTTTATTTCAAATGGTCTTGCAACCACTCTTGAAGACATTGTGCCTTGGTTAAAAACTTATTTAAAAAAAACCCAGAAGCATGCAATTTCCTTTTTCCCCACCCCCTTTTCTGTGTGTATTTATGTTTAACTCAGGGCAAGAATTTTATAGTATTCTTAAAGGAAAAGATAGAAATAAAAATGGCATGAATTCATGAAAGCATGGGTTTATATATAGGCCTTCTCTGTAAATGAACTAAACATTCTGTATCCTAGGTAGAACAACATACTTTTTCTGCTCATATGCATTTCAGTTTCCTCTGTGCACTCCCACTTGTCCTTCTTTTTTGAGCTGAGTGTATTTGTACCATGTTTCTGTTGGAACTGCGTGTGCCTGATGCATAAAACACAACACAGAGCAGCCAGGTTGTCCCCACTGTCTGCGTTGAGTCACAACCATCCAGGCTTTGTTCTCATGGCTGTCACCACCCCACCAGACTCTCTTGGTGTTTGTGTAGCCTTATACAGTATATTGCACTGACTGTACCTGTATAGTATCTCGTCTGTATACTGTATGCACATAAAAATGTATATTCACTCATGGATGTATGTATAGGACGTTTCTCTATCTCTGTATATGTACGTGTGTTTGTTCATAGTCTTTCACTAGAAATGTGTGGCTATTCATATACATTGTGTATGTCAATTATGAGAAAAGTATGAATGCCAGCACCCACTTTTGATAACCTACTTTTATTCTCATTTTGTCTTGTTAAAACAATGAAAATAAAAATGTCGTGTATTTTAAATGAGAACTTTAAAAGATTATTCTTTTTACTAATTTTTAAGGTTTCCAGTTTTTCAGATCCAAAATGGCAAATACAGTGGTGTTTCTCCTGACAGTTTTCTGTAGGTGAAAAGTATTTGGAAACAGCTCAGTCTCTGTAGTCTTGGCTGTCTGTATCTTATGCAGGTCAAGTGCTCCAAGGTTTACAAATGCCCTAAACCAGCTGGACTGTTGTGCTGCAGATCCCAGCTCTATTCACATGAGGGACTTGCTGTCAATCTAGGGGTGACTCACATCCATTACATCTTACATGAATAGTTACTGGATATAGAAGGGCCTTAGGCTGGAAAGAAAGTTTCTCCAGTGCAGGTCAGCCTCAGAAATGGATAAAAATATCCAACTTTATTAGTGGATTTTACCGGGAGCATTGCAGATTATTTGTCAGACCTCTTATTCTTTGCAGTTCACAGTAACATATAATTGCCAATTGATTAGCATTTATTAAAACAGCTGGCAATCATTTATTAGCCCTTTGTAAGATGAATCACCACACAGCTGTATGTAGGCTGCTTGAGGCAGCAGAGCCCCGGCTTATCTTAAATAGAAAAGTATTTCTGTGTGTCAGGGTGTGACTGATACACTTTTTCCAGTTGAGCATGTGTTTAGGTTATCCATTGAATTGAAGTTTACATGATAATAATATGTGCTTCTCTGTGAGACCTATGAGTGATAAATTTTCTCCCTTGCAGTTAATTTTATCATTGCACTAGCTCATCCAGCTGAACCAGTCCCAGTGTGCAAATTCCCATTTTGTTCATAGGCTGTAACTAGAACGTCCAAGGAATGCTTTTCCTCAGCAAAACACAGGCTGGAGAAAGGAAATATTCCACTAATTGAGATTGGAGTTTATGGGCCAGTGGCATGATCTTAAGCCTTTTCAAGTCTTAGTGGACTCTTGGATTCACTTGGCCCTTCTCTTTTTCTACAGTCTGGGAAAACACATTTGCTATCTGGTGTTTCTGATCACAGTTGTATAATTCACAATAGGAAAGAATAAAAATGAGAAAAGACAATGGCAATATGCATTTTTAAAATTAACATTGGTCATATCATGGTTCTTGGCACCAAACTTTAAAACACAATCAGAGAAAAGCAGCACTTTTTTACTGTTTGAGTTTGTTTGCATATGTTACAGGTGATATGTATCTATAGGTTAACAAGAAGCTGAATGTTTTCTTTGTCATGCATTGTCATTTAGCCATTCCTTTTAAGCTGGATATTTAAATTTTCTTCCTGCTCTGGACATCTGAATTTGAGCACAGCCCATAATGCTGGCATAGGCTGAGCTGTTTGCCACGTCACTCCATGGTTGAAGAGGCTGCTCCTGGTTTAGTGTGTTAGTGCTGATTCACACACTGTCAGCCAGCACCATCCCTCCAGAGATTCCTTTTAAACAGAAAACAGGAAGAAAGGTACAGGGGACCTCTGAACCCAAGGAATCCCATTTTCTAAAGCACATGGATGCCAGGCTGAGTCTCTTGCTGTATCTCAGCCACTCTGTGTGCCAGGAAATCATGTCTGTATTAGATTTGGGTATTATATTGTTTAGCCATTCCTGATGTCAATCAAACTGCATGATGTTGCTGTGAGGTAACATCTGATGTGGTATCTCATACTGAGGCAGGCCCGTACATCTTTGTATTTTTCAGAAACTCTCAGTATGGTTTATAACTTTAACAACTGTTGATTAACTACACTTCAAATTGGAGTTAGAAATAAATTATTACTGAAGATATCTGTCTTATAATAACATCTTTACACATTTTTAAAATGAGTTGTGACCACCTACAAGAATATGATCATCTCTGAACATTCAGTGTTGGTTTTTAGTCATGTTTTCCTGAATATTTTTGCCTCCATACAATCAATGCAATATTTGAGAAATGTCATTTACTCTAAGAAAACAATCTTTGACTCAGATTCACTATCAAAAATGGAGTAATGTAAGAGCGTATTTCAAAATTTCTCATAAGTAAAGCAACTTTAAAGTAAAGCAGCTTTCAGTGCAGGCCCATTTTCCCTCCATACATTATTTTGCTAATTTTACATTTCTTTAATCTAAAAAAAAAATTTTTGGCCACTTTCTTGAAAGTGCTAGAGAAATACAAAGACAGGAGCTTTGCTGGTAAACTAGTGTGGTGAAGTTCTTAATCTGTTGCAGCAAAAAAAAAGTTAGTTAAATCTTGGGTTCTACTACTGACTTCAATAAAAATAGTGCTGACAATCTTGCTTTTTTATAGTTTGGAAACAATGAGGTTCAATAAAATGTGGAGACTAGGGGAATTTATGGTGTTCCCACATGTCACATTTTTGTACCTTTAGGACTGGTTTCAATGTCCTCTTTCTTGCAGTTCTTAGGTCTTCAAAAGTGATGGTTTGGTTTCCATTCACTTTCATTCTTCCATTCTCAATTTTTGGGCCCTTCTTGTTCCGAGCAGTATCCTGAGCATGCACCCTGCAGCCTTCAGCTCCTTTATACATGAGAGCTTTTGTAGTCCACAGGGACTCTGTGGATCCAGAGGAGGAAAGGACCTTGCCCAGAGCAGCTCTCACTGCTCTATGCCATCTCTCAGTGCAGAGGGGGCTGTTCACCTCCATATGAGATTTAGAATCTGGCAGTTTTTCAAAGCTGCCGTGATTGAGAGTAAGAAACTCCACTTGCAGGTGAGTTCTACTGTGGGCACAGTTACCCAGCCATAGGCAGGGCCAGCTGCAGTGCTCATTGGGGTCACAGCCCAAACCACCCTGCTGTGTGAAGTGTGGTTCACAAGCAGTTGTGGCACACAGGCCACAGAGCAGCAAGTCCAGCAAGGGGAAGTAACCCCCCAAGGAAATCTGGGACATGAGGGTGTTACCCTGCAGCTGCTGCACTACAAAATGCAGTACACAGGAGATCTCTGTGTCACTGAACTCTAGCAAAGTGTCTGTCCTTTGTCCCTGCTGTGATTGACCTAATACAATATTATATTTTCCTTTCTATTTTACAGTGAATGACAGGAAGTACAATGGTGGGTTGCCTGAGTTCTGTATTTATTCCTTAGCAAAGGCATAGATGAAGTTTTGATATTTTATGGGCAATCTCAATAGGAATGCACTTTGTGATGATCCACTGAGATGCATGAGATGACTTTCCACAGTATCCCCAATATCAGTTGTTTCCCAGGCTCTTCTTTTGAAAGCATTTACAGAGTGTGATCAAGCAGTACATTTTGGGGGGTTGTTTGGTGTTAAAAGAAAAAAAAAGCTTAGCAGAAAAGAATGCGTTTCCAAATATGACAATAATGCAGGGTCAGAAAGATCCATAGCTAGACTGACTGCCAGTATGAAAATGGAAAGCAGAACAGTGAATTTGTCACCTAAAGTTTGCTTTATGAGTAGCCTCAGCAATAATCTGAGGCCTTCTGGAAAACTTGAGGCATAGGAGTATGTGCAGGGCTAGTTCTGAGTAAAGTAACTGTGACATTTAGTAATTGAAAGCAATGAATCATGAAACTGGAGTTCTGGAACCAGAGGTGCTGAAGGTTTACTAATTGTTTGCTAATTTAGCTTTAGAACAAGTATTAATTGCTTATAATCTTGAATCTTTGGGAGTTCCTGGAGTTCCAAATAATCTTGTCAGTCATTTTGAAGTTGTGGATTAGTCAGGCTATAGAGTGCAACACAATGTAGTCAAGTCTTTTAGTGTCTTCTAAGTTTGAAAAAAGGTGTCTAGTTTTTTACAGTACTGCATCATGTAATTACATTGAGTGATAGTGTAGTTTTTCCAGGGACATTAGTTTTATAGTTTTTCCAGGAACTCTTATTTTCATTTTTTTTCTGTATTAGTATAATTTGAAATAACACATATTTACAGAAGTTTAGAAATTTGGAATAATGTAAATCAAAACTTTAAACACAGCAATTCAAATGTTATAAGAGCCCTAAAATGTGTTGCATATGCTGTTTCATAGGTAGAAATAGCAGGTGTCAGTAAATGCTTTTAATGCCAAATATATACAGGGTAAGATTACAAAGTGTTCACTCCTACACATTTTGTTAAAATAAAGACTAGTGTGATGGGGAAATTCTCTGCCATGTTCTTAGAGGGAAAATAGAGATTGATCTTGTGCCTCTTGAAAAGAAGAATTTGTGAAAGGTCAGAAAGGGCAGTTTGTGTAGTGTTTGACACCATGTGCGTGCACTTGTTCTTGTGATGCAAGTATGTAAATGCACAGGATCGTTCTAATGTGGCTGCTGGCGTCAGAGGGAAGCTTCTAGAAACCACTTGAGGCACCCCTAGGGAGGAATTTGCGGTTCTGCTGCCCACTGTCCCCAGGGAGCCTTCCTAGGCACTCCCAACTGCATGGAGAGTGTCTGCTGTCACAGCTCACCTTGCACATCCTGCGTGTTCCTAAACACACTGTTACTTTTAATCGCGTTTGTATTAACAATCAACTACTGTTTTGAATTTGACACTAACAGGAAAATGGGCTAGCAGTACCAAGCTGTATGAACAAGTAACTATCCTGGGCTAAATTATGCTATCTTTGATGTCAATATTCCTCCAGAATACCTCTGTCAGAGAGAGCTGAATGACTGCAAATTTAGCCTGTAGTTCCATCCTGATTTACTGACTTTTGCAGCCATTGGAAGAAACAGTGCAATGGTTAAATAGCAGTGCAATGGTTATTGCTCACGGTTAGCAAAAAAATCTTGTCCAACATAATTTTTCAAGTGCTCTTCTGAAGTATTTTTAAATCGTTTTCATTGAGGTTATTTTTACTGTTTGTTTAAGCAACCTATAGTCAAATTCTAGGACCCATGAGGTCAGACGGTAAATTCCTGTTGGCTTCAAATGGGTGAGGATCTCTCTGCTCAGATTTTCTGAAACCTGATTCTGGCTGAACTCCTTCCTGCCTTGGACAACTCCCCTTTTGCGAACATGTGCTAAGAGGACCTGCACGTCAAGCTGAGTGTCAGATAGCGAAGTAACTGTTGCTGCTTAACGTAGCCCTCCAGCGCTTGCCCCCGGGGCACAGGACTGCCTTCTAGGAGTGGGATTTCACACCTTCCCAGCGGAAATACCTTACCCAGCCAGGGGGCTGGGAGCCATCTGCACCACAGAAAGTGCTGTCAAGAGTTTCAGTGGGAAACAGAGTTTGGAAACTCCTGTCTGAGAACAGGCATGAGGGAGGGAGTACCTTTTCCTCCCAGAGGATGGTAAGTGGCTTTCAGAAAGCCTTTCTTCTTCACTTACTGCAGCCTGCCAAAACAAACCAGCATGCTTGGCTCTGCTGAATGATGTGTAGCACTGCACACAGATCGCACTGTTAGAGGCCACTTTGCTTACAGATCCAGGAGACATTTCTAATAATCTCCTACTGCTTCTTTTTTTATTTCATTGTATTTTGTGTTAATTTAAGATCACTTTGTTATAGCCTCACTTCAGCTGTTGGGCTTTTATTTTATCTGTGTTATGCAGTTCTGACAAAGAAAAGTTTATTTTTATATGACAGCCATGATCTCATACGTGTGATGTAGTTTTCCTGTTCTTCAAGAGTCAGCCCCTTTTCTCATCCAGCAGAAGAGGGAGATGCTCATGAGGGCCTGAGGCAAACAGCATCTTCCTCAGTCCCATAATCTATGGAATTTTAGCACAATAAGTAGGAACCTACATTTCTAGGAAAAAATTATGGAAACACAACTGAATTGTGGGGCTATCCTATTGCCCAGAGCTTCCAATTTCACCTCAAGCAAACCAATAGCACTTAAACAAGGCAAGCAAAGAATTTAGCAGCCAAGATGTCATGAGAAGAAACAGCTGAAGGGGATATGGTGTTGTCTAAAGCCCTCATGTAAGCTATAGTGGAAGATATTTTTTTAGGTCATTAAAAGTTCATACACCACAAAAGAACACCCTGCTCACAGACATGTCCAGAGCATGAAATATTGTGTGGTCACTTCAAATGTTAGAAAAGTTTTCCCAAAAATGAATGAAAATTGACAACATTTTCAAACTTAGCAACTACTAATAGAGCTATGTACAATATTTCAGGTATTTCTTCTCTCACATGGCATTTTTAGCAGCACATATTTTCACAGGCACTCACGTGAAAAATTACAGTTCACCTTCAATGATAGGATTCCTGAAACACCTCTTAGCACTGGGAAATGGCATGGCTTTATCCTCATACCACACTCCACCCCGATGGCCTGACATTGGAGGAACAATTCTGCTCCTGGCACTTGCTCTCCTCTTGTCTCCCGCCTTTCCAGTGTTCAGGGCTAACGTTACCTAGGGCTTGGCTTGAGACAAGGGGATATGAGTGGAACTTACCTAGCACAAAACGTCTTTTTACTAAGAGAGAGCATTATCCATCCGTGTATTTATGTAGCTATTTGTGTCACACAGGAATAAGTAAAATTTTTAACAGCTAACAGAGTCCCAGGCCTGGTGCTGAGGATGTTTCACTCTATATTTTTAGTCCTGCTCATGGATTTTTCTTTTCATGGCCCTCATGTTTTTCATTTGGAAAGGCTATGCTACATGGGATCATTTGGTCTGTATGTAAGTTACAGGTATCACAATGTCTTTTTGCAGTATCATCCACGTGTTCAGGAACTTGCACAAACCTGCTTAGGAACTGTCCTGATGCACTTTGCCTGGTGCTCTTTGTAGCACTAGCCCCTGAAGGGCCCAAGAGTCTGACCTCATAGTGTGGATATTCATCCACAAAAAGATACAAGATGTTTCCTACACCTGGTGAACACAGCTAGCCTGTGTGTAAAGCTGCATCCATCGGTAGCCACTTAATTGTATCATTGGGTAATATTTCATTCTTTTTCTATCTGTAACTATGGCTCTTTCTGTCAAACCAAACTATCCTGCTTGCTTAAGAACAAGGAAAGAACCATGTTTATTTGCATTTCTCTTTTTTGCTTTAAACACCCATGTTTTGAGCACTTCTGTGGATGTGCTGGTGCAGAGTGTCACGGCACAGCGAGGGCCAGCAGCGTCCTGCGATCAGTGCTGGGCAGAGACAGGGCCGGGCCAATAGGAAACAGAAAGAGTTTCCTGTGACACCGGGGACTTCCTGACAATGTGAGTCACCCTCTGTTCCCCAAAGCCTGTTCTGAGTTTTCCCTGGGATTATGTGCTTTTCCCAATAAATTCTGATGTGGCAGAGAGCTATGGCATGTACTGACCTCTGGCTTCAAGTCATGGCCTCTAAGAGTGATTGAACAGGACATGTTCTGTCCATCAAACCTCTGCTCCAAGACAGTTCTGTGATCTAGCTCAGGGCAATCTAATGGAAGTAGTACATGTATTTGGAAATCATTGAGATGGCTAATTATCTTCCTGGAATAATAGAAAATTTCCAACCCACGAGATACGAGGTCAGGCCCACTGCTAACGTAGGCACTCACAAAAGTGTACCATTTTCCCTTTGCAGAGATGGGAACTACTTTGTCTAGTTTGTTTCTTTGACCTTCATAAAGCATTAAAACACCCACCAGAAGGGATCTTGTTTTTTTACTTTGAAATATTTTAATTTTACATTGTTTTGAGGATATGAAAAGTTGTTTTTTCTTAGTTGAAGATGGGTTTATATTACTTCTTGTTCCGTGGCACTATCAACATAGAACCCAGTAGTGCATAAAAGATCTTAATAACAATTACTTCCAGTGTTTTGGGAATAAAAAAATATCAGAAAACTGAGAGAAAATAGTAAAAATAAGGTGGCAACATAGACTGGTTTCTTCTAAGGATTGCAAAAAATTTGGTGACTAAAACTGTATGGAAAAGCTCAGTTTTGTATAGTGGAAGGAGTTTTTTGGAAGGGGAAATTTTTGTTAGTGTTCAAGTTTGGGACAAGCATTTGCTTTGAAGAAGATTTTTGAAAGAAAACTAGAGACTGATGACTAATCAAAGGGTGAATGTGTTTACCAGGAACTTGTCAGACATCCTGGTTTACTCTTGCACTCAGTCACATTCAGATGAGAGAATTTATCCAACCACTCTACATTCCTGTATGCTTCCTACACATCTGGTTATCACACAGTGTTTGCTGCCTGCTTAGGAGTAAGGAATGAGCCGACCTCCAACACCTCATTGGTGAATGTCCAAATTTCTGGGCCTTTGCCTGTTGTTTTCCTTCCCTCTCTTGCTCTATCTGATTTAAAATATTTTTTTAAAAAAAGATGTCTTATACATGGGATAGTCTAATGAGTAAAAATTCCATCAAAACAAAAATTAATGTGCAATCAACAATTTTTTTAATCCAAAGGATATTATGGGATATAGTACCTGATACACATCCTGTAGTCTCCAGGAGCTCCCTTCTTACAATCCTAACTTTAGCTTCTGCCTCTTGCTCCCCTCTTTAGTAAGAATAGGCTTTGGGCCAAGATTCTTTGGTCAGAACCAAGTTTTACTCTCCTGTGCTGTGTCTTGTTGGCTGCTGCCTCCAGTGCTGATGCATTTTGTGCCTGTCTGTGTACATTCACCTCTGCAGCCAAGTTCTGACATGCTGCAGTGTGTACACCATTCCTCAAGCACGATGGGATCTTTCCCAGGAGAGATGTATAGCTGTAAAATGTTTTGAATGCTCTACTTTTTTTTCCATAAATTAGGTTGTAACATCATTATATTTTATGCCTTTCACACTGAACAAGTTCCTTGTTATGATGTAGTAGGGATATTAACAGCCTGGTGCATGACCAGAGGATCAAGCTGAAGCCAGAAAGGAGGATGGATGTAAAAAAATTAGTGCTGGAACTAAGTGTGAGTGCCATCAGCTCAGTCACTGGGAGGATTAGGTCTAAGACTACAGTGTTAAACACATTAGCTTTAAACACCTCAATAGCCCTACTGAAGTCATCAAGGGCTTTTACTATGATTAAACAGCTGGGTTGAGTTCTGGCCTGTGAGCCTCAGTGCCTGTTATTTGTCTAGGACACACTGAAAATTTAGTTAACGTTCTGAGACTTCCTATCAGCAACATGGTTATTGTCATTTCTGTAGGTCATTGATCTGCAATGGGGATTTCCTCTAAGGTCTGTCCCGCAGCTGCCAGTGGCCATGAACCTTTGTTCTTAATATTTTTATTTTGTTGCACTTAAACACTAAACAACTGGGCAAAACTATAAAAAAAACCCCTTTAATGTTTAAGCTTATTTTAATGTTAAAGCTTTTTTTTTTTCCCCCAGGCCTTTCAACATCATACGCGTTCACTTGGTGTATTTTTGCAAATGACATTGCCCATCCCAGTTCTACATGTGCCCCGCTGCACACACCATTACTGAATGCACTTCCAGGAGAGGATTGTGCCATGTGGACAGTACACCTAAGAAGATGCTGATAGGAGGGACTTAGCCATCAAAAAAAAAAAAAAAATCCCAAGTAGACTTGAAAATCTGTGTCCAGGAAAATGAGAAAATTCAAATTCTTCACAGTAAATGATTCACTAACTGTAACAAAATACGGTGGCCAGTATAAAAAAGTGATTTTGTAGCTGCCTACTCAGGGGTGTATTTTAGGTGCTGTTTTGCGGGGGGTGGCAGAGTGTCTGTGTAACTGATACATTTTACAACTCCATTGCTATCTTTGGGAAGTTGCAACTGGCATTTTAGAAATCAGCATGTCAAAATGCTGCTTCCGTCCCCTTGAATACCTCCTTGAAGGCAGGAGACAGTACCCCAAGGCACCGTGTTGGCACTGCGCTGTGTGTGGCACGGTGGCGAGCCGGGGTGGCGTGGCTGTGGCACTCTCACCGCGGCGGTGGCGGGTGCTGCCTGCCGTGCTTGTGACACTTGGTGGCCGGAGCACACTGGGTGCCATGTGCACTGGCACTGGCACTGGCACACGTTCTGCCTGTGTCGTGATGGGCTATAAAAGTAGAAGGCATTTCCTGGTGCCTATGAAAGAAAATCCATGCTCAAGCGCTGTTGTCGTCAAGCCCGGCACAGAAGCCGCTGTGCTGGTGAATATTTGTGTAATGAATTGTGTGCAGACTGTCCCTGTCCTTCCCCACAGAGGAGGACCCAGCCAAGCTGAAGACACTGCTGTGTAAGTACTGAGCCACCGCTGGTCAGCAGAGTGGCAGGAAATCTGGGTCAGGTAGAGCCTCTCCAGGGATCTGTGGAGTGGAGCTGAGGAGTGGGAGAGGAGTATCTCCAGTTCAGTCAGGGAGTTTTGGACCAAGCCTGGGCACCCAAAGAGAGAAAGTCTCATGGCCATGGCAGATGCTGTGCCTCATGCCCACCTGCACCACAATAATTAGATCACTCCTGAAGTGACAGATAAGTATTCAATTTAAAGAACAGACACAGCACAATTCCTGTAGAAATAGCTCAGCCATTCAGGACGACACATTGCAGATAAGTTACCTCTGTAATTCAAAATTCATAAGAACATTCAAGAACCAAATCCATATTATGGATCAGAGTACTATCTAGTGTATAAGGTAAGCATGGTTTTGTGATAAAATTTTTATATCATATTTTGCCCCCCCCCTTTTTTTTTTTTACAAAAAATAACAACATCTCTGTATTTTACAATTTTTTCTGTTTGAGTATATCATTTTTTATTACTTTTTCTGGTAGGTTTTCTTAAATTTATTCCTTTTGCTTTGTTTTCTGCTATGAATCTGAACATTTGTTTTATCTATTATCAATAAATGCTAAATATGCTTCAAGCTGAACACAAAAACTGCTGAGATCCAAGGAAGTTTCTATAGGGGCATCGTAGCAAACCAGGCCCCAGTTCTAGGGACTTGGTGTATGCCCATGCTTGGTATTCTAAAACTTGTGAATGAAAGGTATATGCATTATTAAATGTATTCAAATACCCTTAATAATAAGGATACATTTCCCTCATGAACCACAAACTCTGCCCAAGTATTGCTGTACACATTAATTTTCATGACAAGAGTAGAGATGTACCTGGACAGCCCCTGTGAACGTATTGTGTGCATTTACTTACACACAAATCCTTAACTCTTGTGAAATAAATGTGGGGACACTCAGGATATTGCTTCAAATTTGCAAAGTAAGTGTTGAGAGAAAGTTTTCTGAGCTGCAGGTATACAGTGTATACAGTGATATCCAAAACCAATGAACCTTTTCAGAAGGATTTGCTATTAGTGATTTCTGTTCCAGTCTAAAGCCTCTGAAGACACATTTTCAATTGTGAACTCCCCACTGAACTCAAATGAAGCCACATTCTCAGCTTCAGAGGGGCTATGACATGTACTTACAGCTAAACATATGCTAACCTCCCCTTTTGAATCAGGATCACGTTCTCAAGTATTCCACATGCATGAAAACATGGAGTTTCACTCTTGGTGCCTTCCAGTTAATGAAATATCACAGAGCAGGATAGGTTAATCCATATAATTTGCATGGAGCTCATTAAATCATTTTAACAAAATTTAACAGTTATATTTAGCTTGATATTCAGAAATGTTAACACCCTGCTTTTAATGTGACAGATTGGATTTGGAAAGCAATATAAAACGTGAGTTTCATTGTGTAGAATTTTTTATTTCCACAACTTAAGAATGTTGTAAAGATCCATGTGCCTTCTTAAGATCTATTCCATCATTTAAAATCCAACCAGTGCTAGATAGCCAAAACTATTTATCTTTATTAGATTTTAGTGCTCTGGAGAAGTTAAAACATGGATCTTTTATTACCTTTTTTTCTTAAAGAAGTAGTTAGATGTAAAGACTAAGTCTGTTTCTCTTGTTGGCATAGAGATTTTTATTCACAAAATTAGAGTGTTTCACATAAGAGTAAGCTAACTTTGTAAAGAAAAAGCATATTCAATCTGTGACCAAGACAGTTATTTGTATGTCTTTTTCCTCTTTTTCCTTCTTTTTTTCCCCTTCTTTTCTTCCTCCCTCCACCTTCCCCAATAGGTGACGTGCATGCAGTGGTTGCAAGGGGACCATACAATGCTGGACATGATTGAAAAAAAGCGCTGCCTCTGCAAAGAAATCAAAGCTCGACAGAAGTCAGAGAAAGGACTCTGCAAACAGGACAGCATGCCTATTTTGCCAAGTTGGAAAAAGAGTGCCAGCACCAAGAAATACAGCCCTCCTCCGTATTCCAAACAACAAACCGTTTTCTGGGACACTGCAATTTGACAGGCCTGTGGAGGATGCCCTCTTCACTGTGTTGCACCGAGCACAGGTAGCCTGCTTTCTTAATAAGGCAAAGGCTCTAACCTAAGACTTACGTACAGGTGGTGGACTTCCTAGGAAAAAACACACCAGTACTGTGCTCACCTGTCAATCAAGAGAGAGATTTAAGTTTCCAACTGGATTAAGGCATACATATTTATCCAGGAATTTTTTGGATCCAGAAGATATCAAAATGTAAATATTTTGCCAATATATTGAAAACACCGAAACTAATACACTGTTTAAATATATAAATATATATATAAATTCAAAAATTTATGGAAAATTTTACTATATAATGTTACTGTTATACTGTTTTATTACCTATTTTCTATGTTCTATTCTACTGTCCACCCCCACCCCCGCTGCCACCGTTTTATTTCTCTGACCTGCCTAGATGTGGCCTCTGTACAAAAGCATGTGGTTGTACATGCTGTTGGAGAGGACAATGTTCAAAACAACTCGGTGCTAGGGCTGTAGAGGATCACTAGAGTCGTACTTGTTAGATGTCCTTAGCTTGGGGTGTGAGATGGACAAAGGAGAGAGTTCTGGTGGGAAACAGCAAACCTGCAAGCACTGAAAATACAAGTGCTCAGTGCGGGTGCCCAAGTTGCATTTAAAATATTAATTGTTCTGCGTATGTTTTCCCATAACGATAACCAGATAAATTGCCCTTAGTTTTATATGAACCGGTTACTAAAATGATTCGGCCAAGGAACTAAATTTTCTGCAGCAAAGCCTGGGACAGAGTCTCTTCCTTGATGAGGTTCCGTTGATTAGCAGAGACCATGGTTCACTGTGACTAAGCATTGTGCAGCCCTTGACGGAGGAGCCGGTCGCTCAGCGGGTCGAGGCAGTGCCACTGCAGCCGCCATCCCTGTCCACATTTACCGACGGTTCAGAAAATAAAAGCGACAAAATCTGTTTACATGTTTATTATTTTTAAATCCAGCAGCACATCCTTCCTTCCGCCGTGTCAGATTTCCTCGTGTTGTTTCTGTGGGCTGGATTTCAGACCCCTTGAAAGGCAGCTGGGAAATCCATCTTGATTTCGTGCAGTTTTGAAGCAGAAGCCCACACAATGTGTTCTCCCGGCTATGCCGTTTCTTCTTCCTGGCTGCTTCTGGAATTGGCTTGCAACTCTGATTATATCACATCCATTTTAACAGAATATTATGTCATGACCAAAGAATTATGACCTCCTGGTTTTAACGGGAGAAAGAGATGGCTTATACTGATTATGAGGGTGAAATCTGTGCGGTGAAATATCTTCCAAAAGGATCTGTTGATGATGATGGAAACTTGTACTGCGGTAGAGTAGGGGGTAAAAAAAGATCTATGGCATATATTTTGTATATTAAAATTTCTATGTTATGAAGTTTGGTAGTACAAAATTCCCTCTTTAAAACAATCATTTTAATGTTATATTTGCCAAGAAGAAAAGGTGTGTTGTTTGAAACTTCTTGTTATATTGGCTTTTCTTTGAAATAATATTGACAGCATTGCCACAGCTGTAATTGCTGATCAAAAAAGACCAAAAATAACAAATTTTAGAAGGTTTTTGTAATCTATATTGCTAAAGTTTGAGTTTCAGTAATGCTTTATCAGTAGTAGTTTCTTTTCAGCCTCTGAAATAAAGTTTTTAAATATTTTATAACTAATTAACTAATGTATATTTTGATGTCCAAACTGAGATTGCTGTAAAAGATGAAGTGTGTGTTTATATGTGTGTATGTATATTAGCATTATTGTGTATGTATATATGCATATGTGTACACACATATACATGTATATATGCATGTATCTATATATACCCATAGATGTGTGCATACGTATATCCGTATAGGTTAAATATTGGTGTGTTTTGAATATACAAAGGCTGGAATAGGTACAGAGTTGAAATGCAGATTTGAAGACCCCCTCACAGCTAGAATGACAGAGGACATGAAAAACCCAGAGGCTGTGGGGGAGCCTTTGAACACGTTACATCCAAAAGACACCAACTGTATATTCTGCTTATTCTCTTTTTTTTTTTTAAAGAAAGAAAATGGCAGAAGAAAAACTCCAGAGATCTTGCAAAGTTCCAGAATCTGCTGGAAAGAAGACAACTTGTTGGTCATGAGAAATCTGTTGAGATAACAGGTTCATTGTTCAGCAAGTGTTCATGCTTTGTCTTCCTTGTAATGTGGCAAGAGAAGAGTTTTCCATATCCATGTGTGAAATGCTCAGCTCAGCCCTTTCCCCCAACTGCACAAAGTCGCTGGTGACAAAGACAGGCCGGCGTCCAGCCAGTTCTGCCAGTCCTTGTCCTCACTGGACTGGAGCAGCTCCTTTAAAGCCACGCTGCCGGAGAGTCGCTGGCAGCGCAGACCCTGGGCACACCCTGTGGGGGAAGGCAGTGTCAGTGTCACAGTTCTGTCCTTGGTAGTGTTCGTTCATATCGTGTCCTTTCCATATCGAGACGTAATAGGAATAATGATCAGGGAATCGAAGCATTATTGTCCTAAGCAGACTCGCTTGTACACTTAGCCCACCGCAAACTCCTTGCTTTGCTTTTATTGCTCAGCATTGTTTATGTTGTCCTTCCTAAATAACTGCCCACGTGCTTCCAGACCTCCATTGTATCCCATGGAAACAATGGCTTTTTGTTTTAAAGTGCGACAACGTGAAAAAGTAAAATATAACTTAGCACTTACCTTCAAAGCACTTTAGAAATGTGAAGTAAACCTCATGCTTGTGAGAGCCGTTTTACTGAGGAGGGACGTGAGGCTCAGGTGGAGTAGTTTCCAAAGGTCAGGGACAGAGCCAGAACAGGACACAGCCACTGCCCTGTCCCATGACTGCTGGCCCACCCCACGGCTCGAGTAAAAGGCACACCGTCCTGCCAAGAGCTGCCATCACAATTCTCTCAAACATTTCCTGCATCCCCTCTTGTCTCAGCAGCCTCTGCGTCACAGGGTGAATGAAGTGCTTAGTTACACACAGTCATTAAACCTGTAGTCTGTATAAATATGCAATCTGTATATACATACAGATCACATATATACACACACTTATGGAGACTGTATATATGAAATTGTTTGGTATGCACTTATTTTGCTTTAAACTCCTGAAGTTAAACATTCTAGTGTAGCAATTTGTGTAAGGTGCACTGTGATTTCAAGAAAGCACAGTAAAGTCACAGGTCTTGTTATTCTTGCACTAAAAATGTGTTTACGTATATTAGCCAATGTATGTCTACTTTATTGCTCCTTTTGAGAAATTAAAGCAAATGGTATAAAATAGTATGGGGTTTCTTGGTTTGGGTTGTTTATTTTTAAGTGGACAATGGCACTATGTTTTTAAATGACAGGGTTTTTAAATAAAATTAAATCATTCTGTGTTCATTCCAATGTAATACATTTATCAATATCTTGAAACTGAATGTCATGTTGCTTTTTTTTATATTTCATTAGAAATTGTCAGGTATGTGCCTGAGATTGTGTAGGACTAAGGAGTAGCTAGAGGCTAACTGTAATCATATATTATTAGCTGTTTCTATATACACAGTATAAATACATATTAATTTTCTTTTCATTTTTGTACTTGATTTTTTTAGGTAAGATGTAATTAAATGTACTTTGATACTTCTGAAGTAATAAGATGTTGTTTGAAAATCAATTCTGCTTTCTTTAGTGCATTGACAATATTTTACAATAATTTAGTGCTTATTTATTTGTGCTCCAGTGTAATTATAATAAAAAGCAATAGTTTAAAATATTTGGCTGTTCATTTTCATTTGATGGTTTAAGTTTAGAGACAGGTTATTCACTAGGGATTAGCCAGAGATTCCTGGCAAGAAAAGTCAACTCATAGATGTATATTTATAGCATTCTCTAGGCACATTTTTAATCGTACCATTTGTTGGAGAAAGTGAATTAATTGCTTTAATAGGTTAGTATTTGCAAGTCATGCCTCGTTGCATCTAATGCCATGAGTGCCATCCTCAACTAAATCCTTAGGATTAGATTTCTCTGAAGAGCAGATAAATTTTTGTCTAAGACCCTTTCACAGTTTGGAATGGCAGATGCTCACTTCAAAGACACCCCCTTCAAAGATCTCCATTTGCAGAATATCCCCAAATGGGAGAGGGACCTATCACATTCTCCATAAAGCTCTAAAAATCTTCTCAAAAGTAAGCATAATCCTCCTGTTTCCAGACAAAAGCTTTAGTCCTGTTAGGATGTAAAACCCAGCCCTTGCAGAGGAATTCCACAACTTTTTTAAGGACACCCCCCCCAATACTTTTAAAAAGGCATTTTGTAATTTAAAAAGGTTTCCAAGAACAAGTAAGCAAGTAGTTAATAAAGAACCCAGTAAGAAACAATAATGCTCTTGCTGTGGCACCGAGACCATATTTCTCTCATTTCACAAAAAAAAAAGGTGCCTCTTTTTTTGTATAAAAAAGGTGCTATCCTTGTTTGTACAGACCTGTGTGCAGAAGTGCACAGGGTAGGGAGGGGAAGCTTTTGGTTGTCTTCAGCAGGAGCTGCTTCTGGAACAGGTTGCAAATGATCCAGAAGTTGCTTTCCAAGTGCTTCCCTGCCCCAGGAGTCACCTGCTTTCCCCAAGGCACAGCCTCTCTCCTCAGCAGCAATCCCATTGACAGAGCCCATATATAGGATGAAGAGCTTTGCTACCTCTTCATGCTCCTCTTCCTCTGCCCAGCCTGACACAGATGTTCAGAGTGACTCATCCTCTGAAGCAAAGTCCAGTCTTTTCCTCACAGGCTGTGTTTCATATGAAGACCCCATAGGGATGACTAGAAATTATCATAACACTATTTTATTGGGATTTCTCTAGCCCTAAAAGAGGAAAGGAGATTCTGTCAGTTTGTCAGATTGATGTCTGTGCTCTTCAGTGGTACAGTTCACAAAGTCCTGTGTCCTAGCTCATTTCTAAAGGCTTGCCATGGTGACTTCCAACATTCACCTTAGTCCACATCACAAGCCTGACCACTGCTGGACATAGGAGCACCTGAATAGAGAAGGAATTAAATGGAAGCATTGCCAAATGCATCAGGGAGCATAAATATGGGGCAAATTCAGACTTTTCCCTATTTGAAATATGCATATTCTCTTTCTTTGCCACTGCAGAAATACAGAAGAGGCTTAAATTAAAAGGAGACAAGACCATAAAAAGTAGCAGTTGAGTTTTACACTTGTATTTGCTCTAAGTTTATTTAGAAGTGGAAAGGTGCCCACAGTGCTCTATCTTGGGTCTCTGCTCCTTTTGCATTTTGAAAGCCATCACAATACCACTGTCTGGAGCTGCTGCTCTTTCTCCCCCGCAGTCACTCGTAGTGACCTCAGCTGGTGCCAGAGTGGCTGAGAAGCAATTAAAGCACAGAGGGGCCTGTCTTTCTTGGGAACAAGTAACCTGCCCTGAGCACAGCAGAGGAGTCAAGCAGCTCTTAGAGGGAAGATGGGCCAACATCCCTCAGATCTATGGCCAGCATTCACAGAGCTGGCAAGGGAACTGCAGGAAACCAAATAAAAGTTACAAAACCAAGACAAATGAAAAGAAACACTGCTCAAAGACTGAACATATTGACATTTATTTTCTAAACCTGCCAACATCTCTTTGATAGTGCTTTTCCTTTAAAACAAGGTTACACACCTGTCACCTTTTAATTGAGATTTTTGGCACTAGGGTGGGTGGCGGTTTCAATATTTTCCACACCTGTGGTATATTTTCATCTTCTTTTGTCTCCTTCTCTCTTTCTGTCTTAATCTTTTCTTTCATGATGTGCTTTGGGAAATATATTTGTAGGTACGAGAGTTCCCATATCTTTTTTTCCCATTAATGTTCTCTACCTTCTTTGTTCTCAGCTGGCTCTGTGCTCTCTTAACCCTCATGAAAACGTACCAGGAGAGCAAGAGGAAGAATCACCATTGATTTTATTTTAGAAGGTAGGATTTATCAATGCAGTTCTTGATTTAAACAGAGCAGATTTCACAGAGGGCTGGGGAAAGAGGAAAGGCCGGGAATGTGGTGGGAAACACTGAGCTTCAGGCTCCGGCACAAGGGTGTCCTGAGGCACCCGGGCCACTCACAGCGACCCTGCAGGAGCCAGGCAGGGTCCCTTATCCTCCCACAAGTGACACCCGCCAAGAAGAACCTCCTGTGACAAGTTCTTGGTGACCATGGCAGCGTGCCGTGTTCGGGCAGCGGGGAAAGCACCGGGAGACAGGAGCCTGCACTTCCTCAGCAGCCGCTCCTGATTGAATGTCTTTGGTCCTGCTCTCCATGACCTTATACTTTCTTCGGACATTAACACCTCTGCAAAGTGGGTGTTAAATGGTGCTGTTAGTGTCTGTAGAGTGGTTTTACATCCACTTGAGAGGTGTAAATGATTCTACAAGGTGCAGAGCACTGGAAAATCAGCTTTCCCAAGGCTCCAGCTGGCTGGGGAAATTCAAATTTACTGCTGTGGAATCCGGTTCCTACCAAAGAGCTCTTTTCTTTCCCAAGTTATTCAGGTTTTTTTTACTGTTCTTGTAAACATAACTGAATGCCTAGTGTGTTTATTTATTAAGTTTAAAGAGGCTAAGATGTCCTTGGCCAAGCAGGAAAAGACATTCACTTTCTGCCTGGGTTTTAGGCCCATTTGAGAATTTTGTCACAGTTTCTGCTGAACTATGTGGCCCATCCAAGAAGCCCACCATTTCTTTCCCTGGCTCTTACCCTGTGTGTGGGATGTGGTGGCACATGTAGATGCAATGAGCTGACAGGATGAGTTATGCCCTGGTTACATGTTTGACTGACCAGGTACTACCTGAGAATGCTTCTTCATCCTCTGTGTCTCTTACAATTTCCACATTCACCATGGGTAAGAATTGCCCCCCATGCTTTGGCCATCCCTGTCCCTGGCCATGGTGTCAAGATCCAATTACTAAGGTTCTTAGAAATGCCCCTGCCCAAATTAAGGTGCAAACAAGACCACATGCCAGTGACAATAGTATGGGGTTTATTTGATAGTAAATAGGAGAGAGAGAGAGAGAGAGAAAGAAAGAAATAGGTGGGGGACACAGAAAGAGAGAAACAGGGACAGAATAAGGAAAATATCACCCCTCCATGGATCCCAACGATGCTCTGTTGATCCTCTCCAGCTGGTCTTCTTGTAGGTGAAGGTCCCCCCGAAAAGCACAGAATCCGATGGGCTGATACAGGCTCAGGCCAGGTAGGAACACCCAGGCTCCTCCCTGGAGGGGGGAGGTTGCCATTGTCTCTCACAGCAGACTCTGGGTTTGTTGCATCCCGTGCAGTCCTGTGGTGCGAGGCCTCGGGAGTGACTCGGGGGGCCTTGGATGGATGAAGGCCCCCCCTCAGCTGCCTCTCAGGTGAATGTCCCGTGGATGTGGCCTTCCCAGGGCTGGGGGTTCCATGGCCAGTTTGTGTAGGGGAGGATGGGTTCACTGCTCCTGAGCAGAGGTTACAACACACCGAAACTTCCTCCCCCCACCTCGGCTGGGGGGAAATCTGTGCAAAGCTGCTCCCAGGGAATGGTTCTGTGGGCTGCGGCCTCCCCCAGCCCGAAGCAAGCCAGAGATGATGGCATGGCTGCTGGGTTTGGCTCACATTCTTTTCAGGTGATTGAACAATGGGTTTTCCCTTTGTCTAATCTCAGCTGTTTTACTTTCAGTCCAAAGTCCCAGTCAGGTGTCTTCAGGGAGGCTTCTTTGGTTGTAGCTTCTTTATACAGTTTTTGTTAAAATGAGCAAAACTTCATATCAATGTTTGAGGCATGAACTATTTCAGTCTCTGACACATGGTGACAGAACATCTGGCCTAGCTTCCTAAAAGGTGTCTAATCTGGTACTACATCCAAATAAGAGCTCAAATTTTGAAACTAACTGGGATCCAACTTATTCAGGGTACTCAAGGTTGCAAGAAATGCCATCAGCCTCAATAAAAACCAGACTTCTTCTCCTTGTGTAGCAGCAGTCAGCAGGGGAAAGCCTGCACTACTTCACACGGGCTCACAGGATTGAAAATCAGCACCTAGAAGAGTCATTTAAGCTCACCTAAGCCACTCAGTACCCCTTGCAGTGCACCTGGCAGCACTGCCTTGGGTTTGCAACACTATAGAAATGTGGTGAAAAGCCCAGTCAGGGATCTCATCTGAGCAGCAGCTCGGGGCAGCCCTGGCACTGCCCACCCCTGTGGGAGTGGATGTGCCTTCAGGTGTGACCAGGGCATCGCTGTGAGCCTTTGCAAACAGGTGCTGCACAGTCACCACAGACAGTGCTGGAATCATCCTGCCAACATTTGTGCCATTGATTTACTGCTGTGGACTGACAGGAGCTGTGAATCTTGTGTTTTTCCCTGTACTTTTGCTGCTGTTTCATTTATCCTGGGGAGCTCCCCTCTGTTTCATCACTTCTGTCTGTTTTTGTAGACACAGACAGAAGTACAAATCTCCAGTACACTGTCTGAATTAATACTCTGAATCTATGGCTGAGAGAAATGCTGAAAGCCCTTCATAATAGCAGGGTTTGAAATGAAGTAACATGTCTGATTCTTATTTTTATTTTTGCCAAAAGTTTCGTATTCCTTTTTTTTCCCCATCTGTTTAAGGAATTCAAGCAAAAATAATAGTTTAGGTCCCAAAAGAAATTTCAAATTCTGACAAATTTTAATCCAATAGAAAAGAAAATTTGAGTTCATGCTTTCTTTGCTTCCATAAGAAAGCTTTTTTACTGCCTATTTAATTTCCACAGAGATATTATTGCTTATGTTAACAGGGTTCTACCACACATAAATCACCTTTCTGTCCTTCTCTCTCTTAGAGAGAATGAATATGTAGTGCTTTTCACTCAGGTTTTTCTTTCTAGGCATGTCCACAAGATAAATGAGAGCTCTGTCAAGTGAGGTTAGTGGGATTAGGGAAAGGAAAGATTGTTTAGTGTCTTGGTGTGGTGAAATATAGCACTTAATGTACATATTCTGCTAGTTCAAGGAGTGTTTTAGGAAAGTTTTATACTGTTTCCATGACAAATTAATAGGAAATTGGACAAAAGCTGACTCTGGATTTTTGCTTGTGCTGAAGTGTTCTCTGTCCTTCAAACTTTATCTTGACTGAAGAGCACTAGATAATACAGCCAAGAAAAATAATTAATGGTACATTTACTGTGTTCTAGCATAGATAAATACACTTTTAGCTTTACTCTGGACCTAAAATGCTTTATGCACCTTTGATTTATCTTCGGGTAGACTGTTAGTGGCTGTCTGATACTGTCAAAGGTAAATCAAAGCCTTAATGAAGGATCAGTGACAACTTATCCCACTATTTCAGAGAACATTTTAACATGTTGGAGACCTCAACGTCCAGTACTCCCTAACCTCCACTCTCCATTTTTAAATTTAGTCCCATTTTCTACAATGTGCACCTTACAGATGCTCCCCACATTCCAGCTCTTAGCTAGTTTGCTGTGGGGTTTTAAGTCTGGTTATATGTTTTTATGCTCTTGACACTCCCCCATAAAACTTTGAATTAAGGGATAAATTAGTTTTTAAGAACAAGGAATGGGCATATCACACATCTATTCATGTATATATGTACATTTTAAAACCAAAATGGGTACCCGATTCGGGGTGCTCCTGTAGAAGAACAGGAAAACAGGGTCATGTGCCTTTTTGTCATTCAGGGCCTTTAATTAAGGAAGTCTCATACCATGTTATGAGAGCTTCAGCTTGGAATCCTAATTTGAAGATGTCATTTACTTTGCCATAGATTTTGGCAGTTATTTACTTAGACATGTGAGTAACTTTCCTCTAGAGAGTTCAAGAAATGACATTACATGCTCCCACAGAATTCAAATAGAAGTATAATTTTTAGCTTAACAAATTATTATTTTTTTAAAAGAAAATAATTTTCAGTGTCACAACTGTCAAGTGCTATTTGATGGATGTAGTTCTGCAATGGAATGTGAAACTTTAATATAGTATCTTCTTTTAAAAACTCTTCTGTGGGCCATTAAGCTCTAGTGTATCTAATTAATATTTTAAATATTCTTTCCTATCAGTTCAATCTTTATTTATCTCTGTGCTGTCTTGTTACCCAATATGAACTGCTCAATGAAATCACTTGTTCCTGGTCTTTTCAACTGTTGATTGTTCTTTCATGGCTGAACATTTTAAAATAATAATATTGATTTTTTTCTTACATTTCTTGCATAAGAAATTTCTCATAAGTCCTAACTGGAGACTGTCACTGGCCTAAGAACATGAGGGGACACTTAGCAGTTCTGAATTTAAAATGAAAAAGGTATGCTTAGTGCAGTATTCATCCAAGCATGGATCTCAACACAGTCAGTCCAAGCACTCTATCTTAAAACTGTGCTTTGGTTTATTTTTCTTTTAAAATTGGTGAAAATATTTACTCACAAATGTGAAATAGTGGGACACAGATTCCAGAATGTGCTAACTGGAATGTCCTTTGTCTCCACAAGCATACAGTTTATTGAGTTTCCACAATTTCATGGTATCAGAGAAGGACTAGAGAATAATTTCTGTTCTCTCTTCCCCTGCTGATCATGTAGAGTGCAGGGAACTGACTCCATCCCTTGGACTTCTGGTGGCCCAGGGCACTCACCATGTTCTTGGAGGTGACTTTCAGGCTGGTACTCACTGAGGGCTGTGCGGGGAAGGATGTCCACATCTGCTTGGTCTGGCAGGATTAGCAGTAGCATGGCAAGCTGTGGTCTCATGTTACTGCAGCACTCAGGCTTGGCTTTGGGGAAAATATTAATTGCATCACTTTCCATTTTCACAGGAGAAAGAAGAACAAACTTCTCTGTATATTATAAATGATAGGACATATCAAGAAGATAAATGTAAATAATAGGAAGTACAGCTGATCAGAAAATTTGAAATGGAAGTCTTTTTTCTAGAGACTTTCATTTTAATAGAAAAAGATGTTAAAATTCTGGTTTAGTTTAAAAATATGAGGCAATTTTGAATGTTGATGTTTCGTAAGACTAATTTTTCCAGTTGACTGGGGTTTTTTTTCTATTTTGAAACGGAATTTTAACATTAATCAGGTTTCGCATATTAATTTAAAACTTCAGAAAAAAATCACCATTTTTGGTGCTGTTGCTCAAGTTTAGGGCCTTGGAATAGGAAAGACTAGAAACCTTGTTTCTTTTGGAAACAAGTTGCAAAATGATTACATGATCCACAAAACAAAGAAATCTGATAGGAATTCGAAGCAGCAGGACATGACACACTGACACATAAACACCAGGACAGTGGCCACAGTGTGGCCTTTCAGAAGAGCTGGCTGTGGGCACAGTGTCAACAGACAACACGAATATCAAAAATACCCTGAAACAAGTCCTCAGATTCATGAGAAGTGGTTATCTCTGTGACCACACAAAATGATGTGACTAAAAACTGAGGCAGGAAAAAAACCACTGTGTGTCGTGTAAGACAGAAACTCCTTTTCTGCAAGAGGAACGCTTGTTGCTCTGGACTTGGCTGGTGATGTGAGCTGTTACCTGCACCCCAACCTGCTCTGCTTTTGCTCATCATATCATTGGAAACTTAATAGTTGAAGTGATTAGTAGGAATATTTAGAAAAGGACAAAATCAGGTAGAAGAAAAGCTGATGCAACAATTTGAACAACCATAGAAGAGAGAAGACAAGACACTGACAGCTTTGTAGCCTGACCCAAAAATGTGAAGGCTGAATGTGAACAGACTGAATGTGCTTTAGTGGAGGGAGTGAAACCAGAAGGGAGAATAGAAACATTTACCACTGTTGTACTCAATGGAGTTAAAACCAGGAAAACCACCAAAGATACTGTTAAAATTTAAGGATATTCAGAATAATTAGTAAACAAATAAAACCAGTAGGGATTAATTACGCAAATGGGAAAGAATTTTCAGGTGTTTTTAGCCCCTCCAGCACCTATACTGATGCATGGCCCTTGTGAAACTGTCCTCAATACTGCAACACTGTGGAGTCAAAGTGTGGTGTGGATACAAATATTTTTACTCTGAAAACAATATAGAGTTTTGAGGAAGTTTTTTCTGGTTTTGAAAACTTGGTCCATTATTGCCAGTGCAAACATGGTGCAGGGGATGATTATACAAGGGCAATGCTGTTAAGACACAGCATGAGACATGATCCCTGGATCTTGGGTCCCAGATAGGGATATTTTTCCTAAGATGTTCCTCGCTATCTTCAGAGGGTTGGAAATGGTCATGGGAGGTGTCAAGTTGTGACTCGGTTGTTAAAATTAAGCTGTTGTAAGGTTGTGCTGGGTTTTATTTGATGTGCGCAGGGCACTGTCAGACACGTCCCTCACGTGCCCGCGTTGGAGAGAAGCAGCCTTGGCAGTGGCCATTGGGGACATGCAGCTCACAGGCTGAGCACCAGAGACCACTGAGAAAACATCATCATCAAGGCTTAGCTCTGTGAAACAGTTCCTGTGTGTTTCAGGGAAGACTTCTTGACATCATCTGAGCAAGTCTTTAAATCTTTTTCCTGACAGATGCTGTCCAAGCTAACGAAATACCGTGGAATACAAACATCAGTTGCAGGAGCAGCCTCGTGAGTTTGGTCTGTACTTTTTGCTGACTGCATGACCCTCTGGCCCTTCTTTTTAAAGGGGTGAACTATTAATATTTACTATTTTTTTCCTTAAATTTAAACATTATGCAGTGCAGCAAGGCCCTTGGTCATGAATACAGCCCCTGGTCAGATTGGTTGTGGATAGGTTACTGAGGTAGGCCTGGAAACAACAGCTGGGCCTGGGCCTGGGCCTGGGCCCGGGCTGCCACCATCAAATCAAACTCCCTGCACACTTGTGACAGCAACAGCAGCAGACAAGCCTAACACAACAGGGAGCTGAGGCAGGGTGGCTGCTGCAGGCATCGAGCCAGGGGCCCTGTGTGTACACTGTAGCTGGATCAGGGTGGCCACAAAACTGTGGGGTGCTTTGCTGGTAGTGGGCAGATGCTCATGAAGGCTTCCACAGTAATCTCTGAAATACCCTGGATTTAATTTTTGTGCCAGGCTGCTTGCTTCTGCAGAGAACAGTTTATGGTGGAGTTTTGTGTTTACAGAGAACTGTTAGGTTGCCCTTTAAAGTGTTTAAATAATATTGTATCAACACAGTGCAGACTGATATGTATCTTAGCAACTGTGTCAAGTTCACGATGGGCTAAAAATCCAAATGGGAATCAAACAATCTGGAGCCTTAGAGCGTAGAAAGCTGAGAATAAGGACAAAATTACAAGGTTATTCTGGGCCCAACCAAGGCAGCCCTTCAGCTTCACACTGTGCTAATTGTAGGTTAACAAGTACCTTAAAACCGTAATTAAAATGAAAGATACACACATTATCTCCAAAAATTATAACAACAACAACAACAAAAAAAAAGGTATTTCAAGACAAGAGAAAAAATTGAAATAACAGAAGTACAATTAAAGTTTGAAATAAGTGACGTCTATAACAAAACAAAATACTGTTTCCTGGTTTTATTCACACTTTACATATCCATTGTTTCTTAAGTCTAGAGAACTCTGAATACCAGGTTCAATGCTGTGGATTTACCCCAAGTGTATTTAAGCAAGAATAGGGGTGCAGGTCCTGCTGTAAGCATGAGTAAATGCTCATTACTCACTGTGCTATTGCAAAAAGTCATGCAGAAACCAGCACTACAAGAAGTTTACAGGCCTCTGGGTCTGAGACAGGTTAAGTGGGTCCTAAATGGCCCCAGATCTAGCAAGCCACTTGGCATCACATTCCGATGATCTACATTCATGGTCACCCCATTTATTGTGTGACTATCTAATCATTCCTGAACATTCTGTGTGAGCAATTCTTTTTGACTTGAACAGGCTGAATAGGTCCTGCCTGCAGTACCTGAGCTGGGTCTGCAATGCCCCTTACCTCAAAGAATGAAGTTTCCTCCACAAAGCACATTTCAGATTCAAAATGTATCATGCAAGAGTTGTTCAAATTTCGATACACATTTATACAGAGATCTGTGAGTCAAATGGTGGTTTATATGAAGCCAATATTTAAAGTCATTGTTAGTTAAGCCCTTTACACACCTTGAGGATCATTATAGGTCTGAGAGTTTCTAGTTAACAGGATTTTAACTCACACCTCTCTGCTAAACTTCTTACAAGGCAGCACTGTGCTTCTTCTCTTCAACTCTTTTGTCTCCACAAACAGCTCTAAAAGAGAATGAAGGAATAATAATGGCCCAACCCAAAACTGACACAAAGATTATTTTAGGTGTTAATGGTTATGGCCTTGTAGTTCTTGAATGTGCTGGGTGAATCATTGCAGTAAATACCAGGCAGTCTCAAAAAATAGTCTGGGCCCCTGAGGTTCAAGCTAGGTTTTGAGAAGGGATGCACTGTGTGAGAACAAAGCCTTCAGTTTGGTGCATGGAGATTAAAGGATCAATTTGGTAAAATGGGCAAGAAGGCAGAGTTATTAAAGTTGAAAGGATCTTGAACTTGATTCACCACATGATATGAGGAGGGCACAAGGGGTTTTAGTGGTTATGCTGCTTCTTGTACCATGTGAACCTCTGAAGAATGGAGGTCCCATCTAATCTTAAATTACTTTGTCCTTTCCAGTTCTTGAGTCATGCCTGAGATGTGAGATTTCCCTGACTCTGTGTGCTCAGTAACTGAATCTGACAGTTGATGACTTGAACCTTTCCCAGGAATCACAAGGGACAATCAAAGCATCTCTGCATTTTAAGACACTGAGAGTATTTTACCATAGGAACTTGAGGATTTCTTGAATATCCCAATATACTGAAGTATTGGAAGAAGCATTAAAAATGGGAAAGAATAGAAACTTCAAAAAAGTGGAAACTTATTTTTAAGAGTTATTCCTTTGGAACAGGTTAAATTTATTAAAAATGTTAATTATGATGATCCAAATAGGAAAGCAGTGGAGCGATTTCTCAAGAGCTAATGATCTGTTCTCAGCAAATATTTTAAAATAATTCTGTGTGAAATAAATTTTATCAGATGATAAAATCATATGGGTCTCTTCTGTCATGCAAATTCTCTGAAATGAAATGTCTTTTTTGGGTGAAATAACCTATTTTTCCATGGTTTGACAGGAAAGAAAATATTTTCCCCTCAGGAAAACTTTGCCTGAAGGGAGAAAATGAAACTGAGAAGCTTTTTTCTTGTGCGTATCTTACAGGGAGATGAAAATGCTGAGTACCCTGCAGCCTCACTGCCATTAAAGCAGCCAGCCAAAGGAGGCAAAAATTTCTGGGAATTTGGATTCTCTCTATCAGCCTAGGCTGTGTTCAGGTCAGTTTTATTCCTGTGAAATTCCCAAGAATTCCCAATTCTTTCAAGTATACAGCAGGAAGAGAAAATTCATTATCGTTCTTCCAAAACAGTCCCTGTTTTCCCTAGAATTCCCTGTCAATAAAGGAGAAAAAGTCACATTTCTAAGTTTTTGGCCCCTCCTAGAAGGAAGAAATCTTTCAAAACTCTATACCCTTTTGAAGGAATGGCTGTTATTTTCCCAACTATTTTACTTGAGACATTCACCGGATTTTTATCCAGCATTCAGTGGGGATTTTGGAGCAACACACATGGAGTGCTTTGTGGTGAGAAGGAGCGTTGTGCCTGGAGCAGGTGAAGCTCTAAGTTTCCAGGGACCCTGGACACAGGATTGTTGCTGTTTCAGGATGAAGGAAGCTGCCTACAAGGGCTCTAATCTGTAGCAGAACTTCACAAGCAGTATTGTATGAAAATCTGACAATTATCTAGTGAAACTACTTTTGTTGGTCAATCCCTGCTTTTTTCCATCTGTTCTCCCCTGTTTATCTTTTCTTTGGTTTATCTGCTCTTGATTTCTGTCACTTTTCTCATTATGCATCACCCCCTATTTTTCTTTCCATAGAAATTTCCTTCTTGGAGGTGGGAGGACAAGAAATTTGTTGTATTCAATCCCATTTCCTCCTGATAACAGTTTTTTTTAACATCCATGATATCTAAAGATACTGTCAAGATATGAGAGAACAAAAGAACTAGACAGTGACACCAGCATTCCATCTGGTACAGTAAAAAAATAAAATTAAATGGCATATCCTGAATGTTTCTGCCAATGATAGTTATAATAACTATCATTATAGTTATAACATATAGTTATATGATAGTTTAACAACTATCATATAACAACTAGCATGCACCATCTTAATAATAATGCTCTTGTGTCCCTAAATGGCAAGGTAGTAATACGAATATGTGTACTTTGCTTTTTATCTAAAATGCTGTGATTTAAGGGCCTTGATCCTTTTGGGTTTTTTTAATCTGCTCCCTATTCTAGAATTAATTCTATTGATTCCTTGGAATTGATACTTACCTGATACTTTCCAAATGAATAACAAGTCTTTGGACCACAAATAACAGCTCAGATTTTGCTTGAGAAATTCATGTACACATTCGTCTAAGTCTGCCTGCTCTCTTGCTCAGCAGGTATGAGTTTGATCTGCCTGCAATTTTAAATTAAAATTGTTGGTGATTGACTGTAAAATAATGATCTCCTGACCAGTATTTCTGTTTCAGTAGAGTTTCTTGGTATTTGTAGTAATAACATTTCCATCAGGAAAAAAAGGAAACACATCTATTTCCATCCAGGTTATGCAAGAGAAAAAAAACCCTGTGTAGCTGACAATCCTTTATTCTGCTTTTAGACACTTTTTAGAGGGAGTATTGCAGTTTTATGTAGCCCATGATGCACTAAGATGGCTTCAAGAGCTTGAAAGAAATATTGAGTCTCATTTCAACCTTTGTATTTGACTGTAGATCACAGCTCTGAAGGGAATTTTGCCTCTTGCCCCTCAGTTACAATATTTGACATACCAGGTACTGTGTAGAACTCACTTATTCTGTTCTAGAAGAAAGTATTTGTTTATTTTGCCAAGCTAGTCTCCTTTAGTGAAACTCCTTCTTTAAATGACCACTCTGCTCCCAGATGTTGTTTAAAATTCATCTTCCCTCCTTTGATTTCAACCATGTTGCAATGTTCTCAATTTGTCTTGAGATTAGCTGTGGTTACAATATTTGACTTCAGCATTTTGCACACTTTGGAGTTAAATAGCATTTAAATCCAAGATTAATCGTGTTGGGTTTTGCCATTAAATAAAGAGTTCTATCTGCTAAATTTAAAATTATTTTGGGTTGAGTATTTTCAAAAATTAACAGCAAGGCTTTTAAGCTTGACCTTGCTTTAATTCTTTTGTTTGAAATCAAAACCCTTTCACTTCCTTTATACTTGCTGTCAAATTACAATACAATATTTAGACGAATGTTTTGTCCAATTTTATTAGTCACAAAGATTTAACAAGATGGTGTTCTTCTTTTTCAGTCAGCACCTGGAAAACTTTCATTTAAACCTGTCAAAATATATGATTTTTCATTCTTCCTGGATTGTTTCAAATGCAAACAAACACTCAAAACCAACACAGTTCTGCTGTCATGTTGATTACCACTTTGTCTGTGCCTGGTTACTGGATGGTCTGTGCTTGAATAATGAGAATCCTGTGCTGATAAAACACTCCTGCACCTTCCTCAATAGCAACTCTTGAGCTGATTAAACTGCCATTAAATAAAGGGCTCCACCTGCTAATTAAAATAGGAGTGTGGATTCTCCTGATTTTGTGGAGACTGAAGATGTGACTAGATATTTTTCTCTTCTCTTATCTCTAGGTTGTGGACAAAGCCACTGAATTCTACTCTCTGGGGAGAACTGCAAGCAGATAAAGAGCTGTTCTGGAGCTGGTGAGCATCTTTGGGAAGGTAGAATTGGTTGTCATGATTTTTTTGTTGTTGTTGAGTGGAAGTGAATTGTGATAGGTATGCATTTGTGTAAGGATGGTCAAGAACTGCATTTACTTACACTTCCTCTTAGAAGTTTTGTTAAACCTGCTCTGCAAAAGTGGAGCTACAAAGCCAGTCTCAATTTCCTAGAAATGCTGGCATTGCACCTGTTTACTTAAGCTTTAGGATGCACCCAATTCACACAGCTTAAATGTTGGGATGGATTTGATATCACAGTGAAATTTTCATAGAAGGTGCATAAAGACAATGGGTACAGAGATGAAATCTGGTCAAAACAAATTTTACAGAAACTGAGGCCTGCCTAGGATGCATTCCACAGTTTGCCTTTCATTGCACTAGAACTAATTGATCCCAGAGTACAGATGGATTCCTGAGCTCTAGAGGTTAGTTGCATACCAGTATTACCCTGGCATCATATCTCAAAAATAATCAGCAGTTTAGTTCTGAATCCTTTTTCTTAGTAGTCCTTTTCCTGGGTTTGTGATAATCCATCTGCCATAGCCCTAATTTCTGTGGTTTTGCAGCTCATCTGAAAAATCTGATTTTTGCATCTTTATGCACCACCTGGCTCACAGGAATGGAACTGAATGTGAACCACAACAAAGAAAATAGAGTTAGGTTTTTCCTGGAAATGCTTTATTATAGAAGAAACTATTCAGTTTCTTAGGGACTATCTGAATGTTTCTTCTTGTGTTACACATCTTTTATTGAGGTTTGTTTTTTTCTATTATAAATGCCTATTCTTATATGTGCTGTTGATAAATTATTTTGAAGAGTATGTGAGGAAAGAGAGAGTGAGGAGCTAGTATTTATTTTCCCTATGTAAGGCTGAACATTTCTAAATTCAAAAAGTCTGAAATATTGTAAATTTTATGTCTGAATGACTTTACATTCACAGAATACTAAGGTTTAAAAAGATGCTAACCAAAAATTCTGCATTAAGAAAATTTCAATGCATTGTTATGCAGTCAAAAATCAGGAAATGATAGCATTAAGATTTTGTGTCTAACTAAATGTGCTGCCTTCATATTGTCATGACAATACAGTCTTTAGACTGTAATAACAGACTGCATGTAGAACTGCTCCTATATTTTATGGGCTCATATGTGACAGCCTAATGCACATCTAGACTAGAAAATAAGAACTCTATTTTGTTTTACATTTTTTGGTTTTTTTAATAATACGACATTTTCATGTTTCCACTTGCGTACTCTGAGAGTTTTCAAAATCCTGGGGAAAGATCTGAGCATGGCAGAGAAGCCCTTCCATGGCAAGGTTGGTTACCTGGTGGTGAAATCATCCCCTGTGCTTTCCCTCTCAGCCCTTGACCAACATTTACATCATGGAGCTAAAAGCAAAGCGTTGTTGCAGTCACCTGTGCACTTCAGGTTAAAAATGTGCTGCTAGAAAAATATTTGAGAAAAGTTTTTCGGAGTTGTAAGTTCTGTTTATGGAACCTGCTATTAGAACTGCAGCATTTACCAGAGTTAGCCACAAAATATCCAACATAACCTCAGGTTCTGCCTGCACTTGGAAATAAAAATACTGGTGATAAATTGTTGGTGGAAGTTTACTTAGGAAAAAAATTTCCCTCATCTTCTGATTTTTATGCTAGCAAATGATCCTCTGAGTTTTGCTATTAAAAAGGTTGGGCTTTGTGTTTAGAGATGACAGATGCTTAAGACATTATCAGTATTTTGGACCAGTTCTTTGTGATTATATTTTCTGTCTCTTGTATTGTTCAAGGGGCAGTCATGAAGTGAAAAATTTCTCTAAGTCAATTCTGCACAATTTTGGTCCTGGACTAAATGTTGTGTTTAAATTGTAGTTAAACCCTGGCCCTTAGCGCTGATACACTGTTGTGCCAGCACAGAGTCCTGAGCTTCTCTCCTTTCCTGTGCTACATGAATTTTACCAACCAGGAGCCCCTGGAATCAGCTACATCCACCTGCTGAGAGCAGCTTTACCCAGCCACGAAGTGTCTACCCATGTGCACTCTAAGATCCCACTGTGCAGTCAGAACATGCTACTAAATAAATAAACATGGCTTGTTCTTTTGCACAGGCTCTAACTCCCTCTTTCACTGAGCGCAGATCAGAAGGAAGTCACTTAAATACAGTGAAATCCAAACTCCCAAGTGAAATGAAATATACTTGGGATAGGTCTTGCAGAGTCAAAAATACACCTTTTTACTATGCACCTTTGAGGGCTGTAATAAATATGTTACATTTAATGTAGTGTTTTTATGAGCTGAGAACACAGCCTGCTGAATTTTTTTGTCTCTGATTATTTACAACTGTATCAGATCTGAACTCGTATTTTCAATAAGATCTGCTATGATTACTCTGGGGATGCTAAAGCCAAAGCACAGACTTTCTCATAGGGTGGTTTTAAATATATATTTGGTTTGAGTTGGTTGTTTTCTTTTGCCTAACTACTTTGACCACCTGTTTAGCATCTTCTCCCATGAGAAACAAATTACTGCCAAAAAGTTAATGAGGGGGATGCTGAGTTTTGGGACAGACTGGTAAAAATTGCTGGGGAAGGGAAAAGTTCTTACTCATGGGAGAAAAGCAGGATCTTTTTTCATGGGTGGCACATGCAGTGAAAACCTGGTGAGTCTATTGGGGCATACTTCCCACATCACTGACATATTGATAACTTGTGTTGACAGAAACAGGGGAAGTAAAGGGGTCTACTGGATTTGCATGGTATGCCCAGGCAGTATTGGTGAGCTGAAGTGAAAGACAATTAAAAGTGGTCTTGTTATAACGGCTTTATTAGGCAGACTTTCCACCTCTCCACCTTTCCCCAACCCATTTCACACTCTCCCTTGACCTTGTCTCTGGTTTCTCACAGTCTTGCTGTCTTGCATCTGTTCTTCCTTCCCATATAAGCAATCAGCCAGTGAATCCTCTCTCAATGAGAGCCTGCAATTCAGAAGCTGAGGTGTGCAGGAAGCAGCCTGTTGTCCAGATCACTCTCTGATGGGAAGAGTCTAGCAGTCGGTGAATACTTTGCTGCATTTCTTGTTACTGTGTTTAGACACTCCTTGCATGCATTTTGTAGTCCTTTCGTATCTCTTGCTTCTAAAGAACTCCCTGTTCAGTTTCAAGCTTTGGGGATGTACACAGACTCCTTCCATGGAACGGCTGTGCAGAAGCCAAAGCATGTCCAATCACCCTCCAGACAGTGTGGTGGGAGCTTTCTGAAGGGTAAGTCAGCTGTGGCCAAGTGACTCAGCCATAGTTTAACCACGAAGGATTGTATAGCTACATTTTTCAGACAAGAAAAGCTAGAGAGTAAATCAGATGCATTTTTAAACCACAGAACAGAATGAAAGTGGTGGTTAAGATACAAGCTGTTTTATCACCCTAGCAATTTTCCAGTGGTCTCAGCTATAATTTTAGTAAATCCAGCTGTGGTGTTTAGTAAAAAAAAAAAAAAAAAAAGTGTTTTTTTTTGTTTTTTTGTTTGTTTTGGTTTTTTTTTTGTTTTTTTTTTTATTTTTTTGCTTTTTAAGTTTTTGTTTTCTTTAATTGACTGACCTTTCACATACTGTAAAAGGTAAGGGGTGAATGAGAAAGGTTGATTCATTTCTCTCAAAGCTCTATCTGCCTCTTTAAAAACATTACTTCATTGTCCTTTCGTCCTGAAGTTGGCAATTTTTCTATAACAATCTGTATCTTGTGGTCTAAATCAGTCTTATTCCAGCAAAGGGAGGCAGGATTGTCATCTTTTAACTAGAGACATAGAAGTAGCAAGGTTGTTCTTTTATAATCCCAGAGCATACTTTTTACAAGCCTGCTCTTTAATTGTGGTGAACATGATGACCAGCCTTCCTTCAGAGTACTCTTCCAGGGAGCACATCTATTTATTTTTGGCTGGGAAATGAGAGGGTGGCCTGGCAGGGAACAGCATTGCTGGAACTCACCCATCCATGCCAGCAGTGGCTCCCAGATGTTTGTAAGATCTTTTCTGAAGCCATGATATTCTAAGAGTATAAGGCAGGCAGGATCTGTGGGTATAATTAATAGTTTTTATTAGATTGATATTCTTGGAAAAAGATTTACTTTCAGTCACTCAGCCTGTCTTCATGTATGACATTGTGTTCTGCATGGCCTACCATGGACTGACAAGCTGAGTGCCCACCAGCTACTCTGCTTTTCCCAGCTTTCTTTTTTTTCCCCTGTTCTTCTCATCAAGGCTATTACCTCTTCCTACAAATGCTGATTCTATAACACTGAGCCTTCAGCAGGTAGCAGAAACTAAACCAGTCTGAATTGCTTCATCGCAAACCTGAGGAAACAAGGGAGAGTGTGTGTTTCCAGCCTCCTAAGTCCAGGATTGATTTCTCACTGTATGCTCTACCCATGACAATGTGGCCTTGCAGAATGACAGAAATTGTAATTGAAAGAATGAGGTTATTGGAAAATATGAACCTAGCAAGGTTTGCTAGAACAATCCTTAGCTGCTTGCATACCTTTTACACAGATTTGGGTTTTTTCCCCTTTTCATTGACACTAGATATTGTTTTACAGCAGGTCCTTATGTATCATTAACAGAAATAAGCTCTGAAATTTAAAGCCCGCAATGGAACCAGGTTTGCTACAGATAAGCTGAGGGCAGCATGCTTGTGTTTGAGGGAGAGTGTCCAGAGAAAGGTGAGGGAGCTAGGGAAGGGTATAGACTACAAGTCTGATGAGGCAAAGCTGAGGGATCTGGAGAAACAGAAGATAAAGGAGAACTACAGAGCTCTCTACAGCTATCAAAGAGAGGCAGTGAGGTGGGGGGGTCGATCTCTTCTCCCCTTTAACATGTGGTAGAGCACCAGGAAATGTCCTCAGGTTGCACCAGGAGAGGTTTAGATTGGGTATTAGGAAAACTTTCTTTGTGGAAAGAGTTATTAAGCCTTAAAATAGGCTGCCCAGGGAAGTGGTGGAGTCACCATTCCTGAAGGTATTTAAGATATATAGATGTGGCACTTGGGGATCTGGTGTAGTGGTGGACTTGGCAGTCCTATGTTAACAGTTAGACTTGATGATCCTAAGATCTTTTCTAACCTAAATAATTCTAGATTCTAATGAAGACTTCATTATTTAACCATGTGAGTAATGGTAATCCAGAAAACTGGTGATCTTAGGTAGTTGATCAAGTTGAAGGGAATTATTAATGTTTATACCATCAAATATCTCTTAACTGTTTGTGTTTTTCCATGCCTCCTTTCATCAAGACTTAATCTGTGATTTATAACTCATAGTAACGAGTCAGATTTCTGGTGGTTTCCACATTGCATCTGGAGGAAGCATTACTTTAAGGTAAAGCCTTAATTATTTGTAGCATTAGAAAATCCTAAAAGTGACTTAATTTTTTCCAGCTTAGCATAACACTGGGTCCTTCTAGTTGCTTCCATATAATTTCTCAAGGTACTTATTAATAAGGCAAACTATTTTGTTAAATAGAAATTTTACAGAAATTTTGCAGGAAGCAACCAAGTACTGAAAAAGTATCACATCTCTCAAATAACTCTAGTTTGTCTTCAGTGATTCTCTAGTGCTAGTTGTTTTTCTTTTTTTTTTCTTCAAATCAAATGCAGTCACCTTGGATCCTGAAGTCTAAGTTACAAATTGTAAAAAAGAGCTCAGTTTCAAATAGCTGTTAACCAGACAGAACAAGTGTTTTACAAAATTCGAGCTGATTTGTCTCCCTACTTCTATGAAATGATTTATGTATGCAACTAATTTTCAGTAGTCCTTGAGACTCATGAATTGTTGCCATGTGTAATAATTGGCTTGGCCTAGGCAATGAACAGATGCACAGGCCAGAGGAAAGCTTTCTGCATAGCCAATCCTCCCCATTTAAAAAAGCAAAAGCCAGATCAGCTGGAATACACATGCATGTATGTGTGTATATAAATAACTGTATGTATACACTCACACTATGCATAAAGAGAAATCAGTGAGCTCTCCAACAGAACAAGAGAGATGAAAAAGTAGAAAGTAGGGTACACAAATCTGTAGGGACTTGAGAAGGGACTGCTTTCTTCAGTTTCCTGGGAGACAATTTGACATAGAAACAGAAAAGATCCTGGCTCAAGCAAAGGAATGGTTAGTGGGTGCTCTTTAGAGTGCTTGTTCCCACGCATAAGCTTTCAGAAGTTTTAGGGCTTATTTAAATGTATGCTGCTTCTGAGCAGCATCAAGTAGAACTAATTACTTGTTTATAATTATTTATTTTCCAACAATACAGACTTTACTGGCAAACAACTTCTTTTCTCTGAAAACTGACTTTGTAAGGGTGGATTAAAAAAATGACAAAAGTTTGTGGGTTTGTTTTTAAGGAGAATTTTCTAAGGTTGTCAGACCTAAAATGCAGCCTAGAGATAAAAATGACACACCCAAATATGAAGTTTAGATAAAATTGGACTAAAACTATTCTAAAAATACTTGAAGTTGATCTTGCTTCTGTTAAGTTAATAGTAGTTACAAGAAATTTGTGTTTGTTATCAAACTGAATCCCGAGTCATGTCCAGTATTAAACTTATACTGAATCAGATATTTTCCTCTTGTCAGTGGGAATTATGTTCCAAGATTTCTATAGGAGTCTTTAATTGCCTATGTGTTTCCAATTATTCTGTTATAAATCTTCTCTGTAAGTAATTTTTCCTGGTTTCTTGAGGACACAGGATTCTGAGGATTTGCTCGCTAAGTACAAAAATAAGAAAGAATCTTGGTGGTATAGAAATTATGTGGCCCTTTTTGGTATGAAGTTTCAGAAAGGATGCATTAAAAATAAAAGCAAATGCAGAGAACTACAAAATTAATTAGGCTATAGGGACATACTGTGTATTGAAAGATGTCTACTTGGTCCATTAACTTCTCCACGTAAAGGTTAAGATGTTACTTAACAGTGGTCAAGTGTCTTTGTAGGGAAAAATTATAGGGAGCTCTTAAATTCAGATGGAAGAGACAGCAATCTAATTGTGAAAAGTGAAGCTATGTAAATTCAAACAAGAGATAAGGCCATCTCTTATCAGGAAGGGTTATTCATCACTGGAACAACTTACCTAGGCATGTAAGAATTTCACCTCTACTTTGTGTATGAGTGAAGATCTGTCTAGAAGAGGTGCTGTAACTCAAAAGCAAATTATGGTCTTGAAGCATAAATTATTGGGCGAGGTTCACTGGCCTGTGTTATGGGGGAGATCAGACTATGCTATCTCCCTTATTGCCTTGTACTCTGTGACAAAGCAGCTGCCAGCAGGATTATTTGGAGTTATAAATCCATTTTAGATGAATATCTCTATTGAGCTTGATGAATTTTGTAAGCACACTTTATGGATCATGCAAAGAAATTATTTTCCACAAGCACTTGACTGGCACTGCATGTAGGAAAAACTTAGTCTTGTGGATTTTCTAAATGCCTCCTTGTAGTCAATCCCAATCCATTAGAACAGTAATGGTAGGAAAATATCTCTATTATTATCAGCCTTGTTTGCTTAATTCCACTGAACTATCTAGTGAAATCCTAGTAAGGCTGCTGGCATATTTACAGCTAACTGCAAAGCTACTACAGCATGATGGAATCTGAAGGAGAGCTTGTGATATCAGTAAAAAACACCAGATGTTACATGCAGGCAAATATAATAAATTAACTGGCATCATTACAATTGATAGGGTAATAGCCCAAATTCACAGACACTTTAATAATGGGTAATATATAAATATGCTTACTGAAATCAATTGGGCTATTCACATTGTCTAGTAACTTGCAGGAGTTTTGTTTCTTATCTTATCTAAATAACTAAGAGATCAGACCTTATATATGCTGGTACAGATCTGCTGTGTGTTTAACAACTTATCTTAGCAGACTCTTAGGACTGGTACAGAAGATTCCGATATTGGTGGTGAATGTTTCTAGAATCAGAGCTCAGTTGTAGCTGTATTCTATTGTAAACAAAGAGGACAAGGAATTCTGCCTTTTGGTGCATGGCAGAGCAGCAGCTTTTACCAGCTTAAAATACAGAGTCTCTTTGGGGAAAGAATTGTTGGCCCTGAGTGTGACTTTTTCTCTAAAAGAAGGACCCCAAAGGACACCATGTTCTCTTTAAGGTCAAACTGACATAAGGAAAAAAAAGTCTACATGAGTTACAGGAAAAAAAACTATAGTGCTCTTTGTACAGACTCTTTAAAGGAGCATGCCAGGTTTGACATCATAGAATTCAAAACAAAATCTGACTCTTATTAACTGTAATTAAAATATGCTATTTGTGTCAACTAAGTACATAATGCCCTTAAAAGATCATTATCTTGGGATGTGTCAAGGTTGAACTGTCTCTATAGTCTGAGAACATACTTCAAAACTGACTAGATTCCTCTGAAAACTGATTAAATCCCAGTAATTCAACACATCCTTGTTGTCAACTTCCACTGAAATATATATTTATTTCCCTAAAATTATTGTAGTCTATCCAGTAGGAGTCATATGCTCTGCTTTAATTTGTGACTAACTTAACTATGTATTTGATAAGTATGTGTAGGATGGTCATGCAGGCTACAGAACCGTCTTAGTTGATGTTTTTGTCAAGGTGCATTTAAACTGACTTCCCCAGAAAGTGGGTGTGGGCCTAGCTGTCCCTTCTCAGCAGGGTGAGATTAGTGAGTGCTCTGGAGCCTGGCAGGGTTTGCTCCCTTGTCTTTGTGGTGTCTGCAAGGTGGAGCCCAGGGCTGGGCAGTGAAGGAGCCAGGAATAGGATTGCCAGGCCCACTTCTGACTGCTGCTGTCCCTGCTTGGCCCATTCCCAAGGGCTTCTGCTGCATGCAGCTGGGACAGTCCTCGCTACCTCAGGGTGTGCCTGGGGACAAACAAGGCTCAGAGGGAGGCAGGGCTTCTTTTGTGGCTCAAGGACCTCCCTGGCTGCTGGGCTTCTGCACAGGCTGGATGAGTCCCTGCCAATGCCTGCGTTGTGCTTAGCGTGCACTGCTGAACAGGGAAAGCTTTATCCTTTTCTGGACAAGCCCAGAAGGGCAGCACCAGTACCATGGGTGGGATGATGTGATGGGGTGTGATAGGTTTTGACAAGTACATTGTGGCTGTGAGTACCAAGGATGTGTTTGAACTGCTCTTATCTTGACTGTTGCAGGTGTAAGTAGCCTCTAATACACTTCCCATTGTTACCTGACTTTATAAAAAAGGGTTAAAATTTAATTCTAAATAAATTCTGGTTCTTCAGGCTGATCTGTAGTCTGAAGCTCATCTCAATCAAAGCTGAGACCAATTTACATCTGTTCAAGGCCTAAACTGAGTGTATTTCTAGTACAACTTTCTTTCACTTCCTTCAAGAACCATTGTGACCATTTCTGTAACTAATTTAGAAGCAATAACTGCATTGATAGATGGTGTTCAAATGTTCTTGAAAAGCTTATGAACAGGGATTAATTCCTGCAGCAGCATTAGAAGTTGACCAGGGCATTTTTGTTGGAAAGCATGGAATATTCTTGGACTGGGCTACAGTAGGCTCATTTATTCCATGATGGAAAGTGGCATTTTGAGAGTGGAAACCAGTGTTGCAAAAGACAGATTTCCTAATTAGCTCTTGTTGCTAAACCCTACACTAGGCTACAAGTCATGGCTTGTGGCAGCATTCTAACATGTAGTTTTGACCTGCTAAAATTGTCTATAGAAATGGTCAGAAAAGCAGTTTTGCTGTGGATGAGCGCCTTTGCTCTAGGAAGGAAATTATCAGTAAGTCAGATGAATGTCCAGGTGGCTGTGTGTTCTCAAAGTACTCTTATGGTACTCTTGAAGTTTTCATTAAAAACATCTTTAATAATGCAGTCACTTTCCTACTTTCCATTAAAATTCTGGTAAAGCATTGCAAAAATTGTAACAATTTAGAGGATTGAAATTGTGTTGGAAAAGCTAGATAATGTGGGTTTGATATCTTTTCATGTAACCAAAATTGTTACCTGCAGATAGTGACAAGTGTTCAGAAATGCAAACCAGATTGAGGCAAACAAAGCATCATTGTGGAATTCAAGGTAAACACAATGTAAATAGAACATTTGGAGTAAATGTGCTATTTCTAGAACAAGCAATTATTCAGCCTTTCTTTTTCTAATAACTTTATATTAAACTCATTCTTATAGATGGAAAAAATCTTTGTGTAATGTAAAATAATTCTCAGAAGAGATTCTATCACAAGTGTGTTTAATAATACTTATTGTTGCATTACACATTTGGAGGACAAATGACTCCTTGTAGCAAGTTTCTACAACATCCAGTGCAGCCAGACAGGGCAGGTTTGCAATGTTAGAGTGAGTGAGGATAAAAGGCATTATTAAAGAAAAAATAACATAATTAATTATGATTAGTTATTAAAGAAAAAATTATGATTAGTGAGTATATGATCTTTGATACCACAATTAAGTTCCAAGCAATTTCCTTACCTGCTTTCTGGAGAGATGGGGGGGGAGGAACACTTACATTTTCTCTTCCCAAATGGTTGTCAAGCAGCAAATTGTATTACCTCTTGCTACTTGTCATAATTCTTATGTAATGGATCAAAGCCAACTTTAAAAAAAAAAATCTGCATTCGTGGGTTTGCTTAGCATCTTAAAAAATCAAGTTCATGAGTTATTTTAGTGTCTGAAAAAATAAGGACTGAAGTGAAATGTAATGCAACCTAGTTTAAGAACCAATTTCTAGAAACACAGCCTTGCAGTCACTGAAACCAAGGGTAGTGTGTCAGTTTTATCTCTGCAGAAGGAAGATGAGGCAGCTGGTCTTTTGATGGAGAAGGATAGGGTTCTTTTATTATTATGTAGAAATTTTGTGAGAATTAGATAAACACTTGAGCTATCAATTTCAACAGAGCAGTTATCAAAAATGTAATTATTTCTTCAGATGGATTGAGGGAGTTGACCATGTATACACTATGAACTGAAAAAAAAAAAAAAGAAAATTCTGAAGAGATGAAGGGGTAATGGAGGTAACTTCCATGGAAAACTTTTGGCTATTTGGGATGGGGCATAAATATTGTCTGAAAACAAGGAACTGACCATCTGGGAGGTGTCATTAGTTTCTGGGCTTACTGCGATGTGGGATGCAATTTCCCTGAAATATGGAAGAAAGTGGCATCCATCCCATAAGTCAGATGATACTGCAAATGTTTAAATTGATTTTAAAATTTTTGGATGAGACTTGTATACTGTCAATGTATACAAAATACTTTGTAGAGTGAAGGCTTGTTTCACAAAAAAAAAAAGTAAGCAAAGTGTGGTTTTCTGTAAAAAATATTTTTAAAATGTATTCTTCTGAATATAAGCAAATAGTACAAATTGCCTTAAAAATTCTACACTCTTTATCAGGTATAAATAACAGCATTTATTTTCCACTGTGTACTTATCTATCAAAGAACAATTTCATAGTTTTTTCATCTAATTAATTGCAATGGTCTCATGATAACATTTCCTATGAAATTACCTGTTCCAGTGGAATGACTAAAACAAGGCATGCAACTGTTTCTCATGCTTTTGCAACAACTTCCCTGCTCTGAAGTGCAGATCTTACGTTCTTTTCCTTCTGGAGCAGCTCTACAAGACAAAATCTTAAATATTTTGCAGCTCAAACAGGAGTAAACATGGGGCAGGAGAAGTTCCTCTGATGGATTTTCAGTGTGTATAATCCTGCAGATCTGTGCCTTGTAGCTAACTGTGCTGTTAGTTCCAGGCTTTGTATGAGCAATTGCACAGAGTATTCTGGAAGGTGATGTAGAAAACATAATGAACTTCGGCTCAAGCAGTTAAAAGAATGAGCTTCCAAAAGAGTTGGAGAGGAAACAACCATAAATATCTGAGGTCTAAGTTTCAGTCCAGCAGCAGAAACACAAGAAGACTAGTATTAAAAACTCACCCTCTCTATAGGATGTGTATTTCCAGATCTGTAAGAGCCATCCTCCTTTTCCCAAGGTGGGATCAGCTGTGCCTCCACTGTCTCTGCCTCTGTTTCCTTGCTGTAAACCTTGCAGCAAAGGCCACTGCAGTAGCTGCTGGCTCCTGTACTTCTGAACACTGCCTTAGGACAGCTTTTCCTCTTTTTCTCTGATGTCACTTCCATCAGCTGCAACCTCTAAGCCCCTAAAACTACCTTCTGTGGGAATGGAAATATTTCCTTTCCTGTCAGTTAGCTGTGTCTGTCCTTCAGCAGTTTTGTTTTTTTTTTTCTTTTAAGAATAAACAGTTTCTAGTTCACTTATTCTTTTGTCATGTGCTGTACTTTCTAGGCATTGAATATTTTTCATTTCTTTCCTCTGCTACAACTGACCATTCTTATAGTCTGGTGGCCACAGAGGTAATCTTTATCCTGTGACACATGCAACAATCAATAGAGAAAGATGACTATTTTATGGAATTTGTGCTTGCAATTGGCTGCAGTTCCCTGATCCTGGTCTATAGATAAGCTACTTGCACAATCCTATGTTGTTAATTGGTTTTTTTAGAAGAAAAATATTCTGTTTTCCAATTGACTTGTATCTGTGGGTTTACTATTTTTTTGCTTGTCTAGAATTCAAATAAACTGACCATCCAACATCCATAGAGTGACTGGTACCAGAGCCAGTACAGAACCCTTCTTTGAGACACCCTTTTCTCCTAACAGGGAGTAGCTGACAGCTGCACTCTGGATAAGATTTTTCAAACTGTTTCAAAATTCTAACTAAAGTCAGGGATGACATCTACTCCTTCTCCTCTGCCCAAAGCACCTGTTATCTGAAACAAATAATATCAAATCAACCCCATTCCCTTCTGTTACAGTGTAATGTCTGCAGTGGATGTGTCAAATGTCATGTTATCTTCTAAGTACTTCTAAGGAGTCCAAGTATTTTTCTGCATGTTGAGGTTAAGCCAGCTGGGATATTTTCTTTCAGGATCCTGTCTCTGTTAAAACATCTGTAGATATAACTGAGTACAGCTGCAATAGCATTCATGTTACAAAGTATCTACAAATTTCACAGCCAGTGATGGGAATCTTTAGACAGAGTGATGGTTTTGACAGCAGCAGTAACTCACTGTGACTGACTCCTTAAGTCCTTACAGCCACTTCATATATAAAACTTACTGCAAGGGCCTGAACTTAGAGGCACCAAGAGGAGAGTTCAACCTTGCTCAGAAGCAGCAGGTGCTAGCTACAACTAGGTGTGGAACAAAGCCTGAGCAACAGCTTCATGCTGGTAAAAGTCATTTTACAGCATGGTAGGTTTGTTGAAGCCTACTGCAAATTTTTTAGATTGCATAAATAAATCATTTGATCTGAGAAATGTTTCTTTAGAACTTCCTTATCCCTTACCTTCTAGATTAGTAAAAATAGTCCAGTATGTGAAAACTTAAAACAAAATTCAAATGTTGTTTTTTGAATTAGTTGTTGTTAACTTCTAAAATAAAGGGTAAAAAAAATGGCAAAGTGTATAAATGTTGCCTCTCATGTTAAAGGAAAAACATGTTGTTATGAAGATTCAAAATTCTGCATTTCACGCATTAACAGCTGTGTCCTATGTCATATACAGGCAGGATAACTCCATGCTTTTCTGAAAGATTTCCATCTGCTTATATATAGTGAAGTGCTAGAACTGCCTGGAAATATATTAAAAAGCTATAAGAGGAGGAGAATTTAATAATTCTATCTATGTGTTATAATACTTGGCAAATAAGTATTGTATCATATGAGATTTCTAACCAATTTAATCTTATAACTCATGTGCTCTGGCTTCCTAGTTGACATGGTATTTCAAATTGCACCAATTTGTGAGTAGAACTGGATTCTGTTCAACTGTCAGGAGTATTGTTTTAAAATAACCTGCTTCACACAAAAAATTTTAAAACATAAAATCTGGGTAATTTTAAATTCAGTGAAGGTGCTGTTAGTTATACACACTTCTCTGTTAAAACTGCCCCATTAAAATGGCTTAGATCAGTTAAGAAAAATTAAATGGATATAGTAAAAAAATATTGAAAGATGTGACAGGCTGTGGGTGAATAGTTAGAGCCAATTCCAGTTCTTGGATATGCTTGTGACTTCCGATCATGCACATTAGGGAGCAGAATTTCGGCCAAATAGTAAGTATTTAGCTAGAAAACTGGATATAGAGAAGTATGAAAACAATAAAAGAACAGCTGGCAAATGCATTCTGTAAAACAAATTGAAAATGAAGTTGAAGACAATCTTAAACAAAAAACCTTAATTCTTTCATTTATTTCTTGAGTCTGTTTTAAAAGGAAATTTGAACACAGGGGAAAAATTAAATACCATTAGACACTTTCAGGAGGAGGGTGACGTCATTGTTGCAATTCAGCTATTCAGGTTCAGGCTTCTAGCTCCTAAAGTGCACTGTGAGAATAGGCCCACAGGAAAGGAAGAAGTTGAAAAGAAACTGGGAGTGGAAAACACAAGTCTGATATGTAAATTGCTTGTACAGATGACTTACTATGATAGAAGTCATTTGTTGCTTAACAGCAAGAACTACAAAAAACAGTGACCTTATTACAAATTGACATAGAACTCGAGGGTAGGATGAAAAAGATCAGTCAGCCAACAATGGTTTGAGCAATGATTGCAAGAGAGGTCAATTACTCTGAAAATATTCAAAAAGGAAGAAGACCCCAGAAGTGAGAAAGATTAATGAGAAGATGCCCTATTTTTGTTAACCAATGAAGATACATAAATAATGTACTTTTGGTCACTTTCACAGAGGATGTAGCAGTCAGTATTTAGGACAAAATGGAAGAATATTACTCTTGATTTGCCTCCTTGAATTCAAAACCCTTGTGAAAATCAGAGTAGATCTATGTTCTGATTGTTCTCTCTGTTCTTTAATGAAGGGGACAAAATAGCCCCATGGAAATATGAAGAGATTGACTATTATTGATTCAGTACAAAGCAAGGTTTGTGCAGAACAGCAACATCTCTTATTAGACCAACTTGCTCAATATCAGGAGATGTCCTATTTAGAGCAATTTACAAAGTGAGGTTATTCTGTTGGTCTTCTGCACTTGCATCCAGTGGACTTGGACATACCACAACAAAACTGTCCTAAGCACAAACTCCATAAGTGAGAGGCAATTCTGCTTACACAATTTTATATTTTCCTACTTTATTCTCCTTTGGCATACTGGGTGCTTGAGGTACATCCCTACAGATAACTTGGTCTGGTGACCCTGTGGCTTGTGCAAGGGATGGAGAATGTACCAAGAAGGTCTAGACAACATCTGATTGTGTCTTGGATTCCTGCCTTCTGCTGGAAGGCACTGACTGCTGAGGGATGGAACAAGCTCTTGTGTTCGTGTATGGAACAGGTCCTGTATTTGCAGTTTGTCTGCTAGGACATGAGTGCCTGATACCTGTTATACCCATTCTTTCTTCTAGTATCATTTATGCTTCACTATCTTCAAAGTCAATTCCTTGGGAAAATGGAGCACTTTCTTACTGAGGCATTCCACTACTTTGCTGTTTAACCAGGAGAAAAGTTTGTGCATCCTGAAGGATGTGTGGCACTCCTTCAACCCTTTGCTGTTGGTAAAAAACTGGCATGGAGATTGATGTATCCTCCAACTGGTCCAGGAGAAAAAGAACACTCTGTTGTTTAGGAATGTGCCAAGTCAATTGTCTGAATGTGGATTCCTTCTGTCACATGGAGGTACAGAATGGAAGTTCTGAGCCTCCAAGAATCTGAATTGTATGGGCTCCTGGGAAAAACATGTTAGTGTTCACAGCATCTCTTTTGCAATCTGATTTAAGATCATCTTAAAGTTATTATGTCTTTTTTTAATTATTATTTTAACCTGGGATGGTATTGCTTTTTTTACTATGAATCTACGCTGTTGTCATTTGAATAATTCTAAATAAAGTATGCGTGTTCAAGACTTATAAGACCTACTTCATATGTCATTTTGACCTGCCTGAATCCAGAACAGCCTTACTGGATTAGGTTAATGGTCCCTCTGAACTAATATCTTGCCTTTGACAGCAGCCAGACAGCAGCACATGCTGAGGCAAGGAATATAAGTAAAGGCAAACATATGATCCTTGGTGTAGATACTAGTCTTTTGTAATCTGTAGCCTTTTTAACACTAAGGCTGCATTTGCACTAACGTTTTCAATAGCCCTTCGAAGCCTTGTGCTATGACCTTGTATAAATTTTGTTGAAGTTACTGCTCTTCTTTCTCTGTTGGCAGTCAATGCTTCTGGTAATGTTTTGCAAACAGCTACGTGCAATCATGAAAAAAGGGGTTCCTTTAGTTCTATTTCTGAGTTTGCCTCTCAATGTTTTCATGACTAACTCCTGATATGAGGTGTTAATCTTATCTGCCCCTCTGATATTTGAAAGTCCCACTACATTTGTTGCACCCTCTTCCAGCTCTTTCACCAGAATCCTGAATGCTTTGATGTCTCTTCACAGGGAAAGTGAAGATCATTACAGAAGATCATTGTCATCACTCTTGTTTGTTTTCTTCTTTCTTCTGAGGTGAGAGGACTGTAACTACACAAAGTCTTAAGGAGTGGCTGTGCAATAGAGTAGCAGAACAATGCAACAGCATTTTCTGTTTGGGTTCTGTTTAATTGTGCTTCCACACCTTTTTGCCTTCATGAGTGCTGCTGAGCATCAAGATCCACTTTCTATACAACTATTTGTATAGAACCCGATGTAATTTTCATGTTATATCTAATTAAGCAACAATGAACTCTAATGTATTTAGGGTTATTTTCCTTGCATGTGCAATCCTACTTTGAATTTTGCTTATGCTTTCTTGCTCATATGATACCATGAAATTCTTTGGTTTTCAGTCAGTCTGATACTTCACTGTTATTTTGCAGAGTCACTTTTCTCAGTCTTGAATATTTCAGTTTCTGAGAGGATTATGCATAGAACCTCTGGCAGTTCGGTTTCTTTTCGAGCCCTTTATGCTTCTTGGAGTTTCAAGAATACCATTAGATGACACCTTGATCTGTCACTTTCTCAGTAATTGTTATACTTGAGCAGTGTAATAACCCTTTGTAAAAACACCCTCAGCTCTTGTATGTTACATTAGTATGCTAACTAATTTTGTTCATTATTATTGTTTCAACCACTTGGACACATAACATTAAATTTCTTGTTCTAGATCTTGTTCTGGGTCTTTTTTGGAACATTCCTGAGAACTGATCTCCTACTACTGGTTTTGGCTGTAGTGTAGGTTTAGATGACAGGTGAGGAGGAAGATATTGATGTCATACCACTGATGTTACTTAAGCATTAAATGTTGCCTCAGTAATTCAGCTAAAAGGAATCTACCCTTCTGTGTTTTACAAGATAACTAAGAGTCTTCAGGGCTTTCATCTTTCTTACCTAATTTTTGTTGCCCTCTTTCCCCATCAGTGGGCTTTGCTACAGCTCTGGCACACTAACACTTGTTTAAGGTGAAGGGCAGCACTTTCAAGACACCTCTCACCCAAACCATACAGGAGGACATTGTCTGTCTGAGAACCAGCACCCTGTGAGGACAACAGGGACAAGCAGTACATCAGCAGGCCTTGATGCTCAGAGTGGCATCTAGAAGGATGGAACACAACTTGTAAAGTTGATGTGTTAGTACTTGGGAATGAAATTATTTTCAATTAAAAAAACCAAGTTTGAATCACCTTTATCTTAGCTGAGATGTACTATTGAGCATTCAACTGGAGAGAAGGCAGACAGAGCCCTTCTCTTCCCCTTCCATGCTCAAGCTCTAAAGGATTAAAGTAATCTCTCCTATGATGGTGAGTGTAGAGAAAGCATTTTCCTAACTCCCCCTTCTCAGGGTCACAGGGGAAAGAAGGCCCTTCACAGGAGTAAGGCACTTCCCTTCTGGCAGACTCCACCTGCCTCTCTTTTGAACACTTAAGCCTCTATGAGCCATACTTGGTCCCTTAATGAATTCAAAGGTAAAGCCAAAGTTGATCAGGCATAACATTTTCTCTAATGTACTTGGAAACATCTACCTTCATGTAGTGTAGTCAGCATCCCTAGTCTTGCTTTATACTTGTGCATTTTCTTCCTTTTTTTTTTTGGTATTGTTTTATGTAAGCTGTAGAAGTTCAAGCAGGTGTTAAGTGAAAAGTCCTGCCTGAGATGCTGAGAAAACCTAAGATCTCCTTAGTACGAAGATTGTTAAATAACTACATTACAATAAAAGATATTCAGGACTTTTTTTTTTTCCAAGCATGTTACAAATAACTGTTGAACTGGTACTTCAGGAAAAAAATCCAGCTTTATAGCTTATCAGCACCAAAATTTTCAGTTGCATAGTCCATTTCTGTTTGGGCTATGTTGCTGCCATTTGAACATCAAGCAACCTAGGTGGACAAATTTTTTCCAGTTTCAGCCTATGCTTTACTTAATTCTCAGTCAACAGCTGGTTGTAACTTAGGCAAGACTGAGGTGAATTTATATGCTAAGGTAAAAATACTCCCTTTAAATTGGAAAATTCACCTCTGTCAGCAAGCTTATAACTCCTAAAGCCATTCTATTTCTGAAAAATTGTTTTGGAGCACTGTCTTCTTGAGACTTACAAATCAGAGTTTAGCTGTACTGCTTAATATATACTCTATGTAAAAAATATTTGGGCCAAATAATGTTTTACTTTTTTAGCTAAAGGCCTAATTTCTAAGGGTTAGTCGAAACAATTAATTAGGAAATGTATTGAGATGAATGGCCATGCTGAAGGTGATCACTGCCATTCAAATAGAAATTTCTTACATGCACAGAGATGTTAGATACTCACCTATTGTTTATATATCCATAACATTATTCCCCTGCTCTTCTGAATGAAGTCTCTCTCTCTTTGTAGGCACCAGTTAAAAGTTAAAAGCAGCAATGATTGCTTTGAAAGTAATACTTAGCATGTGAGAACTGTCCACTAGGTCTGCTCTTGAATGTTACAAGCTCTCAGGGCAGCACCCACAGGAAATAGTACAAGGCTAAGGGAGTGAACAAGCTGCCCTAGAGGACCTGAGCAGAAACTATACTCTGCCAAAATGTTAACCTTTATAGTGGCTGTATTTAGCATTGTTTAGTTTTCTCCCCTTCTGATGACAAGTGAGAGATTTTATTTCAGTCTGAATCATACTCTCATATGTATGTATTCTGTGGTTCCTGGATGATATCTGGCTCTTTCGCTTACAACCAGTTGCATGATTGAAGGCTGATTTTCTACTAAAATCCCCCAACTTTCCTGGGAGCACACCCTAAACAAGATGACTGAAAGTAGAATTTCATAAGTAAAATAACTGTTATTCTATCTAGAATTCCCAAGTCATTTTACCCATTCTACCATGTGCCAATAAAACATTGAGTTAAACATAATATAGTCTGGAGTGACGCAAAAGATTGTGTCCCCAATTGTGCAAGCCAACCAGCAAGCTGCCAGTCAAACACTGTTTAAGTTGTGCAAGAGAAAATCCCATGTGTTTCAACAGGGAAAGCAGAACTTGCTTGTCCTTTTCTTATGCCCACAAAGACAGTATAAAAAATGTGCATTCAGACCCTGAATTTTTTACTGCTGCCTCACAATGTGGACCACAATGTACAGCAGAAGTGGGAGCCTCTTGGAGCAAGGGGGACTTGTGTTTAGATGTACATTGTGACTCTGTTCAGAACAAGTTTTTCACATGTACAATGTTAAATATGAGTCTGTGTTGCATATTGACCCATATTGTGGCTTAGAAATCAAAAATATTGGAAGCAGCAGCAGGCTTGATTTAGGTGTCCTGAACAAAGGAAAACACCCAGGGCAGTTTGAAACATTTGGGTGTTAAAAATGGGAGGTCATAGAGAAGGTGTAGTGAAGGACCTAAGGCAGCTTTCAAGAATAGCAGTGTGGAGCCCAGTAGGCTACTCTGCATAGGTAGCTGGCACTAGATGCTTGTAGACAGGCAAATAAGCCAGGAATCACTCATGAGATTCATACTTTTGCATAGAGGTCTCAAGATTATATTTGCAGCTCTCCTCACTCCCTTTGCTCATAGCCAATTCAAGGGCAAAGGAAAGAACTTGCAACATAAAAGAGAATTACAAAGGCAACATGGTGATATATTATTTTCATTTTCCTAGGAATTATAGCCCTTTATTCATACAAAAGGTTGGAACAAATAAAATTTACTGTCTTTTGTTGTATTTGGAAAGGAAAATAGTATTTTCTCTTGAAATAGAACTAAAGTGAGAAGCAAGAGCCCTTCTTTCTTTCTGAAATTTGAATTCAAGAGTTTTAATCAAGGGCTATTGATAGCTTGCCTGCCTTTGCAGGCCTTTTCCCTGTCTGAACTCTGAAAGTCTGTTGTTTCTCTGCCACAGAAATACAAATAGTGGTTCCTAGCCCTGCCTTCACCTCAGTAAAAGTGCCTTCCCCTAAGACTGCACTGTGGCAAGCTTGCAGGGTCCTCTCATTCACTGTCTTCACACAGAAACTTGCAGAGGATATTCCATAGTTGATTTTAGTGAAAATAGAACCAGTTCCTCCTGGATGAAGCTGCTGTTGCAGACTTAGGGTTTGTAAAATTTAGGGTCATGCTTCACTCAAGTTATGAGTGCAAGAAATCCCATGTTATGCTTGACCTGTTTGTCCCAAATGGAGAGAAAGGGAATGGATGGCATACAGCTGAAGCATTAAGGCACAATGAATATTTATTGTTGCAAAGAAGAAGCAAACCCTCAGAACTTGAAAAATTTCCAGTTCTGAAGATTTCAGGGCTAGTAAGGGCAGCATCTCATGGGGACTGCATTTCTCATCTGACCAGAGGCAATGGTCAGTTGTTTGGGCTCAGGACAAGATTTGATGTAGTGCATGTCCTCTCTGTAGCCTTGCTCTGTTGAATGGTGGAGTGCAGGCAAGATTCTGATTATTCTCCTTTCTTCTCCCTCCTGTCCCAAACCAACATCCTCCCTGGCAGGGTATGTTGCTGCTCCCAGTGCAGCACCATCTCTCAGTGAGTACTCCCCTGCTGCTGTGCAGAGTGAGGGCTTCACCACCAGCTCCTTTGGACTGTGGGTGCTGTGATGCAAGGACTGAATCCTGTCCATCCCTCTGGCTTCCACACAGCTGCACTCCCCTTGAGATATGGGATTCTATTGTGTGAAGAGGATGAAGCTGTAAATATGAACAAAAAAATGTACTCTGAGTCAGAAATTAAAGGTATCAATGTTTTTAATGTGGGGATAGGATTTTGGAGGAATGACCCAGGAGTTTGCTGCTGACAGAGGAAAGGACAAAGCTGATGTCTGTGAGAGGGCTGAACAGACAGGTGGAAGGGGGTTATCTCTTGAAATTCAGCTCCTAATAAAAAATAAAATAAAACCCCAACCAAACAAAAAAAATCAGTCCTTTGAAATCTCTGTGGGCCCTTGTGTAACAATGTACTTGTTGGCAAATCCCAGCAGGAATGATAAGCTGGCTGTTGAGCTTGTGTTTCATTGTGGCTGTCCTTGTGCCTGTACCCCATCTGCAGAGTCTCAGCCATCCTGGATTTCTCTTCCAGGTCAGACCTCATCTATGCAGGAGGTGCTGGGCATCCTCAGTGATTCCTCAGAGCCTGCCAGTTCCATGGTGGGTTCTTATCACAATGCAGGCACCATGAACCTTGTTAGTTTTTGGCTTTGTCTATAGCTCGGGCACAAAAATACAGTTGTCACCTTATGTCTAGGAGTTCTGCTTCTCTTTCTATCATGGTCTCTTGTTTTACAGCACTTTGATCAGAGTCCTGTTCTTTGACTCACCCTTGAGTGAAGTTTTGGTCAGCCTTTTGCTTTTCTGCTCTAGCAATTCCCTGAAAGCATCTATACTGCAGGATATCTTTGTGTGGTGAGGCTGAGTAAGTGTCTTTGGCAAGTGCAGTCAGGTCTAAGAACTAAGCATGGATCCATGAAGAGAGCCAGAGGGGTACATGCATCCTAGAGCAGAAAGATAAGCTTGATATGTCCATGTCTGTAGGGCTACTGATAGCTGAACAGAAAGTGCATCTAACAAAGGAAACATCAACACACCGGAGACACGGGAATATCAAGGCAGCTTAGGACTGAGTTACTAAGCAGAGGACTTGTGGCAGCAGAGCAGCTAGGGCCATGTGAACTCCTCAGGGAGCAGGCCTCCTGCAAAATGGATTGATGCCTGCTGTAAGGAGGGCTGCTTAGCGTAGCCTGAGGTACTAAATCACTTTGAAAACCAGTCTGATGTACGCTCTGGCTACTTTAATGTAAGCTAACCATGGCTAAAGTGGTACAACTACCCAATGTAGACATGGCCTAAAGCAGTGCAATAAAATTCCCTACTTTTCCAAGCCATTTGGGGTTGTGTTGGCGGGTAATATAATCCTGGAGGTGGAAAAATTACTGTATTACCAACGGGAATTGGGAGGGAAAGTCAGTTAACAATATTGCTAGCACTCATTGCAGAATCAGCAATTACCGTACAATTCTCTCTGGTTCTGAAGAAAAAATTAAAGTGGGAACATACATACTAAATCTCAGGAATGTGCCATCCCTAAGAGCAAAGAATTTCTTATTATTAGCATGTGAGATATTTTTGCATAATTTATTTTGCAAAGGGTCATTCAGACCTATGGAATGAAGTCTGTGTTCCTTGTTTCTCACTGTATACCTTATTTTTCAACATGTTTCCATGCTGGCTATCTACATTTGGGAGAAATAACTTAATATATTTCACTGTATATTTATAGGCTCATAAGAATTCTAAGTGGAACTTTAATAACTTATTTCATTTTATTTTATCGGTTTCATGATGCTTTCTGCAGGATTGTATTTTTAATTGCTTGTGCAGTTCCCTGATGGGTTGGATGTCAGGGCTGCTTGTCATTATAATAAATCAATTAAATGATTGCTATTAATGATTATATAATGCAAGGGGGAAAAGGCATTTCTAATCCTTGGGCACATATGTCTAGGGATGGAGATGTTTCTGGTGTGGTTGCTGAAGGCTCCCTCCTTTGCCAAGATGGCGCCAACGCATTCTCCTCTACCCTATCTTCAAACACGAAAAGGGATTAGGACATTTTGGCAACATTACAGGGTATTCAGATTGTTTGCTCAACTCCCATAAGAACATAAAGATACTTGTGAATATCATAAAAAATAAGAGTTTGGCCTAGGAAAAAATAATCCGTGTCCTACAAAAGTGTGATCTGTGATTGTGATGCAAACATTGAGTGCTTTTGTTTCTTTTTTTCACACTTTAAAGTTAAAATTAGGATATCATGGTTCATGTGAGTGTAACCACCATGTCCTGCCTGTATAATCTTACATGTTAGCAGCTGTATTTGTAGCAGATGCCAATGATTATCTATTATTTTTCATTTGGGCTAGTTCAGTTATAACAGAAAGTCTACACACCAGCAAGTCCAGCAGAGTTCTTGCACTGAGATGGTCCTTGAAGCACTGATAGCTCATTGCATTGAGCTATCCATGCCAAAAAGGCTTGATGTCTGTAGAAATAGAGCCAGAGAACAGTCTCATTATTTTCATATGAAAAATGTTGATATTGAACTTGTAGCATCTAAGTCCCCCTAGTTTTCCTTAGGGACTTGGAAGCCTGGCTGAGTGAACTCTCAACAAAATACGGATTCTTTGGGTAATACCACTGGTGATTTAAGTGTAAATTTTTCTTAAAAGTGGGCTTTGGAGTAGAAAAAGGAGGAAAGGAACAGAAGAGAACCATAATCACCTGAACTAAGTGGTGTGTGCCAACTGCCTGTCATTCCTGCAAAGTTAAATGGTATGATGGAGTGAGAAATAAGGGCACATTTTGGTTTAGTTGTGCGGTGGGAAATTATGAGCATTTCTGTATTTGTGACCAATACTACATCCTGTATCAGTCAGGAAAAACTTCACTGAGTAAACCTAAGGAAAATATCTTTCATTTAATTTTATATGAATACTCTACAAGAAATATCTCTAAAATAATAAAGAAACAACAGAGCTGATGGCTGCCTGCCAGTTACACCACCTTCATTGATCCATCACTGCTAGACTTTGTGATCACATAAGCTCATCTGCTATTAACATTTCTAACCTGAGGTGTTTCATATTAAGTGGTTTCCATAATAACAAAACAGTAATTGAAGTGTTTTCTTAAGAGTCTAGATTAAAAAGAAAAAACACTGGTAATTACAGTATTTGAGGTTAATTACTTGGGGCTTGCTTCCTTTCAAATGGCATACATTTTGTGCTTTCTTTGTGTGTGAATGGTGCAGCTTGTGAACTTAACAAAGCTAAACTCTTTCCTTCTGATTTATATTCTCAGTTCACTGTCAGACTGTATAGAAAAAAGTCTGCTAGGTTAGAATAGAGCCAGAAGATAACTACTTAAACAAATTAACAAGCAAACAAAAGCAAGAGGACAAAAATCCTGCCAGGTTCACAGAGCTGATCAAGACAGAGGATGAATAACTTTAATTCCATATATGCTTTTGACTTTTCATTGAGCTTGATGTTATAATATATCCTGATGTACTAAGCAGAGTATATACAATATGGGAGATACTTTCCTCTGCAAGTGGTGTGTATTCAAGGGAGAGGTTGGGTCAAGCTGCCTTTTGATCTTTCCCTCAGCTCTTTGGGATAGTAGTGAACTTTGGTTTTGATTATTTCAAATAGGGGTTGCTCCCAGTATGGATCCTGAGATAGGAGCAGTGTGGTAAAAGTTGGAGGCAGTTGGTTGTGCTGCAGTGTAACATTAATTACAGCTGTGGGAGAAATAAGATTGAGTGGAAAATATAAACAAAGTCATAGATATGTTTCATATTGTATGCAGTTTGCATTACAGAATTCAGTGGGTATATGTAGCTTTACTCATGATCACGGCCTCTCTGTTCTAAAGCTCAGCTGTAGTACAGCTTTCTCATGCATTTACTTACATGTTTCAATAAATTGGATGAGCAGGCTCAACAGGCAGTATTAATAGATTCTTCTCTTGGAGTTCATCCATCAGCATGGCATTGACTCTGACTCGTCAGGGCTCTCTTGTCTGTTTTTACATTCCCTTTTGTATTTGCACATCCACACTATCTAGTCTCAGTAATACACTGATGCATTAATTCTGCAGGTTGCTTTTGAACTCTTTGTAAGTAAGACTGTCCAGCAGGAAGAAACAAAACTGAAGTCAGAGGCAGATTTCCATGTGAGACCATCTACCTGGAGATCATCTGCACTCCCCTGGCAGGCTGCAGCTCTCTGTTCACATCAGGTGTTCTCTGTGGCAAATGCCATTCTATTCAGGAAAGGCCTTTTCAACCACTCAGAGTAACTTAAGCACTCTTGTATCTGCAGTACCAGGGCAACAGGTACCAGCAGGCTGTGTTTTGGTGCCTGGCCAGCTGTGTCAAAAGAGAAAGCACCAAACTTCTGTGATTTGTGAGCCCAGCCTGGCCTTCAAGCATTTCCATGTTATCCAAAGGAAGATTGAACTGGCTGGGCTGCAAAATCCTGGACCTGCTATGCTTACTAAATAGCTTCACCCCAGGGGACTGTTGTTTCTAGCTAGGTGATATATGGGAACATCAGGATTTTACTGCCTGATGTATTCAAAGGACCTGGAAAGGTTATGACTTGAAGCCAATGAAATGATATGATCCTATTCTTAGTTTTATGTAGGTGATCAAATTTTAAAATAGGTATATTCAGGCAAGGGACTACAGCAACTAAATGCCTTCTTGCTTGACAAATGTGTGTGGCTTTGAAATGTAATCTCTGAATTTTGGTGACAAAGTGTGCTTTCTGTTCAGTTTTAATTCTTGCTTCTGACCAGCCAACTAACAGGAAAACTAAGCTTTTTTTTTGCCCAGTCATCTAAGGATGTTTTGTTTGAAGTACAGGTGTAAACTTGGGGTTTTTTTGGTTTACTGGGAGCTGTACATGAACAGTTACTATTGCAAGTCCCCTTTGCTAATGAACAGCAAAAGGGCAGATTAAGCAATTTTCAGAGTTGTTGAGTTGAAATGGGAAGTAGAGAATATGGGAACTTGTTTCCCTGCAGATTAAGAATTTGCATATGGAAGTGAAACAGACCAGAACCATTGAACCCATATCATCAGGATTTGACTCTGCTTCACAGCTGCAGGGCTGGATATGGCTGTGGGTGGTCTGACTCTAACTACATTTACATAGGCATACATTAACAGTTCATTCCCTGAAGTCAATTGACTTCAACATAACACATTCAAATCACTGCTAAAGCCATGGACTCTGGCCCTGCGGGTTCTATACATCTCTAGAGGGACTGTCTGTGTCCATTTTTGCAAGGACTTTTGCCTCATATAACCCCACTGCCTTCACTAGGACCCCACAAATGTAACCCAGTGAAAAGCTGGCACCAGGTTTCCCAAAGTTCAGTCTATGAACTTGAGTTTCTGGGTGGAGTGGAGAGGCACATCCCCTAATTCCTTTTTTTAAAATTTCATTTAATTCTTCATGAAAACAGAAGACTTTGCTTTTCTCCACTGGTATTTATGATTTTCTGCCCTTTTTATACAGGAATAGGAGTTTGTCTTGGTGTCACTGCTTAAAGAGCTTCCTTCCCCACACTGGCCTATGCATTTTGTGTATTTAAAAAAAAAAAAACCAAACAGATGTAATAGAACAACTGAAGGAGTTTTTTATTTAGGGTTTTTTTTTTTTTTTACACTGAAAATACTACATTTGTTGATTTTTCAGAGTATTTGATGCTCACTTAGGAGATGAAAACTAGATCACTTCAGTTCTAATGATGATCAAATACATTTGCCCTTCTGTGGTCCTACAGCTAACAAAACAGTTCTGTTAAATATTTATCGGGCTGTTGTCATTAGTGTGATAGTTTGAGTGATTCTCATCCACAAAAATGTGTTAATTCTTAATGAAGAAATATTTTTCCATAGCTTTGTATAAAAAAGCAAATACATTTATTTCAAGCACCATAATATATTTGGAAGTAATTATTACAATGTCATAAACACATGTAATTTAGCATCTGATTACTAGCATGTTACTTTTCCCATAGATTAAATGAGGATATTCCCAGCATAATGGCACTTATTTTCTCTGATTTTCCTAGCTGAATGCAAGGTCCTAACAGATAGTACTTCAGCCTTTTGTATTGTGGGAAGCCAAATAATTTTTATCTTTGTCTAGCTGCAGTGATTTTTCACAACTGCCCTCCCTTTGTTGTCATTGCAGGTGCAAAGTTGCACCTGCCACTTTCCCTGACAAAGAGTGTGGGTGTTTAGTTTTGTTGGTAAAAAACCCTTCTAACTCCTGGACAAAACAACACAGAACAGAGCTTCAAAGGATCTGATTTTATTTTCCTGCAGCACATCTGCAGTGTGCAGTTTCTTGAAGGAACAATTTTGCTCACACCTTGCTGATGGAAGGGAGTACCATCCACTGGGACTTTCTGGCTCATTAATGATAGGGAGTCCTTACATTGCTGGAAGACACCAGAAAATTCAGCAGTACCTTGTACAGGGTTGACTTCCTCTCAGCCTGCACATTTAGCCTATTTGCCTAAGATGACTGGATTTCACATTTGAAAAACACAACCACACAATTTTTGGTGACTGCTCCCTGAAGCTTCCCAGGGGTTTGGGCATTGGCAGAAATCCAGTAATAGACACAAGGTTTTTCTGACTTGTTTAGAGAAGTGATATATTGCTAGACTCTCAGAATTTTGTGTTTTGGCTACAGGAGATTAGCTCCTTATTTTCCAGTTACATATTTCATTTTTGAAACATTTACATCATATTTGTAGTCCCACAAAATCAAAAGTTTGGAGACAGAAAGAAATGCTGCATTTTGTTTTTTCAACTTTAAGCTGCGCACAGTCTGTATCTGTGTTCCTGGTTCAGTTACCTAGGAAACAGCTGTAGGATGGAATTTATTTATTCTGTCTGAATAAGTATCTCTCTGTCATATATACATGAGGCTTATCCTGCTTGTACCTGAGGAAAAACAGTGAATTCTTTTATTATTATGAGCCTGATGCCAGGCAATTATTGGCACTATTTAAATGGTTAACAAAAATCTTCTGTAATTCCTGAAAGAGAGAGGTGAAAGAACTGTTCAAATATATTGTGAAGAAGTTATGGCGTTGGGTTAGAGAGGGGAGCCCCAGGGATTACAGCTGTCTGCAGCAAAGAGGAACTGGAGTCCAACCCTTGCACAGAACAGAGCAGCACACACCTGGAGCATGGTGTGACCCAGGGCAAGGGCTGCCCACAGCTCTCCAAATCCAGAGGTACAGACAGGATCAGGCATGGTCAACATCCTCATCCAAATCATGTCCCAGTAGCCAAGATACCGAGATTGTGAACTTGGTCAGTCCTGTCCCTAGGGGACTCAGGACAGCACCAGCTCTTGCAGGACAAAATCAGGCAGAAGTTCTGTGCTCTCAAAGCCTGACTTCCACCTTTGTCTGTGCAACCTCACCACCCCCTTCCATGCATAGTGCCATGCCAGGTGAAAAGCTTCTGTTTCCAGAGTGTAGAACATTTTCTGATTCATTCTAGCTCCCGGCAGGAATCATTACTCTGGCTCCTTGCCTCCATCTGTTTCATGTATTGTTTTGACAAGAACACAATGTGTTCCCAGAGTGGCTATTCCAGTATGCCCTGTGAACCTGGGGAAGAGATCATCAGCCTGTTCCTTACTCTCATCCTTCCTTGCTTCCCAAAGCTCCCAGCCATGATAACCTGTACCCTTGGGAGACCAGCCTCACACAGCAGTACTCAGGGCAGTGTGAGTCCAGTCTGACATATGCTGTAGGTTTCATGTTTTATGCTACCAGGAAAGGTTCAATGACAGACAGATTACAGCCCAGGCTTCATCCAGATTTTTTTAACACAGTCATTGAGACCTTGTTGGTAGCCCAAAGAGGACTCTTCCAGCCCCCAAGGGTAACTCTGTAGCAGAAATGCCCATGTGTGGGCTTGGAACAAAGACACTAAGTGAGGTTTTTCACTTCTGTTTCCCATTGCAATTACTGTAGTTGGTACAAAGGCAGAGCATGTGTGTCTCCTTTTAGTATGTGGTGTAGTTGTGGCTGCACTGGACACCAGCAATTTCTAAATCAGGGTAGTCTCAGTTTGATTTGGGGCTGTGAGTCCCCGGGGCTGAAGCTCCACTTGACAGCCCAGGCAGCCCTGCTGAGCCTGCACCCTTTAATCAGCTTGGGTGCTGGTCCTGTGGTGGAGGTCAGGTTTTGGCTGCACTACTTGAGCCAGAACGTTGACAAAAACATCTCATCTTTCAGTAGAGTTAGATTGCACTGGGAACATTTGTGTGAATTGAAACATTTTCAAAATAATTTAGCAATTTAAATAGCAAATCAGCCCTTGGTTAATACCCACTCTAAATTCTTCTACAGGGTGCACCACTGTTCTAAGATGAGCCCAGCTGTGTTTTAGATTGGTGACTTTTATATCTGTTTCATAAGCTGTGCTGTGATGCTGCTACTGCTAAGTGCAATGAAGGCTGCTTACTCTGCTCTGATTTATGCACCATGTAGGTCTGGTTTTAATAAGATTAAGCAAGAGGGAAGTAAAGGCAGAATGTGGCTATGCATTTTATTTACTGTGCGTGTATCTTTATTGTAGTGTTTTAGTATTTCAGTCAAACATCATAAAGTGCTTTACAAAGCTGGTAAAATCATGAGCCGTACATTATGGGTGGTAAAACATACTCCAGTTAAGAGAATTTTCCAGTGTCACAATGAGTCAAGAGCAGGGAGAGACTCCAAGTTATTTTAACTCTACAATTCCTCCTTTAATTGGTATATTATTTATTATAATTAATAGGCTTTTCTTGATACTCCATTAGCATAAAGCAATACAAAGCACTCTCACAAATTATTTTTAAAAGCAGAGGAAACTGTTAAACATAGTATGAGAATGTAGGAAATTAAAGCATGTAAGAGGTTTATGAATTTAACAGATGGCAATCTCAGCTCTTGGTGCATACGGTGCTTCGAGTTTTTGAGGACATTTATTTGAGAGGAATTCATTAAACTATTTCTGTGGAGAACTTTTAAGAAAATCTTGGGTTTGCCTCTAGATGGCTCACCTGGAGCTGACAATGCAAAAATTTTATCCAAAAAGGAATTCCTACACTATATTCTCATGATATAATGGCTTGCTTTTCCAGCAGCAATGGAGAGTCAATCATGTAAATGTATTACATCTGTGTAAAAACATTCTGCTAAGTTGTTTTGTCTTTTGTACGAACAAGAATAACAGACGGATTACGGACAAGACAGATTTATGAGTAAAGTAACCTTCTATTAGTCATTATCATGAGTCACATCTAAAATATCTACAGGGAGGGCTGTCTTTCTGGCTGTAATAAACATTTTCCAGGTGCAGTCCTTGCTGTGGGGTAGGTGATGTCTTATGCTGCGATCACATTGTTGTCTATCTATTGTATTTCTGCCCATGAATAAGAAATGGCATTTTTCTAGGGGCAGTAGGATACAGATTACTGTATATAGTCCTGAAACTTCAAAGTATATAAAATAATAATGGATAATGTGTATTTAATCTAGCAGCAATTAAAAAATACAAATTAACTTGGGGAAGGAGCTAGCAAGTTTTACTTCTCCAACCATGCAACAAAATTCACAGAGATTTGTATAAGTCCAGATTGAAGTACGTATATCTTATTTTGTCCATAATCATTCACAAAGAAATGAAAAATGATGGCTGGTTGTTGAGATCACAGTGAAACCCACCCAGCTTTCGTGAGCAGAATTCAGAAAGGTCTGTTTGCACATTGAAGCTCTCAGGTTTTGTGTGGTGAGAACTGCAATGTTCGGGGGAGTCCCGTCCCAGCCTGCAGATACTGTGAATTGAATTTAGAGTGCTGGGGGATAAAAAACCACACACCCAACACAGAAGTTACTGTGCTGTTCCGGGGTTCCAGTGTGCCTCACTGGACTGTCAAGCGACTTCCCTGATATTTTTATTCTATGTGCTGAGCATTGGTGAATTTTTTCCACAGGTTTCTTTGGGGTGGGATAAAAATCAGCGGGAAAACCACTTACGTCACACCATCCTTCTGCCTGCAATGGAGACTAGATTTATCTTTCCTCTGCCGCACAGGAGCAGCCCCTGCTTTTCGACGGTGCCCCAGCCGCTCCCGCCTGCGCATTCCACCTTTGTTCTGCGGGAGGAACTCCCCTTGATGTGGATATGTATTCCACACACCAGGCGAGTGCAGAGCTGGGGATCGCAGCCCCTCTGCTGCAGCCTGGGGAGGAGGGCATTGCTCCGCATCCTTCCCTGCATTTTAATCATCCCGAGAAATTCGAAATCTCCATTTTCTGAAATGGAGAAAGTAAAGAAAGGAAGGGGAAAAAAAGGGTCGGGTAATGAAGTGAGGATTAAACTAATTTGATTTTTCTTTTTTTTTTTTTTTTGTAATTGTACTGTTTAGTCACACTAGTGTCTGTGTGGTAGATTAAATGTTAAGAGTGTAATCTTAGATTGCAGAGATGAGACTGAGAAATCCACCAAACATTGTGTGAATAACTGGGACATACAAAGATCATGACACATGCCCAGACTTATAGTGAACTGGAAGCAGGATTGAAATGTCTTGCAAAGTCTCCTGCCTCTCTGGAGCATGATTTTTGGGGAAAATCTTCCTAATATGTAGTCAAAACTAGAAAAAGAAACATGAGAACAACCTCACTTGAAACCTTGATTATTCTCAGACAAACTGCTTACTTATTGTAAGCTAATAACAAATAGATAAACTCAAACATTAGGTCTTGAAAGATGTTAAAAACAGTTTGTGTCTGAATAGCTATTATGTACATTGATAAATGTGTGTCTTTAGAAACTGCACAAGTTTCTCAGGGCAATGTACATCTGTGTGCCTGTGTTGTGCATCCTGGTCACAAACCTTTTTCCACACGTGCAGAAATCTCACTGCCTTTTCTCAGACCCTGGACAGCCAAGCTCCTTTACTCCTTGGCATTCACCTCAAAAAACTTAACTGTGCTCTCTAACTCCACAAAAGGACATTACATGCATTACCCCCCTGCACATTGTCACTCCCCAGTTCACAATGTTAAGGTGTTAAGATTTTTGTGCCTCCCAAATGAGATGCTGAGAAACACCACACAAAAGTGATTCTGTTCTTGTGGATGTTTTCTGGTGGCAACTCCAATGGGATGTGAACTGCAGAGACAACTTCTGTGGTCTTTTCTGTGTGTCCAGCTCTGTACATTACAGTAAGATTTAGGTATGCTCCAGCTGGAAGGACAATGTGTTTAGGAGAGGCCATTATTAGTAGAAATTCTACCTCTTCCCCCATTCCCCCAGCACATATCAAGCCTGAAATCAACCCAACCCTACTGCTCTGTGAAGAATTTGTCACAGTTCAGCACAATGAGCAAGCCCAGCTCAAGAAAAGCCCACAGCTACATTAACATAGAAACCAAATATGTGCTGCTGCTGGGTGGTTGTGTGGAAAGGAGGGTCCCTTTAGGTCAAGGACAAGGGCAACAGCTGAGCAGAGATGTGGCTGCCTGCACTGTCACTACTGTGCCTTTTGTATGTACATAAAACTTTGGTTTCCAGGGGTTTTCAGGCACAAAAGTCCCCCTGACACCCAAACAAATAATCAGAAATAAAAAACTTGTGAAGCTGTTGATAATAAAGCCAGAGAATGGCCATTCATAGAAATATGCACTACATCACTCCTCCTGACTGAGTGGTGATTCATCACCATTTCCCTTCTCTTGCCTTTTATTCTTTCGATTATTTTTGCTCAGGGATCCGTTAAACTCTTTCCACGTAATTGTAGATATGTTTTTGTTTGAAATGCTAGATCTTGGAAAAAGCCCCTTTCAATAGGAGTATTTCCTATAAGTAGGTCACTGCAGTAAAGGGGTTAGACATACAGCCTTTGCTTACAAGATACTTTGCTTTCTAAAGCCCTTAATGCAGCTTTACAAAAAAAGAAAGGAAGGGGGGAAAAAAAGATACCCATTTGTTGACCTTTGTCTGGTGCTGGGTAAAATGTCTTTCTGACCAGTGCAAGAGAGACATTAAGCCAGTGATGTACAGAACTATATTTATACTCTGAATAAATAGACTAAAGATATCCCTTCAAACATGGTAAGCTATAATTTTAAATTGTAGCACTTCTAAAGAGCTTTCACTGATATCAGACACTCCCAGGCTCCAAGCCATACAGCACTGCATTTTAATCAAATAACTGTGAAACCATTGCCACAAAATTGTAACCAAAATGTTTGTGTAATGTTATGTAGCTACGGAAACAAACTTGGGCTTCTAGAATTACCTTATTAACTGGTTCATAGCAGTGGGCCTGTTGTGGGGTTTTGGTAGAGTTAACTGTAAGGTTATGAGATTTCTCCCCTTGCCCCAAAGACAAGTAAACCCCATGTTCAAGAAAGGGCAGGTGTGAAGTGATACTGGAGCTGGGACTGGTTCAAAGGTTCTTTTATGCATGCAAATACCACATTATATTTATAATGGTATTTCTCAATCATTTTATTATATAACCTTTCTTTTCAGACCTGCTACATTTCAGTTTTAGCTAGCTGGGGTGCAGGCAAAGATACAGTCTTTTGGTCACTATGTATTGTGCATCTCAGAAAGCATGATATGGAATTTATTAGATGTCTTTTTTTTTTATGGATTACACTTATTTACAGAGGCTTTGTTGCGTTCTTCCCTACTAAGCTCCATTTAGGGTTTGTGAGGAACTTCTGGTATCTAGGAGTGCTTGAGGATCAGGAGGTTCCTCCACCCTTTTTCTTCTCCTCCACCCCCTCAAATTTTTGGTGACAAAACACCAAAAATATTTGTGCAGGCTGCACTGTCTTGATTTACAGTGTCCTTAAAACAGGAAAGTTTAGTACAGACTATTCATTTTCTGCATTAAAAAGTGAATATTAGATGGGATATTGGTTTTCTGCTGAGGATAACACAGGGCTATATTTCAGGTGAAAGTCACTCTTTATGTACCAATAAGCAGGTTTTTTTAATGGAGAGATTTCAGAAATGGCTGTCTTGTAATTATGGAGTCTAAAATTCATATTTTCAATCTTTGTAGACAGGACAAAAAGCTTGCCTTTTCAAATGTCTAATTTGTGACTCTCATAATGAATCCAGGATTTTAGACACTGAAGAGAACATGAAATACTGTGAGGTTTATGATAACATAATGAGAGTTGCCAGTGCTACTTAAGCCTGCATTTTGTTAGCTTTCCTATGAACACAAATTATGGGATATTTCTAAGGTGTTCCTGGAAAGTACAACTGTGCCAGGATAATGCTGTACCATGTAGTGGTAATATTCAGACATGTTCCTAATTTCAGAATTTATTGTTAGTCTCAATAAATAGAATATGTAGGGCTTGGTTTTTCTGAAGATATGAACACCCAAATTGCCACTGACTTTAGACACAGTTTTGATGATTGGTGCTTTTAAAAACCATGCTCAAATTAGCTTTTTTATAACAAGAGCATTAGAATAACTGTACTGGACCAGACAAAAAGTCTCTCTAGCCCATTTTCTATTTGTGACAGTGGTGAACAACTACACTAAGAGCAAGGCAGGCACGCTTCTGATGCATTCTGCCAGCCTGCATAAACAGACTGGGAACTTTGTGAGCCACAGCAACACCAATGAATTTTGTTAGCCTGTAGTGGATTACTCTCACACTGGAATCCTTGTGAACTTCACTTATGTTGTATTGCACATTGTGTGAAGAAGCTGCTTTGGTGTTCTGAGCAGGTAAAGATATGACCTCACTCTATCACAGAAGGCATGTCAAGGTTCATGGATTCCTCTAATTCTCCTGGAGCATTATAATAAACCTTATTTGGGCAGATAATAATTTTTCATATAGGGGTTGGATTCACTTTGGACCAGAAGATGATTAGAGTTGTGACATCTTCTCTATGCTTTTTAAAATCACATCTGTATCTTCAGTAGCCACACTCCTGTCCCTTCCCACTTGCCTGTTCTCTATTGTATTGACATCCAGAAATGCTTATTAGGTGCAAGCACAACATTTACCAAGAAAGAAGGGAATTACCTACCAAATCCTGTAAGAGAGAACCAAATGCAATCCTTTCTTCAACTTACCCACCCCAGGTATTCTGGAGATAGATACCTTAAAGTAAAATTTGGGCATTTCTTACTTATAAAAGAATAAGTTGTTGATGCTGTCATCTGCTTCACAAATTAGAAAAACTCAAATTGGAGACAAGCAGCAGCTACCTCTACCTGGAGATGTTTGAATATTGTTTGCCAGCTTTATAGCTTCTGATAAGCTTCTTCAGCAGCATTCCTGGTGAATATCCACCAGAAACCCAGCCTTTTTTTCATGTCTTCATATGTATCAAGATATGAAAATCTTTAAAAGAAAGCTAATTACAAAAGAAGTGCCAGGACAAATTTTATTCTTAAGCACTCCCATTTCTGAGCAGTTTTAGTCTCTAGGGGAGCCACCCTCAAAGGGCATTCTCCACTATGCCTGGCCTAATAGCAGATCTTGCCAGGAGATCACAAAGATCTTGGGCAGGAGGAGCTTCTAAGCTGCCCTTCTGTCATTCCCTTGGGGAAGAGTGACAGCAAGCTGTCATGTTCACAGCATGAAACAGCATCCTGAAATGGGCTTGGATAGCTGTACTGGGGCAGGCATGCTGCCCAGAACAGAGCATGTCTCTCTAAAAATTAGTGTTGCTCACAGGTGATGGAAGGATGGCATCTCCCAGTCCTGTGCCCTCAGCTGCCTTTGGCCTTCTTCTATTGACAGCTTTCACTTAAAGACAAGCTGGAATCATCTGGCATCATGGGTGTGGGTAGACTGGAACACTCAGATGCAGCACAGATCATCCTTCAAAGTCAGGGATACCATCTGCAGTAGCCATGGCTCCTTGGTGTCAAAATCCACCTTGGCTTACACTTGGCAGGAAAAAACACAGTTAATCCTATTGATTAAAATAAGACCTCTTATAGTCAAAACATCATTAATGGGCTGTGAGCCTAGTGCTACTGTAACCTACTACATCCCCAACCCTGTGCAAGTTGCAGCCAGCTCAGGAGGACTTGCTTTAAAAGTGAGCAGAGCCTGTAGGATGTAGGCTGAAGACCAGCACCCTGGCATTCCCAGATTGCAACACAGCAATTGATGTAAGGTTACAAAACAATTTTTCAATGACTGAAGAGACTCATTTCCATGAGTAGTTTGAGTTCCAGATTTCACAGTGCCTGTGAACGTAAGGGAGGTGTCTGAGTATTTAACTGATCCCTGGTAGCATTTACAGAAAGTAAGGGTTTGTAATGTAGACAGACCATATTATCTAATGGAATCATTCTGGGCCAATGTGATCAGTGCTCCTTTATCTTTTGTTCCTGGAGGCTGGATTTATTTATTTGGAGGTAAGAGAAATTGTTGTTTGCAATGAAAGCTTGATTACTTAGCACTAGAAACCAGGATTGTCATGGATTTGCATGCCAAAGATGCAAATTTTGGGGTTCTCCTTTGTTCTTCTGCAATAGGATTGTTGCTTCTTTTTGAAACTACGAAGTTACCTAAATTATTATCCTGCCTTTACCCCTGCAACATTATGTTCCCATCTGCCACACTGTGATTATCTGTTTTTGAAGACTTAAATGATGAAAATCTTCCAGATGACTTTCCTTGTAGATACATTTCTGCTCTAGGCTTTAGGAGACATCCTGCAGCTACCCTCTAAGGCTGATATATTTTTAGTATAATGTACTTCTTTTTAGCAGCCACCACCACTAGGCAGTGCACCAGGCAGCAAATTGTAATTACTCAGTCTGTGAATCCTGCATAGGAGGCAGACACTGTGAAGATCCTGGCATTTCTTGTACTGCACAGGATCCCAATGCTAAGTGTGAACAGAAAATGTCACCAGAGAAGTTGTGTCTACTGTCTCAGCTATCTACATAGGTTACATGGTAGTATTTGAATTCTTTTGTCAATTTATGTATCCATGCTACCTCCTTTGGAGTGAAATGTTAATCTCGGTTATGATTCTTACGTTCAAATAAGAGACGGTTACATTCTTAAAATCTGGAAAACACACTGAGTATTTGGTTACACAGTTGTTGATTCATCAGCAAACTTACACTGGAGAGCAGCCCTGTTGAGTTAGTGTCAGTGATTCAGCCCAAGAGACTGGAGTGGGGAAACCTTATTCTCTTCTGGATGAGCTACAACACCATGTAGTATTATCCATCAGCTGTGAGGACTTGTAGTGAACCTGGAGTTCGTGATTTATTCAAGGCTGCCAAAGAAAATGCCAGAAGTGTTATTTATTTGCCATAAATTATTTCAAGCACTATTACTAGTGCTGTAGTATTAATGTTCCATGTGATATTTTTATATGAATATTATGTTTATTTCTAGTCACTTGAATAGAAGCAATGCACTCAAAAATTCTAGAACTCTTACAAATGTAACTTTTATTTAAAGAATCTATTTAATTAATTAAATTGTTTGCTATAAATATATTTAAGTATGACATCGATGTCTGTATATGGCTGACAAAGTAGCAAGGTCTGCTACTGAAATTAAATTTTTTAATGCAACAGCCTGTAACAATTTTTTTTAGTGCTTATTCCTCCTCATCAGGCCTCTGTGAAAATGACACAAAATACCAGGGGAGAAAATCCCAGTTCTAGTGATTTCACAGAGAAAAAAAAAAAAAGTATAAAAAGTATAAAACATCAGAAGAACACTGAATTATTTATTAAAAACAGAACTGAATTTTCCATCCCTGCAATTTTCAACAAAATATAAGATAGCAAATAGTATAATTCTTTTAAAAAAAGAGAAAAGCTGATGTGTATTAACCAATTTTTTCTTTCAATATTGGTGTCTGCCTTAGGCACAGATCCTCGAAACACTTCCTGTGATTTTAACTTCGAGCATAAAGCTAGTCACAAAACCTCTCTAATGGGATTATTCTCATGCTTACAGTTAGGAACACAAATATATTTCCAGGCCCATGTGTCTTCTGAAAAAGAGAATTCTAGACCTTCAATCAAGACTGTATTTCCTCTTGTATGGCTGAGGCAATTAGTGCTAGATTGCTGTTCTGGGGAAATCGTCAACAGTTTTTTCCAACATCATTCAAATTATAGGTCTTATTTTGCTTGTTTTCTTGTCCTTCATGAATATTACCATATGATAAGAGTGTTGCACAGGAATGTTGGTTATATAATAGCATGGCCAGAAAAATTAGCTTTGCTTTTCTGTAGCTGTGTGCTGCACAAAAAGCACATACATTTCATTAGTGCCTAGGGAATTGGTAACTTAGGCATTGTCCAAAAGCAATTCTAAATACCATTTTTCAGTTTGTGCCAATCAGGTGGTTAACAGAACGAGAGCTGTAAAACAGCACAAAATGCCATTTTCCAGTGAGAAATACTTAGAAAGTCCCTTGGTTATGACTGCTTTGAGGCTACTTCTGAGAGTGTGTGAACACAGGGAAATTAAAGAGAGGTGGAATTGGAAAGGGAGGCTTTAGTTCGCACTTGAGAACCAGCACTCAGTTTGGGAGTTGGTCTATATTGACATTTCAATCTAGAGACCCCAAAGCCCAGGTTTAAGACCCGCATGGTGCCATTGTGCAGGATGAAGTTCTTAGCAGAACATTTTGGCAGTTCCTGAGTTTCTGCATAGTGTCTTCCAAAATAATTTATGCTTTTGAAGGACAAAAAATAGAGATACCTGGAAGCTGATGTTTTACACTATCTTGCAAAAATTGTAAAGTTCCAGGCTGACAGTGATACCAGAAGATAATACCAAGGTGGTCTAAAAAATATTTTTGTCAATCACAGCTTGTTTCAAGAAATCACCATAAAAAAGGAGAAAGCTGAAGTCATCATTGATTTTTACTGGAAAACATTGTCCTGTAAACCTGCACTTGAAAGGCAGTGTAACACAAATTTTCCCCAGTCTCTTTGCCTATGTTTCTTCCTTCTGGCTGTGCAAGGCAGGTTCCTGCCTGGCATCCTGCATCGTGATCCCACTGGAGTTGCCTGCACTCCCACATTCACTGTAGGGATCCCAGCAGTCAGGCATGGGGTCTGCTCCCTGTGGGGAGTAGGGAATGTGAAGAGCTCTTTGCTGATGGTTTCTGTATGTTTTGATGAGACTTCTTACTTTTTTTATTCTTTACCTTTTTCTTATATGGCTGCTTTAAACATGTTAGAAAATGTATTCCCTGGGAAAAAATTCTACAGGCTTGAGAAAGTTTTCATTATATTGTAGCTAAAATAGAAGAACTTTCTTATCTCTTACTGATCTAAAATATTCAAAGGTCTCAAATATTTTACTTTGAGCCATATCAATATCAATGGTAGGTCCTATTTGTCAGATCATTGATTAAATATATAAGAATAGTAGCTGGATCACTTTTTGCCATTTATCACATAACATTTGCTTTTTATCACATCTAACTTACTTTCTCTGGAAAAAAAATTCTTTAAGAACTCCAACTGGACAAACCCCATTATTTTGGAATTTAGATAAGTGTATGCATATTTTTACAGTGGGTTGACCATGTCTGGATGCCAGACATCCACCAAAGCTACTCTATCACTGCCCTTCTCAGTGGGACAGGGGAGAGAAAATATGACAAAGGTTCATGGGTTAAGGACAGCAAGACACCACTCACCAAACACCATCAAGGCCAAAACAGATTAGAACTAGAGGTATTGACTGAATTCATTACTAACAAAATCAGAGCAGGATAATGAGTAGTGAAATAAATTTTAAAACCACCTTCCCCCCACCCCTACCTCCTTCCCGAGCTCTGTCTACGTCCTCAGTGGCACAGGGAATGGGGGTTATGATCTCCTCATTGCCCTTTGTTCCTGCTGCTGCTCAGGGAGAAGAGTCCCTGCTCCAGCATGGGGTCCCTCCCACAGGGGATAGTTCTCCATGAACTTTTCTGGTATGAGTCCTTGCCATGGGCAACACTTCTCCACAAACTGCTCCAATGTGGGTCACTCTTCCACAGGGTCCAGTCCTTCAGGCACAGCCTACTCCAGCCCAGGTCCCTCACAGGAATTCCTACCAGGAAACCTGCTCCAGTGTGGGCCCTCTCCCTGTGGCTCCGCAGGCCCCTGCCAGGAGCCTGCACAAGGCTTTCATGGGTTCTCAGACTCCACTCAGTCATCCCCCTGCTCCAGCATGGGGCTCCTCCAGGGGCTGCAGGTGGATCTCTGCACCCCTGTGCCCTCTATAAGCTGCAGGGGCACAGCTGCCTCACCATGGGCTGCACCTTGGGCTGCAGAGAATCTCAGCTCCAGAGCCTGGAACAACTCCTGTCCCTCCTTCTGCACTGACCTTGAGGTCTGCAGAGTTGTTCCTTTCGCTTATTTTCACTCTGCTCTTCTCTGTCCACAATTGCATCTAATGTGTTATTGCAGAGGTATTACCATCATTCCTGATTGACTTGGCCTTGGCCAATGCCAGGTCCATCCTGGAGCTGGCTGGACTGGCTCTGCTGGACATGAGGGAAGCTTCCAGCAGCTTCTCACAGAAGCCACCCCTGTAGCCCCTCTGCTGCAAAAGTCTGGCCATGCAAACCCAGTACAACTGTATCTCTCACTGGGACTTGACACAGTGCATATAGAGCAGTATTTCATAGGCTGTGATGGGAATGGTCAGTTTAAGAAAGGAAGGAGAATCTCAGACTGACTGGATATTTCCCTATCCTCTTCATGAAGGTTTTTATTTAAGCACTACATTTCTTTCTTTTTGTATTTCTTCTAAATGCTTCTCAAAATCATAAGTTTCATTACTCTGATAGATAAGGTTTTCCACCTGAAGAAGGTTTTTCCTCTTCCAGTCTGCGTTTTATGTGGTTGTTTTTTACTGAGACCTACACAATGACTTAATCAATACAAAGTATCCTCTAGGCAATGAATGACCACAAGAAAGTGCAGCACCATTAAACTGAATTACAGACAAGCACTTAAGGCCACAAATAAGTATTTGTTACTATAAAGCTTCACTTTTTTATAGCTATGATGATTGAAAATGTTTACAAGCATGCATGGCACAGTGGCAACAGAGGGGGAAGGCTGAGGGAAATGCTCTTGCTGAATGGCAGCAAACTTCTACTGCATATTGAAAAATGGTTGTGAGCTGAAAACCAGAGCTCTCCTTCTGGTGTGTCTGGAGAGCCAGTGAGACAGAGCTGGCTCGCTGTGCTCTCCTGACAAGCAGCTCCAGCCTGGGGCCAAGGGAGAAAGAAGGCACTCAAACACTGAGCAAGAAATGCAGCTCTCCTTTGGTGTGAAAGTGTCAGGGTAAACTCAGATGAGAAAATGAAATGTTGGTCACCAAGGAGAAGAGCACAGGTCCCCAGGGACACCTTACAGACAGATAAATAATTTCACTTTAAATACACAAGTATCTCCTTCTGTTTTCTCTATTTATGCCAAAGATCTCTTACTTAGCTATTGAATATTAATAACTATGATGATTTCTACTGAAGTAATTTGGAAAAGTCATCAACTTTTCTGTAAAAAGTTGCTTGTCTGATTTCCAACATCCTTCTAATCAAGTTTTTCTTTCCTGTTACTAAAAAAAAAAAAAAAGAGAGAGAAATCACACAGTTCATCTGAAATTCCCATGACAGATCATGCATATATCCACCTTCCTCACCCATCTGTCTTTCTGCCAGGACTGTATATGAACACTTTCCTTATAAAATTATAAAGAGGAGCAAAACTAAAATCCCTGCTTCAGCTGATGTAGACTTTGGCACATCTCCCTTTATGGGAGACCAGCCTTCTTCTCAGGATAGGATCACATATTTAATCTTAATAGCTTGCAGCTGCCATACTTATTTAGAACAACAAAATACCAAGTAACTTGCAGGATAACCTTAAACAAAACACATAGCTCTTCTGTGAAATAGAACCTTCTTTAATCTTTAAGACTGCATAGCTGAAGGAGAAAGGTGTCTTCATAAACAAGAGAAGTCACTTAAGAACAAAAAGTGTTTATTCTAACCTTCTTCTCCTCTGCAAAAAATATGTGGGCAATGGCTTATATCTGTGCTGAGCACACACTTGAATTCCTCATGCAAAGAGATCAAGTACCTAATTGTAAAAGGATCAAGGATGTGTCAGTTTTGCTAACTGCTCGTAAACCACTCCATCCTGTTTGTGCAGAGAAAGAAGTCCCACATTAGGACTGTGTATCTGCATTGCTTTTGCATTTATACAAGAAGATCCTTAACGGGAACTGAATGGCAAGGTAAGATTTTTGAGTAAGTTTTAAAAAACTGTTTAGCATTGGCTTAACTTGCTTCATTTGACAGACATTCAGGAATTCATTATTGACTTATAGGAGACCAAATTAGGCTTGTGATGAATGCTTTGGCAAACATTTTTTATTGGTCATCACACACATTCAAACTGTGATCCAAAACCAACTAGTAGCCTAAAGTGTGTTGAAAGCTGTGGCTATGAACATGGGGTTGGACCCTACTCCTCTGTTGATTAAACTGCATCATGATCAGCTACAAGTTTTCTTTTTTCAGCAATTAATGGCCCTACGCCACATTTCCAGTTCCTTTCATGCTCCCTTCCTGGTGCAGCAGCAGTCACTGGTATGAAGTCTGGGGAAACCTACAAAATCATGGATTCATTGGGGAAGGAGTAGAACTAAAGGGGTTTTATCCCCTCATTAGCACTGGCTTAATACCTACTCCTGAGAAAAACCCTCTAAATATTTATCTACTCCCAGCCTAGAACTAGAGGTAGTCAGAGAGCGTGCAGGGGATGTCTCAGTTGCAGAAGACTTACAGTTTCCAAAAAGCTGCTGCCTGCATAGCTGCCTTGTGCTCTGGATCTTGCAGGCCCAGTTAAATGATTATAAAACTCTGGCCATACTTGAATGCTTTTCTGCATGCACAGCCATATACTTTAGAAGACATACTTAAGTGCATTTTTTTATTATAAAGGACCTGATATAAACAACTGTAGCTGTTGTACTGCTGGTATTTAACCAACAGGGAGGAGAAGCAATCTGTGTTGGTCTCCCAAGACACAAGAGGTGGCCCATAATACAAACTGTTAAGATACAATCCTTGCTGTGAAAATGTTTGAGTGCTCTCTGACTAGAGAGTGCAGCACAAGAAGGAATGAAATGCACTTTGCATTTAAATGCAGCCACAATTGTCATTACCTATCAGCCTCAAAATTTATGGCATCTGTCTTTTTCCAGCTAAAATTGTAGAAGTGAGCCGGTTTAATAATATGATCTGAAGGATCTACAATGTATTAGAGCTGTCAACATTGCTAAATATCAGAATTAGAATGAAATAACTTAGTTTCCTTAAATCAGGAAGACAGAGAGGCCCCAAGAGGGTTCTGCTATTAAAAAAAAAAAAAAATCTTTCTTTATATCTGAACTTTGATATTCTATTTTGTTTCTGCCACTTTGAAATGGGTGAGGCATGGTGAGAAAGGGGATAGGACAGGTCCCATTCAAGTAGGCACTCTGTTGGTCAATGGAAACTGGAATGTGTGTCAAGGTCATGGGAAAGGTCAATGACCTAATTTGTTTCCTTGCTCTCAGAAAAGCACTTCATGTGCCCCAGAAGAGGGGAGAGAAAGGTTCAGATCTTATGTGCAATGCCCTAACACTGTGAATGAAGTGCTCCGTGTCATCCACCAAAGCATTGTGCAGAAAGCCTGGCCTGTCCTACAGCCATGAATATGACATGCCCTCAGATCTCCTTGCAGCCATTCCCATTAATCCCTCACAAGCAGCCAGCTGCCCACACCATTGCCTGGACATGTGTTACTGATATCCAGCCACGTTTGTGCTCCTTCCCTCACCAGTACCCATTGTGTATGGCCAGGATGGATTAGTGGGGCTCACTTACATGTGAGAAATTCCTTTAAGGAACTGGGATAAAATCAAAAAGCAAAGATCAAAGGCATTAAACACTAGTTTTGCAGTGAGGATCCATTACTGATTCAGGCTCTAAATACTGCTCTAATCCAGGCATGGGCTGCCACTCAGCTCTCGTGGGGAAAGAGCTCCCTTTCTGTGCTTTAGAGCAGATTCTGGCAACTTTGAAGCATTGGTCAGCCATGCTGTGATTTTCCTTCCCAGTTCAAGGACTGAACCTAGCAGTAGAAGGCCATTTGGAGCTAGGAGGGATTCAGTGCTGCATGAGGAGGGAGTTGCACACGGTTGACAGACCTGAAACTTCTGGGGTCCTGTTCTACACTCAGTCCTGGAAGCCTGTGAGTCAGCAAGGCTCAGGAGTGCCAGCCCTCAAAGGAGCAGGGCTGGGTTTCTTACAGGAATAGCCCATGCTGGGGAAGGTCCCCCTGCTCTGCTCACCAGGCAGGAGACCCTTGGCAGTGTTGCTCAGTAGCCATGGAGAACAAGGCTTGGAGTGTCCCGAGGGAGGGAAGGCATCCTTCCACCACGGAGAGGATCACAGACCTGGGAAGAGAAGCTGGCAGTTCAAGGCAGATCTTTGGCAATTCCAGCTAATTAGAAACGTGGTGTATTGACTTTGCTGTTAGACACCCCAGCTTTTGCCATTTGAGAGACATGCTTTTCTCTAGTATCAGTATTGCTCACAGTCTGTTTCTCAAATCTGAGGTTGTTTGCCATCTGTGAGGTTATGTATTTATGTAGATAGATTAAATAGCTCTCTGACACACTGCTTCCATTTCTATTGTGCTAGTTTATAAATTTACATGGTTACAACATTCTCTAATTCAGTGTTAAGAATAACATCTTTAGACACAGACGTTGGTAAGATTAACTCCCGCCTCTCCGAGTATGGCAAGCAACTATTAGTAGCATTAGTATTCTATTAGCAGACATTTCACAGAGAATGAAATTCACTTAAATTAGAGCTGGCTGAAAAAGGTAATACATGCATTAAATATTAATATAGTTTCCTCATGAAAATATTCAGAGGACACATCAGAACTGTCATTTCGCTTTCTTTTCTGTTTGTGGAATATCTGTGATCATAATTTTCTTCCATTCATTCTTTATTTAATGAATTGATTATGAATATAAGTCAAGCTGTGCTGTTGTTATTCATCAGAGAAGTCGCACAGTACTTTTTACATATTCAGGTATTTATGAAACAGTTCCCCACATGTGCTGGATAAAATCTTGTTTCCACAAATTCTCTGTGATACAGCTTTGAAACTCCTGTTTTACAAACAGTTGAACATAAATGACTTCTGAAAGTGTCAAGAATTGTGCATGTGGGGGTCAGTTCAGCATCACAGATTCTACCAGATGCAAATGTCCATGTGCAGAACCAACCCAATGAAACAGTAAGGCAGTAATAGAAATGCGTATCTTCCCAAGCGGCTGCTCGTGTTTAAAAGTTGAATTATATTCCATTTTTTAGCAGATCTAGGGAGACATTTATGTCCAGCTGTAGCACTCCAAAAGCACATCCAAAGGATGCAAATTCATTGCATCCTCTCTTAGACATCTCTGGATATATCAGTCTCTCATTGCAGTGAGTAGGGAGGCAGTACAGATATCCAGTTTAGACATGCCATTTTTGGATAACTTATGCCAGGTGAAATGAATGTAGCTGAACAGTGAAAGTCTCAGATGTTGCATTTGTTGGTACTTGCATCTCTTGCAACCCAAAAATTAGGCTAGTTATGAAAATAATAGCTTGACATGGATACAGTTGTCAGCATTTGTTGCTTTCTTTGGGGTTTTTTGTGTTAAATAGGAACTCCTGGAGAGTTTGACTTTTTCTTTGTTTATTAAGTGAGGTTTTCAGGTTTGAATGAAGTCATTTCTGAATACTCTCTAATTTAATTCTACGTGGTATGAAGCACTGCTTATGGCACTTGTTTAGACTATTTCAGCATCATTACCTGTAAGTATTGGAATAACTTGCAAAATTTAAGGCCATGTAAAAAGTATTGTGTTGCTTTTTTGCCTTTGAAAAAATCTGAACTTGATAAATATTCAAGCTGAGCAACAGGGCTTCTGACCTGACTAAGCAACTCCAAATTCAAGATATTTTAAAGTCTCGTAGAGCCTCTCATGAATTGTAGAAGGAGTAGTGAATAATATTTAATCAATGCTCAAAGAGATATAATGAGAAGTAAGCTCTACAGCATCTTAGAATATTATTGCATGAGGTTTTCAAGCGCTAATATCTTCAGGAGCACTTGAAATATTCATGTATTTAGGCAATTGATAATTCTTGAGTGCTTCCCAAAATAATATCAGATTTTTCATTTAAGGCTTTTCAAAGCAACACAGAGTACTCACTCCCAGAACATCCAACATCTGCAAGGCAATTTAGGCTAACAACCCGAAACTGGAGGCACTGCTAGCCAATATTAAAAATGTAGATCGTAGCTGCATTGCAAGGAGTCAAATGAATTGTACACAGCACACACCAAGATGCCAAGCACCAATCTCTTTTTTTGGAACAGATGTAGCCTCATGCTGTTGAATCTTCATATTCAAATAGACACATGAGAAATGCATAGCATTTAGAACATTCCTTCAGAGCAGTAACTCCAAGGGCGAGTTAAAATAACTAGCATTGTTTTTCTGACTGTTAACAAAAATAAATTCATATTGCATATCTTCATCTATCTCTCAGTAGAGTATGAGTTTTGAGGACCTCCCTGTTTGTTTCCTCTGAGGAACATGCAGTAAATGGTTTCCTTTGCAATGTGGGCAATTGCAAGGACTGTTCACCTGCAGATCAGGGTTTTCCCATGCAGTACCAACAAGGCACAAGGACACTGCCTCAATGGGTTGAAGCAGATAGGCACCGTGCCTGAGCTGCACAATACTGTACTTTTTAATACACATTTCATTTTCTGTACAGCATTAGAATCTACAACTTGGCTTTAATATTAACACAGAGCTGAAAATGTGACAAGGACTTTACAGACATTAGCAAGAGACATCCTGGCTCCCAAAGGGTTTGCAGCTTCTCTAGCTGATATAGAGGCTTCAGGATAAGCATTGAAAGAAAGGCAGTCAGCCTGTCTTCTGTCCTACTCTGTTTTGTAGAACTCTGTATTCTGATTAATTTTTTATTTTTAAATTGGGAAATTCTAGCAATAATCATTGCAACTTTCTTCACTGATTTTCATGTCTTGTTTTAAAGGGAAGCCAATACTGAAAGGCTGGCCAGCTGGTGAACTAGCTGATGATAGCTCCTCCAGAAATAATGATTTCATGAGGTGCAGAAACAGCATGCAAGTTCTTTTCAGGAAAAAGGGACCATCTTACAGGTTTTTTTATTTAAAAAAAAAAAATATCTGGCTTTCAGCATTATACAGCCAAACTGTAACTATTAATCTGACAAATTCTGATCTGTATTTATCACAAGGCCGGGAGAGACATTGGCTTCTGCAGAATTTATCAACTGTTCACAAGTGTTAATGTTTGCAAAGTTCCTGGGTTGGGCTATGCATCTGCAAGGCTATTTGGAGAGAGAGAAAGGCAACTTAAAAAAAAAATACCCCATCTCTCTGCTATGATATTATTAGATGCTTTCTGGGTGTGTTCTCACTTGTCCTAGGTTATTCCATTCCAAAGGTCTTATGTTTTGTCTTTAAGACACTACTGCCCTTGGGATCAAGGAGATGAGTATTTTTTTTTTCCTGAGTTAATCATACAGTCAGATTTCTCAGCTCCTATGCCTTTTTCTTTCTTTACATCTCTAATTTCTAAGGGTATTTCTTATAATTTCAAGTCTACTTAAATAATTTGCCTTAAGACAACAGTTCCATTCTATGATAACCTTTAAGGTCTCAAGTTCATTTTGTTCCACCTCCGAACACACAAAATACGATCTTCCAAAAATATCACAAACCAGAACTGCTGGATTGTCTATATTAAATATTGGAGCAGGAGGGAGGAGTTCACATTTTTTGAGTATGTTTTTTCCCTTTTGTCTCTCTGTTTGGAAGTCACCTGCACCACAGGAAAATTCACATTTTAACTTGTTGAATTTGTACTTCTTCAGAAATTTTTATTCTTAGTGGAAACTGGTCTAAGGAAATGCACTTAGAAATTTTTGGCAACTTCTTCAGCACTGGAGAAGGTCTGTTTACTGGGGAGGACTTCTGATAATTGGTGATCTGTCTACCAAGTTTGCTCTCGCTTTGAATTAGTCATCAATTTTTACTGCATTATCATGCCATGGATGATTATATCATCCTGCCACTTCAGGCAGTTCAGGATTCTTCAGAAGGAGCCTTTCCCAAGAAATTTATCTGGGAAAGTTAGCCTATTCATTCATCCTGGTGTATGCTAACACATGCCACTCCTCACCAGATAAGAACTGAGATTAGAGCTTTCTCAGAACTTTCCTGAATTTCTCTCCTGTTTGCTGCCTGAATGTGGGCTTCCCTGGCCACATACTTGATTGTCTTGCTTATGCAGATTCCTGGCTCTGTGTGGAGTCAGTGCCCTCCCCAAGTGCATCTGGGTACTGCTGGCTTTGTGATACCACCAGAGCTGTTGGAATAAGGGTCCTTCTCCAGCTTTTTCTGCCATCACATTTTCTGCTCCAAATCTGAGCACACCTTGCTCCTTCCCCTTCATCAGAGGCCTCCTAACCACCCCCTGCAGCACAAATGCTACTCAGGCCCCCTTCTCCAGGTCAGCTTGCAGAAGCGAGATGCACAGCTGCTCTCTCCCATTTCCAACCCAAGCAGCCGTCTCAGGACTCAAACTGACAGAGGAGTAAAATGGTCAATGAGCACAGCTGTACCTTGTACTGGGACAGACCCTCCATTCCCATTTGCCAGCATCTTCTTTTAGACCTTTCCATTGCTGGTACGTCTCATGGGCCCCAAGCAATTGCTCAGACAGGTGGCTTAAATGCTACTCACAACTCCTCTTTCCCTGTGTGGTTGTGAGGCTTTTGTTTGCCTGTTTGCTCAGAGCTAACATTAGAAGAGGTTAAAAAGACAACTTCAAAAATAAAACTTTATGAGTGTATTTACTGTGGATGACATATTTACATACACCTATATAATGAGGTGTGGGAGCTTTGCAACACTTCCCAAGGACACGTAAGCTCTGCCTCAAGAGGGAGATGCATATAAATAAATGTATACTCATAAAACTGCATTGATTGTCATTGATCCTGTTACACTAAAGATTTATGTGACACCCTACTGTTTTTCTGTCCTAGGAGTTATAATTCTTGCATAATTTCCACCAGTCAACTGACCTCACTGTGTTAATCTTGCTTGAAAAAGAGGTGGGAACTTGGCCTCACTGACGTCAGTGGTAAAACCTCCATTAAGTTCACCAAAAGAAAATGTTCTTAGCCCTTAGCTCTGAATGAGGGGTTGTATAACTGTCTTCAGCAAAGCAGGCTTTTGCATCTCTAAGGAGAGCTGTGTTGCAAAGACAGCACAATGAGAGACACTACCCACTGTAAATTAAGTAAGGGGACTAAAAGGCAATGGCAGAGGGACTTCTAAAGAGAAGCAAAGTGTGAGGGCAGTTGCACCGAAGTTTTTAGCACATATGGGGTTCAGCCCAGGGCCTGACCACACAGCTTTCTCTCTGCTTCTGTTATTGACGTTCACCAACAAAGAGAGTGTCTCATCAGGTCTTTACTAAGGTCACTGGTTTTGGAGAATGCCGTTAATGCAACTCTGATGTTTTCCTAAGGGACCCTAGATGGCAAATTTATTGATTGATAATAATTCACAAACCCTATAAACAAATGTAAACCTGTTCTCTCTTGCACAGAAAATGGTGTGGCCAGAAGCCACTTCTCCAGTGCAGGCTCTTCAGACACAAGAAATAGACTCATAGAATGGTTTGGGTTAGAAGGAGCCTTAAAGATCATCTTCTTCCAACCCCCACTCCATGGGTATGGACACCTTCTACTAGACCAGGTTGCTCAGGGGCATATCCAACCTGGTCTTGAACACTTCAGGGACGAGGCATCCACAACCCTATGCAATCTGTTCCAGTGCCTCACCACCCTCACAGCAAAAAATTTCTTCCTTATAGCTAATCTAAATCTACCCTCTTTCAGTTTAAAGCCTTTCCTCCTTGTCTTATTCCTTCATGATCTTGTGAAAGTCCCTCTCCATCTTCTTTGCAGGCCCCTTTAGGTGCTATAGGGTCTTTAGAGATCTTTTTCTTCTCCATGCTGAACATCCCCAGCTGTTTCAGCTTGTCTTCATAGAAGAGGAGCACCAGCCACCTGATCATCTTGGTGATTCTCCTCTGGGCTCATTCCAGCAGGTCCTTGCCCTTTTCATACTGAAGGCCCCAGAGCTGGATGCAGGACTCCAGGTGGGTCTCACCAGAGTGGAGCAGAGGGGCAGAATCCCCTCACTTGATCTGCTGCTCACACTCCTTTGGATGCAGCCCAGGACACCTTCACCTCTCTGGGCTGCAAGTGCACATGGCTGCCTCAGGACAAACTTCTTGTCAACCAGCACCATAAAGTCCTTATCTTCAGTGCTGCTCCCAATCCATTCTCCTCTCCCAGCCTGTATTTGTGCTTGGGATTACCCCGGCCTATTGGCAGGATTTTGTGCAGGGTCTTCCACTTGTTGGCCTTGTTGATCTCCAAGAAGAGGTGTCTTCTAATTTCCATGGCGAATGCTGGTCTTCCCACCAGGCCCTGTTATTGCCTAAAACACAGTGCTCTGCAAGGAAGACATGGGATTAGGCAAATGTACCTTTGGTAAACAGGTCTGCAACTGCAGACTTGAGGAAGTTAAAATATGAAAACTGAAGGAAGCCTCTCCTATGGTTGGTGCACTGACACAGATATCTGCCATCTTATTTACCACTGGGTTATTTTCATATGGTGTCTATAAAAATTGGTCTAAATGGCCTAAAAGATGTAACAGATGAGGAACTTATTATGCATTCACTGGTAAATTCATGGCCTTAAGCTAAGACAGGGGAGACTCAGATGAGATATGAGAATAAATTTTTCACTGTTAGGGCGTTGAGGCATTGCAATAGGTTGCCACCCCACAGGTGTTTAAGAGGTGTCTATAACGCTGGCTGATGTTGTTTGGGGGTGTGAGGAGCCAATTTACTTTTTACTCAGCCATTTTAGTTTGCCTCAACCCTTGTTGTCAGGGTTGTCAGAGATATGAGGGGGGGAGGGTGTGTACACGTGCTGCTTGCAGGGGACAGCCAGGAGTGGGGGAAGCCTCTGCTCTGGGGAGACTTCGCCTGGCAACACCTCACATGGGGCACTCAGTAGGACACACTGTGGAGAGGCTTCTCCAGTCAGGTCATGAAAAGGTCTGTATGAATGTGCAGCAAAGAAAGTTCAGACCAGACCTGTAAAATTTTTCCCACAATGAAAACCACTGAGAATGTTCTTTCGAGTGACTTCTTAACCAACAACCACCATGGCTTGCAAGAAGCTGCAAGGGTCCTTGTTGCTTTAAATAAACTAGCAGACTGATGCACAAAAAGGGTTTTTTTGCCTGCATAACCCCTAGGATTGCATTCATAAGCAAGGGGCCATGGGCATTGGCTCAGCTTGCTGCTGACTGAAAAGGCATATTTTGTAGAATATTGTTAGTTTCACATTCTACAGTTGTCTTTTCCTAGTATCTTACATCCATACACAGAATTTCAGGCCTGACTGATGAACTTTCCAAAATGCCAAGCGTGAGCCCTGTTGGCAAAGCAGAGCAGGTCCTGAACCCTGCCCAGCTCTCTGAGCCCTCAGGGTGAGTGGCCAAAGCAAGGGCCAGCTAACAACCACCATGCACACGCCAAAATCTGACCCTTAGCCCATGGGATGGGCACTTGCCTGGCTTGCTCTGCCCAAGCCAGGCACATGTACTCCAGGCAGATGCATCAGCTTTTTTTTTTTTCAAAAACCACAGCCTAGCTCAAAATTATTTTCTGTCACTAGGAAATATTCAGTTCAATTCTTATCATTAAGTACAAATACTCATAAAGGCATTATCCAGCAAGCCAGAGGGGACATTTAAAGGATGTCTCCTAGTATGTATATCACTCTTGCATTGCCTGTTTTCATTGCTCTGTGAGCAATGTATATTTATTTATTTAAGCTTCTAAAGGCTGAAGAGGCCAGGACAATAAATTTGCCACAGGTAGCCACTACCTCTGTATGCTGAATAATTCATGACTTGTTTCCCAGTTTTCCATTATGAGATCTTGCATTCAGTTCACCAGCTTTGATGCCTCCATGTCTACCAAAGAGTTCATAAGGAAAGGGACAGTTTTGATCCTAAAAAAAGGGCAGTGGATGGTATTTCTGCTACAGGACATTTCTTGCTCATGCCTGAAATATTCAGGCTCCAGGGGGGTGAGTTTGACAACGCAGTTATTCTCTTGAGGGTTTAGCTTGCTTCTACAGCATCCGTTGAGGGAGAACAACACACAGATGCCTCCTCTTTAGAGCTCTACCTGGCACAGGCCATGGCCAGTTTCAGAGCCAACCACAATGGGTGAAATGCAGCCTCTTATCTTCTCATTAACAGAGGCCAGAACAGGTCTTCAACCCACAGCATGGTTGTTTTTTATCTTCATTCCCAGTACAAGTTAAAACATGTTCTTACTCTTTCCCAAAGCAGCCTGGCTCCCCATGAGTGCCCCTGCCTGGAGGATGAGCTGTCCCTGTGAGGATTGCCTGCCTTCCCACTCTGGCTGCTGCCTGCCCTGGCCCTGCATGTCCAGCAGCTTGGAGACAGCACTCGGCAGCCAAATGGCAGCTGCTGCAGAGGGGCAGTTTGGCAAGTGGCACATGGCCAGTGCATGGGAGCCAAGATGGGCTTGGATACAGAGGGGGAAGGGGTTTTGGCTATCTGTGGCAGTACAGGTACCATATGCTCAGGGTCAACCTTCAACGGCCTGGGTGGTTTGGAGCGAGGCAGTTAATAGATCCTTGATTGCAGCCAAAATTCTGTACCAGAGTCAAACAAGCCTTGATCTCCCACAGCTCCTTTGGAAGGAAACTCTGTTCTGACCCTCCTAAGTCAGGTACAAGATGATGCCCTTAAAGTAGAATGAGCATCTGCACAAACTATCTTCACTCTGATCTTGATGTTGTGAGGAACCTTTGGTGGTAGGAGTGACCCATGAAAGGGTAGGATAAAAGATAGGAGGATTCCAGCACTTGGTTTGGGTCTGCTGGGAGCAGGAAACTGAAAGTACTGCTGCCTTTCCTCTGGCTATCAGGCATGTCAAAGTGCAAAGACTGCAGCAAATGTTTTGATGGTCCTGTAGATATGAGGCATTAACTGCACCAAAGGACCACAAGGAATACCACACCTTGCTTATGCCATATTTATGCCTGGTGAAGACACTTGTTAGAGAAGACATTTTTTCCCCTTTTTTTGCTTAAGAGTAGAGTTTACCTGCATAAAATTAATTCTAGGCAGAGATTGTACCTTTGGAAGATAGAGTTTGTCGTAATAGATTTTTTTATGCTTGGTCATTAATTTATTGTGTGAGCAGTGCTCAAAACATGTTAAATGCTGCACACGCATGCCTAGGGGAAAAAATAATAAAAAAAAGTAAATTGAATCATTTAAAGAAAATAGGACGGTGCAGACTTTCTGTTGGGATAATCAGGAAGGGGAGAAAGTATTAATATCTCTGCATTATTAAGCCTTGGTGTGCTTGTCATAACCTTCCACCAGCTTTTGCATTCACTCACTAAAACCTGGCTACCAGATGGCATTATTTGGCTTTGCCTGTGCTTCTGAGACAGCCTAGTATCATCCTGTATTCTATCCAGAACCCCTTGGTGTGTTGTTATACAGTAAGAAGAGCAAGTCTGGCACCTTTCCTTAGCAAACCATGCAATAAATAGTATGAGATCCACAGGAACAAGCTGGTGCTGTTTTAATGCTCATTTAAGTCTAGTGTTTTTCTGGCCAGTTTTCTCTGGATTTTAATTTGTATCATAATTTCATATTTCTATTTTTGTTTCTGAAAACATCAGGAAAAGGAGGCATAAAGGCTTCAATCAATTAATTCCTCTCCCATTAGTTTTCTGTCTTTATAATTCTAATATCAGTATTGATTGGAGTTAACCCCTAAATTTACTGCTATAAATAAAAAGCAAATTGGCCCAAATATATTTCCTATCATATTCCAAGAATTTATTTCCTACAGCTATTTTTTGTTACTCTGCCTCACTCCAGTGATGCCTGTCAATATTTTAGGCTTTTAACACATATTTTACAAAATGACTCATTTCTAAAACCAGAATTTTTCTCCCCATTAAGTCTCTGTGAAGCAACTCACAAGGTTAAGAAGCTATGGCATTTCATAATCAGTTGAGTAATCATCCTCACATATTACTAACAGCTAAATTTTAGTTCTATTAATATTTGCTTATAGTTTCAATTCTGTGAAGTTTGGGGCAACCCTTTGTAGCACTGAATGCTGCTGTGAGCTATGTCTTTCATCTCCCAATTTGCTGAATTAAAGGTCCTGTGGTGGCTGCCTCCAGCCTTAGGCACTGATGAACTGTGTTTCATAGTCCCTAGAGGTTTTGGGTTTGGGTTTTTTTTCAAAATCAGTTCTGGAGAACAATTGTCCAAGCAAAACTAGTTTTGGACCTTGGAACAAACTTATGTCAAACATTATTAATCTGTAGCAGAGGTCCCTCAGCTGTCGTTAGAACACAAGGGACCTAAGGATGGAAACTCAGTTGGTTGCACAGAGCAGTGAGCTGAAGGCTGGATGGAAGCTCAGATGTTGGAGGCTTTTTGGTTTGGAAAAATCTGGATTAGATTTCAAGAGGTGGTACCACAGTGTTTGGCTTGGAAAACATGCAGCACTGAACACCAACAGAACAAAAATTTCTCTGAGAAAACATACATAATTCAAATATCTGGAGCATTTTTATTAACAACCTGTACATACAAGTAAGCTTGTTATGGAGGGTTTTAAGATATTTAATAGGTGTTTATGCAGTTGTGTTCCAGAGGAACTGAGGCACGGAGAAGGATGTTGAATGTACTCATCATGGCAAAAGTGTGGTATTTCCAAGCAACCTACATGCTTCCATCAGACAAGAGTTGCTGGAAATGTCGTGTCAACCTACAGAAAGCCTCTCATTCCTTGCCAGAATAGTGGAGGGACTCCTGTATAGGTAAGTTTGCTTGGCATCTATTTTTTAATCCACCTAGCAGAATATATGCAAATCTGCCCAGCTAAGATATTCTCCCACCCCTCTGTACCTACATGGTCTGTACACTGCCTAATGTTCAAGCTGAGAGTGCTTCTGCAGGGCCTGTTTGTCAGTGAGCTTAGCTCTGCAGTGTAAACTCTGGAGAATCACAGAGATAAGCAGAGCTTTCACTCCTCTGGTCTTTGAGCCTCCATCCAGCTTGCCTTGTCCTTTGGTACCTGACAGTCTCAAACAAGTGTGAGGGAGACTCCTGACAATATTGCCTAGTGTTGCTGGGCAATGCTGGTCATGTGGTGCTCTAAAAACACTGAAGGAAAAATCAGATGGTTGAGGGACCTTCATCTCAGCAGAAACTCTGGAATCCTCCAGGAAATATGTCAGTGAAGCTGAGGTGATGGGTAGAAAAAAGACAGCAAGCCTGGGGAGGGAAGAAAGACACATTTTTTTGTTATTTTAAACACATGTACTTGTCTTGATTCATAATGGGAATCTGGGTGGGAAGCACAGCTGGGAGGACAGAGGGAGAGGCCTATTTTTATTATGAAAATATGTGCTAATTGTGGCTCAAAGCAGGGAGAGAGGGTGGGACAGTGTATGATGAAGAAGCCACCTGCAGTGAAGGTGGGGAAGGAAGGAAGTTTTTACTATTTGTCAATTGAAAATATATGTATTGTCTCTCTAGTAACTGAACCACAGCTAGGCAGGCAACCTCAGAGCACTGAGTAACTCACATTCAGCTCTGCTTCTGACAACAGCTTTTATGGCTTGGTTCTAGCACCTTTTATTTAGCCTTGTGTGAACAGTCGTTTTTGGGTGAAATGAAATGTTTCAGTCGACCCAAAACTGACATTTGTTTTCACTCAGTCTTCTAAAAAGCATATTCTTTCCATTTCAGGCATCAATTTGTATTATGTTTGTGTTTGTTTAAACCCAGGTAGTGGAAATGCAGAGTCATGACTTAGACATGCAAAAAATTGTAAAAAACTTTTTTTTCCTTTTCAGAATGAAAAATACAGGAATATCCACACCACTCTCTCACGTTGTAAGAAAACTCTCTTTAACCCTTTTACTTTTTGAGAAACTTTTAACACCAGGTTATGGGTGATTCTGAGTGGCAGGGTATCTGGCCAGGGCTCTGTATTAAATACCTGACTAAGTACCAGTATTGAAGCTGATAAGCAGCCAGGCATCCAGTTGCTCCACACGTTGGGTAGATGTGCAAATGCTTTTTATGTCATGGACTAAGGCAGAGCTTCATCCAAAATAGATTGGTTCATCAAGAGAGACCCATAGAATGGTGTTAAATGATCTGGCAGAGATAGTTCAGACAGCAACTCAAAGAATATTATTTGAATTTATAGATTAATTGCTGCTGGTGTGAGTTTTTTGGAGCCTTGCTCTAGTTTCATAAGTACTCAGAATGTAAATGTGTGTCATGAGCAGAATGCAATCTGAGGGCCTCAGACACACACTTGTGGAGCTGTGCTGGAGGGGTTCTACCACAAGTAACAGGACACATTTCTTGTTCTGGAGCCCACCACATGAACTCTAACGGGCCCAATATTTCTGAAATACTAAATGAAATCCTGCTATTCCCAATTACTATTCTAGTTTCCTCTTAAACTGAATGATTCACCCCTGCTCCTCTGTAAATGGGTCTTGGACCAGTGACCCTCAAGAGGAAATAAAGCAGGATTTTTTTGTTTGTTTGTTTTTCTTTTTTAAAATTTTGTGGGCAGCTAAAAAAGCAAAAGGGCACATAATTCCCACTTCTCCTTTTACCTTTGAAAAATCCTGCTGTGATCCTAACTGTGTTGTTTAGGTGTCTAATACCTTTGAAATCTACTCCTAAAACACTTCATCCTTTATGCAGCAAAGTGCAGTATTTTATGGCTACTTCAATGAGAAAAAGGCATGTTAACGAGCAGATGAAAAGCAAAGTCTGGATTGCTACTCTCTGAGTTTCAAAAACCAAGAGGGATTTTTGGTGAGGGAGGAAAGAATGAAAGGAAAAAAAAGTCAGGGATGCAGTGATATACTCTAAGTCTATGGCCAAGATTTTCCTACTCTCCCACTCAAGCAAGAGTTCTCATTGTCTGGGTTTTATGTGAATTATTATTAACCACAACTTGACTTCTCTGTTCAGCTTACCCACTAAACACATGTAGCAGCTTCTGATAACACTCATAACTTGCCTCTGTCTAGTGGGATAATTTCAGTAGGAAAAACACTACTTAGAAATCAAACTCTTCTCTGCCTCATCTGACAGAGCTTGACATGAAAACACAGGAAACAAATAGATATAGCCGGGACTAATATACAAAGGCTCACAGACAAAACATTTCTCCTAGGCACCATGAAGTGTCTGACAATTTTTTGTTCTTCACATCCAAATGTTGGGCAGGAGGTGCTCTTGAGAAGAGCTTTACAGTGAGCTTCATTGCAAAAAAGCTCCTAAAAGACCATGCATGAAGCAATATAGAGAGTGAGTCAATTAGGAAATCATCCATGTCATGTGGTGCTGTCTGTGGCTGGTATATATACTACAGTTTTCCCATAAATAGAAGTGAGGAAATTGTTGCTCTAAAACTTGAATGTGTAGCTAATTTGAACGTGATCTCACAGAGAGCTGTTGGGAGCTCCTATTTGTTATTATTTGGTGATTAAGCATAGCTTGTACATCTGAAACTCTTTGTCTCTTCATTCCGCTTTTAGACTTGGAGCAGCAGATGCCATACCAACTCACAACAGAAGATAATTCAAGCAGAGATTTCTCTCTATTTTGGGGATTTGCAAAGGCTTCCTCAGCCCTCAGAACTCTGCTCATTAATTCCCTGACTGCTGTCATAAATCTTGTATTTTGATAACTTACTCATTAGCCCAGACAAGCAACATGCAACCCTTGGCAGAGTTCAGGACCAATCTGTATAGTGGAGAGAAAGCAGCAAAATGTATCTGGCTTATTCGCTGGAAGTTTAAGCCCAACACATCTACGTTTTTTTTCTCACTGCCCAGAAAAAAAGTTGGTGCTTGGATTTCCTAGGCTCAGTACTTTTTTTCAGTCACGCTGCATTTTACTCTGTTGCACTCTCGTTTCACTTAATAAGAGTTGCTATTTTCCAGTGAATATAGAATCATTAATCATACATTGTATCTTCAAACACAACAGACACTTTTCTTATTCTAAAGAAAAGCCCTCTCTCCTCCTCTGGAAGTGCCATATTTTACAAAAGATTTCCCACTACTTGGAAACTAACCAGTGATTGGAAATCTATGTCTTAAAAGGCCATGGACTCAAGAAAATAAATAATGAGACTACTGCCAGCTGTTTAAGTTAAAAGTGATGTAACTGTTGAGATTTGTGCTTCCATACACACAAACAAGTTGAACACTGGTCAGGAAGGAATTTTTCATACGTACCAAATTATTTGACATACTTAAATAAGAATTTTTAGCCAATAAAACACACATAAAAAATATTTTCCAACATGAACAGATGTTAAAAGTTTGATCTTTAGTGTGTAATTGTTAGCAGACATACCAAAACTCATAGGAATTTATGAAGTTACTTCATTTTAAATTGTAATGTATGTCTGATGAGAATATGGTTAACAGGCAATATTAGCAGCATCAGTAAAGGGCAGCTCTCTTGCAGTAGTGACAAGCAAGCACTAACTTATTTGTCTGCTACTATGCAATGAAAATTTCAATAGTAAAACTGCACTATTTGTGGAATCTTGACATTACAGTGGAATTATTTTTCTTGTATCTATTCAGAGAGAAAAACAAAAGCAGGATTTTTTAGTCTTTCTATCCCTGAATATCTTTCTAAATCTCAAAGTCATGGTAAAATAGGATCAGTTTAAAAGGGGCAAGCAGGGAGCAAGGCCTTCATTGTCAAGCTGCAAGCGAACAACTTATATGTACATTACCAGTTACATGGTATTGTTTTTCTAGTCACTGTGACAAGAAACATGCTTTGGTTTGGTCTAAGCTGCAGGCACATTTTCTATGTCATAGGTGTTCATCTACATAGATAAATTATTGCTACAGATCCAAAACTTTTAACAATGGTGAGGCTTGAAATGAAATGATATAATAAGTTCTGCCCCAGGAAGTGCTGAGGGTGGCTTTTGTGAATTTCCAAACCACGTATAAAGTGATGCTTATGTGCACACAGCTCAGTGATCTGCTGGGAAATCCAAGCCTGGATCATAAAAGTCCATCACATAAAAGTTTTCCTTTTAGGTCAAGTGAAAGTACTGTTGGAAGTGTTGAGGAATAATCTGTTTTCTCAATAGAAGGCACATGAATGCCCTGCCTTCCTAAGACTTTTTCCATGTCTTAGATTTTATAATTGACAAAATAATGACAGCTGCATCTTTTCTAATTTCTTAATGGAATGCAGCCAACAGTACCCAGAAGGACAAACAGCCAGGACTGAGAGGAGCTGAGAAGGAAGGGAGCTTACAGGGCTAGAAAATGAGTATTGTAAAAGCTTCCTGAAAACTTACAACCTAAATGTAATTATTAAAACAGCTTTGAAAGGAGGGAGTTAAATTACTGAGTGTGGCTGTGATCATTCTGCTAGTTTAGATTGGTTCAGTATAATTTAAATTAAATAGGACCTGGACTGCTAATTAACTACCCTACCCACAGGTGATCACAATATGTGCCATGTAAAATCCCTGCAAAAGCAAAATTTATACACCTAGAATTGACAAGAGTGCATATATAAACCATTTTTGTAGTTTACAAGAATAGCAAAGTCCTTTGATAGCTGATCAGGAAAATGGTAGGGAGCAGGGAGGAAATTCTCTATACATTTAGAAGCAATGATTTAGACAACATTTCCCTTGAATTAGTTTATTTTAAAAGAGAACAAAGGGGTTGTCCTGCTGAGTAGCTTTTCAGCAGGGATGCCTTGCCTTCCGTATTTCAGATCTGCAACATTATGTGGTTTCAATTAGTGGTAGTACTTGCAAAACTCGTAACACAGACATTTTGGCTTGAAATCTGACCCCAAGGCAGTGAATGGTACTTAAGATCTGCTCAGGGTTGGGTGGAGAAACACAGTATATTTGAAACAGTGTTCATCTTTTATCAGAGTGGTGTCACTTCTAAAAACCTCTCTGTGTTTATATAGGCTTGGTTTTTCATTTCTTTGCTTCCCTGTTTAAAAGTTGACTTCCACTTTTCTAGCGTTCTATTTCCTGTCTCTTTTGTCACCTGGCTTCTTACTAGGCCCTCAGTTAAGTTTTTTTTCAGGCTTTGAGGGCAGCTAAGTCAGCTAGCTAAGCATGCTCAAGATACTACAGCATATAAAATGCTTAATATTCACAGAATCTCCTTCCTCCTCAGAGTCCTTGCAACACTTAGTACTCTAAGAACAACCCTGTATTATCAGGGACTGACTGGTTTTATATTCCATCTGTCCCCTTAATGCTGTGAAGGAATTACTAAAATATCCTTGGAAGGCAAATGATAATTTCTTTAACTTTGCAGACAGGGAAGCTACTGACTTCTGTTGCTATTCCACATCTATGTAAGTGTCTCATGTAATATATCTGCTGGCAGAAAAAAGCCTGTGCATGATGATTCAACAAAGTTTCCCAGTCCTACTTATCTTAGATATCTTGATAGGCAGGTGACACTTTGATGAACAAAATAACAAATGTCACTGCTGTGGTGACAGACATACACAATATTCCAAATATCCATTGAAAGAGAAATGTTTAATATTGGAATGAAAGAGGCAACTTCTTGACAGGATCTCAACATGTATAACTATAATATTTTTAGCAATGAAGTCAATAATATGTCTCTCTATCACATCTATCATGGTGCTAAAGTAGTTTTTATCAAGACTCCTAGATGCTGCTCTAGTATGGTGGTTATCAACAAACATAGTTGAGCTGAAAGGAGACTACAGTGAAAACATGAGCATTTTTTTTCCCAAGAGTTGCATTCTTAATCTCCACTGAAGGACTTAGATTTGTTTTGGTGGTGGTGAAGGTTGGAGATCAAAAAGAACCCTAAATATCACCATGGATTTGTTTTGCTAGCCTAATGCTGGCAATAGGTCTTATAAAAATCTGGCTGTAACATCACCACATATTTGGCAATGCTTCATTTTTTATTTGTGGTTGCTAACAAGATGAAACAAAATTTAGGGGCTGCAAATGGAAATGGAATGAAAGTGTGGAAAATGCTGCTCATCTCAAACCCCACAGTGATCATCTGCTGAATTATTCACGTGTCTCGTCAGCAGCATTTGTTTTTATCAGTGTTACCTCAGCCTTGCCGGCATGGCCGTTTAGCCTGACTCTCACTCGTGCTGAAAAGCAGGAACCTGAACTAAGGAGCAGAGGAGGGAGCAGAAGTATGGGACACTGATAGACTTTTCCTTTCTGATCCATGTAACAGAAATCAGAATATAAATAAGCAGTTAGGTCACTGCAAACAAACATCCACAGCGTAGTTCAGCTTGAGGCTGGAACACTAAATTTACCCCACATTTCTTCAAAGTCTCTGCAATGGGGATGCCTTAGTTTAGAAGTAGTCTGTTTTTAGGTAATCCACAATGATCCACAATCATGCAAGCAGGCTTTCCCCAACTTCATTCATACTACTTAACAGCTTTTTTGAAATTCTAGCAACAAAGATGCTCATACTCCACTGACTTGAGAGAGTAAGTTCAATGCACTGTGCCATTTGCCACCATCATGATGGGCCCTTTATTTTTGTCTTTGTGTGATTAATACATGTATTAATGCTAATAAAACATGTATGGAGTTTCCCAGATGTAGACATGGCCCCTTAATCCTTCCCTGTCCTGCTGGGGATAATAATTTTTACAACATGAGATCACTTGCACCAGTGAAGTGCATTTTAACACCTTTTGCTCTTATCTGTATGAACTGATGATCCTAATAGAATCCCAGCAGTGCATTTAAACTTTATTTCCTAGGTTAATCAGGCTAAAAGACAGTTAACTACGTTTCCCAAAGGGAGCCTTCTTTAAATAAAAAAAAAAAAAAAAAGGAAAGCTACTGGAATTGTTTATCACTAGAAATTTTGGTGAGTGAGAAAAGAAAGGGAACAATGGTATAAAAAGAAATGGTGTTTTTGTATTGTAGTGGACAGCACGGCATACCATAAAAAAAAAAGGGAGAAATATTTTCTGAACAAAGAACTCATGCTGGTCCCCGTTCTTTTTTTTTTGATCTTTAATCCCTTCTCTCCTAAGTAGAATGGAAAGGAGCCCTTCTCTCTCTAATAAATAGCTAGCCAAAGAAGGCATTCAATGCTCTGTCCCTTTGATCAGCACAGAGCTGTCAGCTCCTGCCGCTTTTTTTTCTCCTAGCTCTTGTTCCTGGTTAAAAGTGGAAGTAATTCCCCCTGAAAGAAATACCCTAGGTGTCCTGCAAATCATCAATCCTGTTTTTTAACTTGTTGTTTTTCAGTGGCCCACCCTCCTGGCCTGAGCAACCTCCTCACTAACACCCCTCTTCCTCTTTCCACCCTTTTTCCAGAATACCAGTTTCATTTGATACGCAATTCAATGTGCCAGTCTGACCTACTGGGACCTTGCTGTCTGAGACTCTACCACTGCGCAGACAGGGGAAACCTTCCTTCTAGCAATAAACATGTTTACTTCCACTCTTTTTGCTCCCTGTAAAGTAATTACTTCTTTTTCATAGACACAGCAAAGGGATTTTTAGAAAATAGCTTTTAATAATTTATAATACAGCTCTAACTTATAAAAAGCAGAATGCAAACAATAAATAAAAAAATTACAGGTTGTGCTTGACCGAGTGTCTGAGATCCCATTTTGCTCCAATCTCCAGGCTGCTGCATTTCAGCAACATCACTGCATCTCAGCAGTAAACAATCTGCAAATATTGCTGCCTTCAGACAGGTCACTTGGCGCATTTTAAAGCAGCCTCCTTGTTTACTGCTCAGATTATCTGCAATGTGCATTTCTGCTCCTCACAGTGTCAGGTCCTGATACAGAGTTTGCAAATATTATGCAAAGGAAATAACTCACAAAGGCAAACAATTACAACCAAGTGTAGAACAAGAGAGTGGCTTGTGGTGGGAGAGCAGGGCAGAGGTTTGATGACTCTGTGTGTGTGTGTATAAAGGGTTGGAGGGGGGAGGAATGGGGAGTAAGGAAAAGCAACGGTATAAAAGAGCATTTTTACCAGACAATGTCATAGTCTCAGTGACATGTAATGATGTTTAAATACCTTTGCCATTTTCCCCTGGTGATTGCTGCACTGGGTGCGTTCTGTTGGCCTACAGAGATATGTTTTTCAAAATCAGGATGGAGTGAATGCCGTTCGTTGTTCTGGCTGCAAAATGTCAAACTGCAGTGGAAAGAAATACAGCATTGCAGTGGTGGTGCACTGAGGCCCCCGGTAGGAAAGCAGGAGCTATTAAGTGGAAAATTCCTGCAGAGGACGTGTTTCCATTTCTAATGCGAAGAAAGAGGGTGTTGTTTGAGGCTGGCAGGTCTGTGGAAAATACAGAAAACACAGGGAAGATGAGAAAATGACCTCATTGAACTCTGAGAACTTAAGCAAACAAACAGCTTCGGCCAACATACCACATTCTTCTGCCCAAACAACAAATTGACCTATAAGTTATATAATCCCCCACAAGCCCCCGTGACTCGTGTAAATGTGGGGAAGGAGGAGGGGGTTATTCACTGCAGGGGCGGGGAGGACAAGCAGTAAAACCTGCTGCAGTAGGAGAGACTCTTGGGGTGAGCTGCCAGTCCTCCCCACAGCACCACCTTGCACCCCAAATGGAGTCCTCACATGAGGCTCAGGTTTAATTGCGCTCTGAATACCAGCGGAATGATGGCACTAGTTGTTTATTATAGTATGAACTATTTCAGTACAGCATAAATTTTCCATTTCAAAGGATCCTGAATGCCTTCAGGGAAGGGACTAGGTTTTGTGAGCAGAGGGTGGCCTCTGTAAAAGTTGGTGGGGGGTTCATCTTAGGGATGGTTAAAACTGCATTCTTGGAACCTGAGGGGGGACTCTGGAAGCCTGTTTAGGGGCTGTGTTTTCCCCTATAGAGGCCCCCTGTAGTGTTGACTTGGACTGCCTGAGTTACCATTTTACATCAACTAAATAAATCCTAGTGTAAAAATGCAGGGACTAACCAAAGGCCATGGTTCTGCTGGGGTTGTTGTTGTTCTGTTGTTGGCAGAAAAGGCAGATGTGTGCCAGTGTCCCCAGCATCTGATTGTGCTGAAAGGTTTGATTTGTTGTATGAGTGCTGGCCTCGGTGTTTTTCCAATAACTAATTCATTGAACATAATAAAAAGTTATTAATAGGTAGTACAGCAGATAAACCATAATTCAGGGTTTGCAATAGTATCAATTACAAACCAGAGAGAGCTTTTCTGTTACTTAATTGTACATTTGCTGTGGAAACTTGTTCTCAGCTACGATGTAATTCCAATGTGCACTTTTAATGGATAGGGCTCTTTTTTCCTTGGTTACATTACTAAAATCCTGTTTTCTCCCACTTGCAGTTGATTTTGAGCACAACCAGAACCTGCTCTACCATCCAGCATTTAGCATGGACTCAACCTCTTCAAGACAAAGCTAGCTTTGGGTGCTCCTAGCAGCTTTAAAGTCTACATAGTGCTTTAAGGACAAGCATAAGTATAAACAGATAAAGAGCTCGATCTTGCATCTTTAAGGCATGTACATAGGAATGTAGGAATGTGAAAGGTTCAAATATTAGCATCAAAGAAGAAGTAGCTGACACAAGATTCACAAACTATAGGTGCACTTTCAAATTTCATGTAAGCAGCTTTTTAAGTCTAATGGTTTGATCCATTCTGTCATTAGGCACCACCACCCATGAATGCACTGAGGGACAATTCAGAAAACCCCAGCAGCTATAATGAGCTGACTAGATTCAGTGCTCATGTTCCCTCACTAAAACCTTTTAGAGCAAGATAAAGTGAATTACATTATAAGTGCTGAGGAGAAAATGAGACCCTCCCAAACTCAATCAAACAAATGCAACTCTTGCCTCTTGCAGGCTTTGAAAAATGTAAATAACCATTCTTTCTTTTCCAGTTTGACATCTCCTTGCATGTGGAGAAGACAAGGAAAAAAAATACAGAATTACGTACTACCAAAAAGATCTGTACATACAAGACTTTCAGCATTGTTTTGTAGATATTATAAGTTGTTTGAAGAAAGATCAAAAAAGGTGGCTAAAGATGGGGGCACGTAGCTATATCAAATTAAATTCTCACACAGCTGGTGAGTATTACTTTTCAAGGCTCCAGTTGCCACATACTTCAGGTATGGAGGAGATAGTGTTGTGGTAATACGAAAAGGAAATAATTGTGATGTGTGGAGCTCAGATCTGAAAACCAATTTGCCCAGAATCCAGCACTGTTTCAGTTTAACCTTAAATGCCTGCACCTCTGCAGCACAAAGGCCAAAAGACATTCAGGAGCTCCACAGCGTTGTGTTATTCCCTTTCTGGAAATGTTTAACCAGGGCAAACTATATAGTGCAGCATTTCTGCACGGTGCCATGGATTCTGTTTCTCTTTTCCTTGTGCTGTGTAACCAAGGGGCACTGTAAGGGGCGCATAACTTACAGACTAGAACAGCTTTCTCCTCCACACTCTGATAGGAAACAAAAGCTCCCACAAAAAACCAAGAGAAAAACAAACTCGTGAGTGACAAAAAGAAGCACTGCCAAAACAAAAGTTCCCCGCACTTAATAAAAGGAAAAAGTCAGATTTTTGCTCATCCTCACCTTGTGGTGGCAAATGGCAAAGGGATAGAGGTGACGAGTGCCCCGTCATTAGGGCTGCAGAGTTTAGCACCCACTGCAGGATTAACTCTTCTGAGGAGTGCAGGGCTTTGGTTACATTGCTTTTTATAGAGTTTTTAATAGGTTCTTTTACATAGTGGACTCAGCTCATGTTGTAGCTTCTGTTTTGCATTCAGTTTACAAGATCTGAGAATACCTAAAGAGACATCTAAGAGCCTATTCTAAATAAAAACATGGGTAAGTCTGGGTGATGAAGTACAAGCCTGAGCCAACAAGATTGTAGGGAAACCACATGCAGCTCCTGCCAATGCACCTCAGTCCAGCCCTACATGAAACTTTCAGAACTGTGCAGAAATGCCTGGTCAAACTATCTTGTGCAGGAGTTTCAGAAAGTACAAAAATAGGCAATAGAATAAACCAAAAAATTAATGCTTGTGAGTTGTCACTGTTTGTATCACAATATCAAAAATCATGGAGTATAAGAGACATAGAAATCACTGATCAATCTTTGGCTTTTATTTCTTTGTTATTTTATTTTAAATTGTAAGATTTCATCACAGCTGGGAAATGTGTGGTGTCAGCATTCCCAAGCTTTAGCACTGTCCACTTATTCTGATCCTAGTGGAAAAAGGATACTTGACCTCTGAGCACTGATGGAAGCTTTGACTCCCCAGGATTCTACTATCACTGTGTCTGGTTTCCTAACTTTCATAAATCTAAGATCTTGAAAGACGTTTTGAAATCCACTGGTAGAAGACATGACTGTGAACCAGTCTTCCTCAGTGTTTTGCAGTGTGGACAATGGAAGGATGTGGACTGCAGGACATGACAAAGCCTAAACTCACTGTTTTATCTGGATGCAGAAAGAAAGGCCTCTTAGCCTGTTGATCAATGGTTTTATACTGAGTAAAGAACAAAAAAAAAAAAAAAANACAGGAGGTGTACACAGGACTTTTATGGATAAAAAGTGTGTAATCTGCCTCAACACTGACCAGCTGGAGACCTTCCTCTGTCTCAGGATGTCTCCAGCTCAAGATGTGGGTTCTGCTTAGGGGACAACAAGCATTATCAGGTGTTCAGAAACTGTGCCTTGGGAAAGCATTGAGCTTTTGCATTTGAGAGGCAGCTTCAAGGAGGAGGTAATCTGTGTTTTCCACATCTATTACAACTAGACTTGGCCCAAAGAATATTAAGACAGAATTATCTTGGACCATATTAAAAACCTTAAGTTGAGTGATAGGAGGGGATACAAGCACAAAAGTGAAAACTTTCCCCTGAATGCAAATCCTCCCACATACCAGAAGGAATACATAAATCAGTCAAAGTGTGGGTCAGTTTGTGCTTGGAAAAATGTTTGACTCAACAAGGGGTGGAGTGCTATTCAGCTAGTTTTGACTCAACTGAGTGCTGCCAATGACCCATGAAAAAACCATGGTGGTAGAATAGGCCACACATTTGCGAGTGATGGCCCAATGGATGCCTTTGGAAGGGTTGTTCCCAGCTTCTTGAAATATCTATGGCACAGTTGACCTCTACAGATACATTTAGGTATTTTTCTTACAGCAATTATCTGGCAATAAGGAGTGCTTGATTAGACGTTCTGCAGACTGATCTGTTGCAGTGCAAGAGCCTTGCCTTTACATGGAAACAAGGCTAAAATGTGCCTCTTCTGTTGAAATGGTCATTTTCAACAGAGGTTCCTCCTGCTGTACACCACTGAAGCAAATTAAATGGCATGTGAGAGCAAACAATACATATATGAAAGACCTGAGTCTAGGTCAATCAATGCCATGATTTTTCTTACCAAAGTCTTAAGGAGATCTCATTGGAGATCATTAATTTCTATAGTATGCACTACAAAAGAAATCCACAGGGTTCAAGGAGAAGAAAAAATGGAGGGTTTTAATATACTCCCTTTTCTGCTTTTGGTTATGATTCTCTTAAGTGTTGAGTATGATGTAAACTCACTCTGTCTAGCATGATGGGAATGTTACCCAGTGTCACTAAAAGTATTTAGTCTGATCAGCCCCATAAGTCCCACCACCACACAGAAACTAATTGTGAGGATTAGGGCACACCAAGCACTCAAGCTCCACTCCTGTGGGTTTGGGGAGAAACAACATATTTAAACATTCCAGCTACAGTTCCCTTGGCAACGCACATAACAACAACTCAGTAACACTATGGGTTTCTGTTTTCTTAACCCTTCAGGACATTGACTGAATGAATACTTCCTTGAGGAAACGGTTCAGTCAACCAGATATACTCACACATGCTTAAATCCAGCAGGTCTTTTCTCCTTAAAGAAACAAAAGCTGTTGAGTTTTATGTCAAACTGATCTCCTTCCCTAGAATTAAAGGGTTTAATTCAAACACATACATATACCATTAGCAAATCCTCCATGGAAGTCTGTATGGAAAAAAGACAGTAAAAACCAATCCCCAAATGTCAGTGTTTCCTATCATTATGAAGTTACTGTGGATTGGAGGACACAGAAACCAACACATGATATTTTATAAAGCACATCAGTACTCTTAAGAAACAAAACAATATTAGCATTTTTGTAGATTATAAAACATGATATTGTTCCTGACAGTAATAGCAATAATAATGTCTACAACAACTTCATAATGATTTTTCTGGGAATTTAAAATACCTTGTAAATATTAACTAATTTTATCAAATAATAATATTTACACCATCTCTGTGAAATACATGAGATATGCCTGAGTTTGTTCCCCAGCCCAATGAACTGGAGCTTTTTGTGACGTTAAACATATCTGTTCCTTAGCAGTGACCATTCCTGTTGAGCAAAGGTTTGGAAGAGGAACCACCAGCTGAATACTTGTGTAAGGTCACCAGAATTCACCTGTTCTCACAAAGAGCTGCTGTAGGCTTTGGGCTGTTACTAGTATAATTAATGAACATGCTTGCAAGGCCTCAGTTTATAGCTGCAACTGCTATGGTACTCTGCAGATTTATTTAAGACACTTATCTGTCCACTATTGTTTTCCTCAGAAATTTAGATTTATGAAGGCACAAAAAGCTTTATCCTGGAGACCTTTGTCCCAGGCTGAGATCTACAAGTGATATGTAGCAATTGTCTGAAAATAACTTACCTTTCTTTCTCAGTATACAAGAAGTGACCTGACCTAGCTTTTTAGGAGAGCCAGAAAAACCATCAGTACCTATGTTAAAATTATAACTACTCCTTAACTGCTAGTGCACTGATGCACACTTACTTGCACAAAGGAAGAGATTGAAGCTAGAAAAGTAAATCGAGCACATGTTGGTGCAACCCAAACCAATCACAGTTCATAACCCAGCTTCTTCACCCTTTCTCTCCGTAAGCTTTAATTTTTGGGTTTTTTGAAAAGGAGCCTGCATAACCTTCCCTTAGATCTGTCCTGTGATGATGAGGCACCTTTCACATTTGTAGCTTCAAGCAGATAGAAGAGTTAAGTACACCTGCAAAATGAAGGCTCTTTAGCCCCAAACATCTAAGGTTCCACTGTTGCAGCACTGCTTTCCATAGAGAGTGCTTCCCTTCTCTGCAGCAGCTCCTGTGCAAATCTCTGGGAAGCAAACCTCCCTCCTCACCACACCTCCACCCCCAGCCTTGGCTCACAACCATTTGTTAAAAACTATGCAGCATCCTCACTAACAAACACGTGGTTGCCAGGGCATCCTTGTTCCCCAGCCAATTACTATACTAAGGCTTTACTGGCAACCATCCAGCTGTGCTTCATTTAGGAACATCTGCAGCAGTAAGGGATGTGTTTTTCCCGTTCACAGGAGAAATAACTCAGTTTGTTGATTGTCTCCTAAAGACCTCAATCATTTGGGGAAGCAGCCATTTTTCACAGCATACTGCAAGACAGAACATTTCTCCATATTCTCTACAAACTAGAATTTGAGTCTTACTGCAGAGAGCTGGGAGTTTTGCACGAGCCCAGCTAGAGTAGATCACAGGCAGGTTGGCTTGGCACTGTGAGCAGCACAGCCCAGCACAGAGCCTTGCATGGTGATGCCCTGCACAGCTGGGCTGGTAACTCTTAGCAGAGGTTGTGCAGTTGGGGTGGTGTTGTCTTGCCTGGGAGGAGAGGGGGAGTATTAGCAGCTACAAACCCCATTTCACTAAAGATTTTACAGCATCACAGCAACATCAATCCCAGCTAACCTTGCTCTCAATGTCAAGTTTTTTTGGGCCAAGTGCATTAAAGAAGGAAGGATGGCACTAGATAGCTATGGAAGGGCCTTGCTGGCCATTTCATTTAGGGCAGGTGACACCCCAAGAGGCAGCAGTGCTATGGTTGATTCCAGGCTGGCCTTCTGCCTGCCCAGCAGCTTGAGTGGCCATTGGTCACAGGGGCTGATGGCAGGGGACATGGGGCTAGCAGTGGGCATGGGCTGCTGCCATGGTGGGAGCTCATGTCCTGAGAGCAGCACCCAGGGTGGATAAAAAGCCAGAGAGAGAGTTACACCAAGAGGATTGACAGGGTTTTGTTGCTCATGTCATGATCCTTCTGTCCCTTAAAGCCTCCAGAGGGTCACTGCTCCTTCATTTCTCATTCCTAGAACAATTAATGGACTGCATTTGTGCCCCTAGCACCGTCTCGTGGTACCTCTACAGCAGCATTCATGCAATAAGTGCTGAATGAAGAAAGGAAGGGAGCATCCAGATGAAGATGGGATGTTTTGGATTGCATATTCCTGCTGTACCCAAAGTAGAACAAGGTTCCATACACTAAGGAAAGGACAGTTTAGACCGAAAAATCCCAACAGAAGTTGAATGCCACCATCACTGCAGCTGTCACTCATAACTGGTGATAGCTATATATTAGATCTTTTATCTGAGAATTAATTAAATCTAAGCTACATGAACCCTGAAATAGAAAAGTGGAAAGGGCAATGAAAGTTTTACTTTTCAAGCTCTGTATTTTGAAAAGGCAAGAAACAGATTCCTGTGTTTAAGACCATGATAACTTCACAAATTCAACTTTTGGAGGTCTCTTTACAACACTGGGCAATTTCTTTTAATAGTAACTATACTATTGTGCTAATTTGGACAGCAGTTTACAGTTGAATCCTGGCACCCATTTTATCTATGCTCCTTATGTGTTAGCTTACACTCTGCCTTTAGCCTGGGAGAAGCCAACAGGGAAAGTTGAGACAAAGTAAGCACCAGTTATATTTAAGGTTTCTCCCTGCAGGATGGATAAACCTCACTGAAATCAGTGTTCTGAGACTGCAGCATAGCTATTGAGGACAGTCCGGATGCAAGCCAGGTCTCATTTCCAAAGCACAGAGTGGATTAAAAGGTATGATTGCAGTTCTAGTTAGCAGAACTTTAACACAGCTTGTCATAGATGAGCTAAGAATGATATGCATTAATAGTACAAGAGTAGAGATTTTTGCACTCTAAGGCTGCCTTTGCTATTGCTTCTGTGTGCTAATAGAAGTGGCTGATGCCAAAGACACGTATCAAACTCATTAATGGACTAAGTTAGCACTTTGTCAATGTTCTACAGCCTAAATATCTATAAAAATACATAAGGAATTACATATATGCACTGCTCCTGGTTGATAGCTACAGAACTATTTATGCTCTAGTCTTGCTGGGGGAAAGGACATTGTGTTTACAAGTCGTTATGTCCCCAAAGAAGTAGTAAACACTGGATCTATGCTGTGAAGTAAATATATAAAAGGTCAGAGAAGCAATGTAATTGCAAAAGAAGAGATGGCAGATGAATCATAGACCTGCATCAAGCCTTACCCTTGTACCACCCAAGAAGGTCTGAGCATGAGTATTCAGCCCTCAGGACTACACCTATAGTTTTAGCATTTCAGAGCTAAGGAAAAGAAAGAAATAAAAGAAAGCAGGAATTTAGCTTTTGTTCACTGTGTGAAAGGGGAATGTGTAGCTCCTCACACAGTCCCACAGGACATGCAGAATGCAGTGACTGCTCTATACAACCTTTCACTGGAAGAATGTGCAGGCAGCAAAAATATTTGCGATACTAATTAAAGATTAGAAAATACTCATTTAGAAAATCGTCCCTTGGCAGGGTATTGCAAAATAAACTAAACATATTCCTCTCCAAACTGATGGAAAGGGCTGTATTCCTCAATTTAGTTAGAGAAAAGGGTATTAAAAATGCACCCTAGTTGGGATGAAATGGGTTATAAAAATGAGACATAAAGCACTTTACATCAGTGCTGACAAGAGTCCAAACTAAAGAATCATCCTTTAGTCCAAAGACTGAAAAATAGCAGACTTCTAGATGGAATAAAGGTCATTTAACATAATAATCTATTATAAAAATTGAAATTCATCTTTCTAAAATACAACAATGAAAAAAAATCACTCTTTTTGTCACAATTAAAAAATAAATTAAAATGTTATAACTAATATTATAGCTTGGTGTAATGCAACACAGAGTTACAGCACAAATCTTGCCACAAGACAGACTTTTAAAATTAAGGCAATATTTTGAGACCATATTGCACCCAAGCCTAAAACTTGGAACATTTTGACTAATTTCATTTTGCATGGGCCTTATCAGAGTAGCACAAAAACATCAAAGGGAAATAAATACCTGGGAATTCCTGTGTAACATACCGTTTTGCGGATGAAAAGTCATGCACACAGCATGAACTGGTATTACTAAGTATACAAAAGAATGTATTATCCCTCGCAGTTTATATGTATAAATGTTGGCTACACCTGTGGGTTTTTTGTGGTAGTGTTGTCATGGTTACCATTCAGCTGTCTTTATGTTTCAATATGCCTTGTTTTGTAAGGCTGAGGTTCAATTCAAGTTCATATGAAGCAAATCAACTGAAGTTTTCAGATGTGGTCTCTAACCTAATGTGCCTCGTTTTCTAAGAGGCCAACTTGCAATACTTTTGGCATGACTTTAAGAGAGATGTCAAGCACCCTCAGACACAGCAGAAGCCAATGCTCTGTATGCAGTGACTGAGCCATGAATAATCTGCCAAACTGCACAATCCATGACAGTCTTCTTTTACAAGGCTATAAACCTGTTTCAGGTGGTATAGGGAAAGTTTCTGTGCTCCTACAGGCTGAACCTACCACTAAATGAACAGTGTTTCATTCTCTCAGCAGCCTTTATTTATTTGTCTGAAGCTACAGGAATGCTTGGCTGTAATGTGAAACATAAGCTTAATTCCTATGTGTAACATCAATAATCCAATACCTTTGGTCCACTGAAACAGAAAACTCAATTTCCCCTTTCCCTTTGCAAATTTCTTCATGTTCAAATGTTGGGGGTGAGTAGGTGGAATATGCAATTTGCCTTTGGTAGCTCACTAAAAAGCTGGGGTTTCAGCTCCAACTGAAAGAGAGACTCGACAATAAACTAAGAAAAAAAACCAAAACAAAACAAAACTAAAACAAACAAACAAACAAAAAAAACCCCAACCACCTGGCCAGAGTAATTGAGGATTATCTCAGCTCTGTGTGGGGTTTGATTGTCTTCTGCAGGTAATCCCAAAGAGGCAAACTGACAGGTAAATGTTCTTTTTGTTTTTGTATGGAAACAGAGGAACCTGCTCTTCAAAGCAGCCTTTTTACCTTATTAGCCTTAAGAAAAACCTTTTCATGGCCTCCAGCAAACCACCTGGATCTGCAGAAGACTCCAGAAATGGCTCTTACCTTTCTTTCCCTTTTCTCAATTTACCTTTAGCTGAGCAACCTGGCAAGGAGGTGTTGATCATATCTGTGGTGTAGTGCACAGAAGTGGAACCTGCTCATAGGTAGCTTTGTGGTAACACTCCACTACAGCTGACTTGCCTATGAGCATATTACACCCAATTTAAAACTAATTTAAGTACTGTCTACTTTTCTCTTTGGTATAAAACTGGGAAAGGAAGGGGTAGGAGAGAAGGAAAGTTCTGGAGCAATGCCTCTGTGTTCTAGGTTCATCTCATACATAGTCTTTCAGCTTTTAGTATTTTTAGATTTTGACTCCTGTTTTCAAGAGTGGGCACAGGCAAGCTAGCTGCACACACCATGTCCCTCATGGCCGGTCTTCCTCTGTCTTGAGCACTCATATTCCCCTAGGAGTACTCAAAGACTGGTTTCTTTTGCTCTTGATTGCTTGGCTGTTGGTGTCCTTGGTTTGCTTTGTTTCCCTCTGCAGGACATCCCTCTGCAGCAGGGTGCAGGAGCACCTCTTTTCAGATTGTCTCTACATATCCACATATCTCACAAGTGCAAAGGATGCAGTTGTTAAAAAAATCCCTGCCTTTTCCAAGAGCTCTAGAAGATTTCTGAGGCACCAATTTAGCTAAAAAAAGAAAGTTCAAAGTGTAGGGCACAAAATGCAGCATAAACCACAAAGAGACCCAGGTCTGCATTTGTGTTGTATGAATCTAGGCATGGTCCCCACATGCCCGTGTGTACACAGACATTTGGGTGTGTGGGAGTCACATGTGATGGCAGTGCCACAGAGGGACATAATGAATGCTTATCATGGGCTGTAGAAAACACACTCCTACCCCCTCACCTGTGTTTACTTCATTTATTCGTTTTTCATTCTTCTAGCTCTTAGGGACTTATGCAGACAAATTACTGGTTTATATGTCATTGTATGTGTGTATTTGTAATTGGAGATACTCAATCGTATTCTTTTTTTATCAGACATCTCAAACTTATTTCATTATTTATTTCACAGTGTGAATTCTTTCTGGCTTTTCACCTGTTTTGATACCAAATGGGCCAGTAAATTATAAGCTTTATCTCCTAAACCCTACAGTTAAGTATTATCAGAGAGCTGAAGATGAGTTGTAAGGAAATTGGATTGAAGGAGGCCTCCTTGGCCTCTGTTTCCAATTCCAGTGTATGTTCAGATGAATGAAAAATGTTTGCTGCTAACCTCAGTGCAGAGCTTCCAGTTAGTTGCACAAAAGATCCACTTCCATACACTTGATGATGTGGTCTGATCTGTGGGAGGAGGAAGAGAGCTCTGAGATGCACCTATTTGTTATGCTGTGGGCTCTGGGGCCTGGAGCCATGCAAAATAGTGTTTGAAAAGTCACTTTCTAGGTCAGAGCAAGAGATGGCAATGATAACATCTCTAACCAGGCTGCCTTTGAAGAGCGAGTATCACCTGCTTTGCACTGTGTTAAACACTGAAGTGATCAAGGGCTGGCATTGCAGGGTCAGCCTTCTCCTCCAGTGACTAAGTTCAGGTCTCAATATGTGAGAATATTTTTACCATAAGCTCCAGCTTTTAAACAGGTTATTAGAAACGCACCAGTAGGGGGTCTGAAAAATAAAAACTAGTTTTTGATTTGCTCATTAAAATAAAATAATTATTTATAGTCAAACCGATCAAAATCTCTACTTAAAAAAAAAAGTCCTCATTCTGCCTGCTTGATGTTAAATGATAAGGCAGCACAGGAGTGAAAATATCCTGGAGCCCTTTATCATCTTCATTATCTTCACTGGTGAAGTGAGTGATTGAGTGGAGAGGTGTGAAATTCCAGCAGAGAGGAACACGCTGTTTTAAGAGGAAGTGCTGACATGCAGGCTACAATTAGACAAAAAATGACTGCTGACATTTAAAAATCATTACAGAGAGGAAATTGTGAGTGTAATTATGTCATCACTGACACTGTTCAAGTGTGCTGATGCATTTTTGCTGATCAAAATCAAGTGTTTATATTTGTAAATAGAAAGCACTTAGCAACTCTATCAATGGAAATGTTCTAGCCAAGAACTACAGAAAATGAAGCCAAGTTACTTTCACATAACTTTTTTTTTCCTTTTTGTTGATTTTCAGTATTTTGATCTGAGAATAATTTCTTGGTATTACAATAGTTTCTTGTTATTTAGTATTTTGGGTGACTGATTGAGGCTTCTTTGCAGGGTTGTTTTGGTTTGGTGTGGTTTTTTGCACGAAACAATAGGAATGGCCATTCTGGGGCAAGTCAAAGGTACATTTTGGGAATATGTGTCCTGTATCAAACAGTGGCCATCACTGGAGGCCTTCAGGAGAATCTAAGAGAACAGTAAGTATATAATTATTGTAGCTACACCAGTCTCACAGTTTCCAAAATTTGCTGCTCAGGGACTTGAGAGACTACTCCAAAAGATCAGAATAACGAAGTATCTGACTGGCTTTAGAAATAATATGATACTGGAGTCAGATCAAAGGGAGACATGATGTCAGCAGATGGCAAAATGTGTAAATGTTATAATTTACTTGGAGGAGTTTGTTGACTGTGCAAATACTGGATTCTTGCCACTGCATTATTTAACACGGTTCTGCCTTGAGCCCTGTCACAAATCCTTTACCTATGACAAACGTCACTCAGTGACAGGGAAAAGTGACCAATCTATGATAGATATGAATGCTCAGTTCAGAATGGGCAAAATATGTGAAGGAGTATGTTTCTGGCTGAACCCAAAAGTGATTTTTTTTTTTAATCTTGGAGATTTTGAAGATTATATATGAATGCAGAACTGCTTACAAAGGCTCTAGACACAAGTAAGGAAAAGTCTTGGCTTCTAAATTGAAATGTCCCCCCAAAAAATGTCTAAAAATGCTAGTCCTTCTGTGGATGGCATTTTGTGCACAGTATTCTGGAACATATTTATGGTGGAAATTAAGGAAAATACTAAAAGTGTGAACAAGATAAAGGATGCTTAATAATGAGGTTCTCTACAGTATCAACACAGTTATTTTTGAAGGCTGTGGCAGAAACAAAAATATGAATATTGAATGTCAACTATTCAGGTTCAAATTAACTATTCCTCAGCTTGCATCTACTGAGCTCCAAACTCCCCTCAGTATGTCTTTGCTATTTTTGTAAGAATTGATTTTTATGTGCCTTTTCTTTCAGTTTTTGGGGGGTTTTATTCAGTCCTCACTTTATTGACTTTGCCCTTTGGGAAAGGGAAAGGTATTTTTACAATCCACCTATTAATTTTCTGGGTGTCCTCCTGCAGTCAGCTTTTCTTCTTTTGACATTGGGTCCATCAGTTTCCATCAGTGTCCCTGTTTTCTGGATGTCAAAACATATATCCAGTGAAATTGTGATAGCAGAATAATGTCAAGCATCTCCATAGTCACCACATCAGCAAAAGAGCTGCTTTCATGATGTCATTTTATGATTGGATGAATATTTAATTCATTTTTAGAGTTATGAGGATTTCCATGTCAAAACACAGAATCCTCTGTGCCATTGAAATGGTAGAAATCAGTAGTTAGGGAACAATCCACACTGGATGCCTTGGGAGAGTCCAGTCCCACAGGTATTTCAGATGACTGCTCATTGCAGCAGAGACTATTGAAGAACTCATCAAAGAGGGGGCCACAGAAACATGTAATAGAGTTTCATTAGAGCATAAAAATACAACAGAAAGGATACTGTTATGTTACAGTGATTTCTACTATAAAATTTATTTATAAGGCTATTTTCATCTTTATCTCCCTTTCTCCCTTTTCACTAATTCAGGCCTCTCTAGATTTCTTTTTTTCTTTGGAAGCAGTGTTTTCCATATGTTGTCTTAGTGGAAAGCTTATTTAATTACTGATTGTAACAAGCTGAAGAAAATATATTTTCCCCATTTTCTGATTGTTTTTGAAAGACAGAAATTGAAAAAAAAAATCTTTCTCTGCAACAGTAAACTGCTGCCACATACCTCAACTCTTTAAAAACATCTTTCCAGAATGGCTGAACTCTGAAACTCAACCACATCTAATAAATATTGTTTTTAATCTATCCCTAAGTGTATTTTTAAAACATCTTTTTGTCTGAAATTTTGATAAACACAAGATTGACAGAACATTGTTGAGTATCAGGACTCAAGTAGATAAAGCCCCACTCCTACCAAAGGGAGGTAAACACAAATCAGTACAATGAACCATGCAGAGTCCATCCAAATGTGAGGAATTCAGCACCAGTTCAAGATCTGACCCCAAAAGCAGTAGTTGAAGCAGCTGCAAGAGATCCTCTGGCACACCTCAGCAGTCAATCAAATTTGCATGTTGCCTTTGCTTTTCACTTAATGATGATGGGGTTTTGTAGGACATTTTATTTTATTTATTATTCTTAATTTTAGGTTTTTGTTTAGACCAGGACAGGTATTCCATAACATCCAGATAAAATGCATCCACCTGCACTTCTGGAGACCTAAAGTCAAACCAGAATCTTCCTTGACTTGACCTCTTTGAATATCTAGAATCTTTCAGTCTCTGATGTAAGCCCCTGCAAAAGCTTCTGGCCTCTGTAAAATAGCAGTCCGGGTTCCCTTTACATCACCTGACAAACACGAGTGGTGTCAGGCTCAGAGTCCTAATGGGTGCTTTGCATAAGGCAGAAGGGAAAAAATCCCATTTCCCAAATGAGACATGGCATCAGCACAGATATTAGAAAAAATATGGTAAGAAATAAAAAAATGCAAGTCCTTGGAGACTGGAGGGTGTCTCCTTAAATTGTCAGCATTGCACAATATTCTGTATACTTTATGCTTTCATTGCAAAACAATTTGTCAGCATCTTTTTTGCCAAGACATTGTCAATATAGCATAATGCAAGTCATGAGCTGCTGTCTGACAGCCCAGTCCTGTAAGCTGTGTCCTTTTAGGCATTAAGGACTCCTTCAACAACAAAAATAAAAAGATCTGTTTTTCCAGTGGTTCTTCAGACAGCTCACACAGTGAGCTATGACCTGCAGAAGTTCCATGACAATGAGTAAATGTCAAGGTTGAAAGACACCTGCACTGTTGTTTGCCTGCATTGAGTACTGGCAACAAAGCCAGTGCAAAGTAGTAACAGTGATCAGAAGAGTGATTCTACTGAAGGACTTTGGGTACAGCAGTAGGAGAGACTATGAAGCAGTTACAATAATCATTGCCACTTCATATTGCTTTGATTACATGGTATGATCTACCCTCTCAGACAGGGATCAAATTTTAAGCCCTTTAATCTCCCTTGTGAGAAAGTATCTATCCAAGCTGTCTTTTTTCATCATCACAACACCAAGGTAGAGAATCTACCAATACAGTTAAATAAGAGTGGAAAATGGCTAAAACAATGGAGCTCTACTGTTTCATGCTATTGCTACATGTTCAATAGCAGTAACAGAAAAGGGTGTTGCCTGATTTTAGTAAAACATACTCTAATAAGAATTATTGCTTGATCTATTCCATTTTGAAAGGTTTCAGCTGAGCCTCCAACTAAGTCACACTGTCATAAATGAGACTACAGCAATCAGTAGTCTACAGTCTCCAAAACTGTTCAATCTTTTGAATCCATGAATATAACATGCTCTTTCTACAATACAATGACTTAAATGAATATATGGCCAAGTTGTAGATAAGAACATGCAGCAGCAAGTACAATGGCTACTGTGGGTAAAAGAAGAACAATTTAAAATGGAATAATATGGTTTATCAGCTCAAGATTTGCAATTTTAAAAACTTCATTCTTTTCCCCTACAGTAAAGTACAACCAAAAAGAAGATCTGGAAATCTGAAAATACAGAAGCAGAATAACAATACAGCAAAGAATGGTAAGAAAGGAAAAAGATATTATCCAAATTTCATTGTTGAAACATTTTTAGTTCTGAATATACTTTTAATTAGCACACAATTTTTATTCATTAAATTTCAATTGTTACACATGTGAAATGAATTATGCAACATGTAAATCTTAATTACATTGTTAATTGCAGTAACATTATGATCATTTTGTGATGCCTTAAATCAGTGAAACATATTTTTAAGTTTTAGAGTTGATCAGAGCTGGTGGCATTTTGAATATAACACACTGCTTGTACATTTTAACAGAATTTAAATCATTAATTATAATATTTTGATCCAAGTTTTAATCGCTAGTATCCATAAACCAGAAAACACAGCAGTATTTGGAGGTAATATGATTTTAACACTTCATGCAGCGAATGCTTCTGGTTAAACAATTGGTATTAATAATGCAAACATGCATCATTCATGCATTGGGGCTTTATGTCCATCACAACAGTGAAGCAGCTTCAGATTGAGACACAGATGCAGTTTGCAGAAGCAGCACCTGTAGTGAAACAGCTCAGGAGACTCAGGTGTTGTCATGCCAGGGCATTTGTAAACCTGTTCACTGCACTCAGGTAATGTTAGTCAGTATTACTGAGAGACATTAAGACAATTTTATGCCAGATGAATGCCTGGCTTCTCTTAGCATCAGTTCAGCCTCAAGTAATTATTTAATTATATCAAGTAATTAATTTAATTATGAGTAACCTCAGCTACTTACAACTAAATGTTGAAAGCAGTCATTGGCATGTCTGGTGAAAGCAGCCCTGCAAGAGGGACTGAAAGAGCCATCAGTAGTCCATGACCAGGGTAAGGGTTCAGCTAAAGTACCAGGGGCCAGTGTTGAGCACATGACTTCTAGAAAGTTGTTAAGTGACGTGGCAGACTGCTGTTGGATGGAGCTCTGAGAAGAACCATAAATCCAGAAAACACAATTTAAAAGGTAAGATTGAATAATTCGAAATAATCTCTTTGCAGAAGAGATGCCTGGAATAACAGCCTGCATACACAGAAAAGGCTAGCAAAAAAAACCAAGAAGACATTATCTTAGCAGGAAAGAAATTAAAAGAGCCTAATTGGCAGCAAGAAAGACTTGTACCAGACATTAGGAAAAGCTTTGTAATGTTAAGAACCAGCCCAGGCACAGCCTGCTCTTTGGGAAGCTGTGGAGGTGCTCTGTCACCAGTGTTTTAAGAACAGACTGGATTAATGTCAATCAGAAATGAAGTAGCTATGGCTGGACCTATGCTGGGGCAGTCCTTAAATGACCTTTTATGTCCTCAGCATCTTAAACTTTCTAGGATGCAGGAAGTGCTTCAGGGCACTGCCAATCTGGAAATTCTTGCAAGAATTGGCATTCTGTAATCCTCTGCTGCTCTGCTCTACAGGAAGAGATGGCATTCCTGTTGGGACAATACACAGCTCCCTAAGGAGTCTGCTGAACCCTGGCAGTGGCTGCTGTCACCAATCTCACACCCAGCATCCAGCTCTGGATTATATTATTAAACAAGGCTGTAGTACAAACCTTCTAAATATCTTAATCCTTGTCAGACCTTACCATGAAGCATGAGCCACAATTTACTAATATAAAATGTTATTTTTCTATCAGCTTTAGTGATATCCTGAATAGTTTTTCAAGTGACTGAGGCATGAAAAACCTGATTGCCCTCTCCTCACAGAAAGATACCTCACAAGTGACTCCATACAAAAGTGTGCAGTCTTAGACAGAGGCAAAGCTGGTGAAGTTGGGTGACCTTCACCAGAGCCTGTTTGCTGCTGTAAAAGGGTGGGACACAGCAGATCTTTTGCAGCCCCAGTTCTGGTGAAATTTTTCATTGTGTTCTTCGCTACTCCACAAGGCAAAGTTCAGGTTGTGCTTCAGTGGGATCCAGGAAGTCAATTCATGAACTGTACTTAGTGTCTATTTTAAGACCAGGCTCTTCCCTAGCCTGCCTTACAACACTGAGCCAAATTCCCTTCAAAGCTACATTCAAATGTACCTCTTGGGCTAAGGGGTCTAGTAAGTAAATTAAATCAAAAATTTTTTTTAAAAAAAGGGCAAAGACAAAATAAGAAGGCACCTTCAAAATCAGAAATGTATTTGGTTTTGGTTTGTGGGTTTTTTCCATCTGCATTTAATTCAGTATTGCAGGAGACAGATTTAGGGCACAAAGTTTATAGGTGGTGCAAACAGTTCCCTGGCACCTCTCTTTTTTCTTCTTTAAGAGAATGTCTAACTTCCTGCTGAGTAGGGCTCCAGAGCTGATCACAGGAGAGATCCACCAACCTACTCCTGTAACAGGTTGGGAGACCCCATACTTCATTTCACTATAACTGAACATCTCTCTCTTTGTCAGATGCTTCTCAGCAGTCAATATGTGCATGAGTTTATAGAAAAGCTTTTCAAAACATTGAAAAGTAGAATAAATAGGAATATGCCATGAGTGTACTTGTAGGTAAAATTAAGAAACATTCTGGTTTGATTTCTGAAGGCTGGCTACAAGCTCTGCAAAAGTTTTCTAAATATGCTTTCAAAATAAAAAATATTCACTAAATGCTTCTTGAAGGAGTAAATAGGCAAAACAGCTTTGAGCTTCATTTTGTGCTTCACTTGCAAATAGTTGTCTGACCCAGCCTCACACCTCAGCCTCCAACTCTGCAACAGGTCACCCCAGCATAGTGTTACAGGCTATAACCTTGCCCTGCCATTCATGCTTAATGTGGTCATGGCTTGATTTCTTATGGCACGCTAGGACTCCTGGCCAAATTTCTTTGCTAACAGGGAAAAAAAGTCAGGCTGACAACCTGAATATTTCCAGTGCAGTTACAGGAAGACAGAGTGGCTTTTCACTCCAAAAATGCATATATCCACACACATATACGTGTGTATATAGACAGGCACACTCATCATATATGTGTGTATAATATCTTGCCTTTATATTGCATTTAAGAGCTACAGTGCTCTTCTGAGACAAAAGCAGCCATTCCTCCTGTCAGAGAGCTGCAACTCTGCCAGTCAGCTCAGACTGAGAACGCCAAGTGAGCCATTTGAGACGTGTGCTCTTTCAGCTGCACAGCATCCCATTCATCAAACACTTCAGCAATGTAATACATAATGCTGGAAAAAACAGAAGCTGCAGATGCAAGAAAAATCAATTAGCAGGAACACCCATATCAGAAAAAAGGCCTGCACAGAATCACCCCATTGCCAGTCTGAATTTCCTAAAGCTACCTCCTCCCTTCTTTTGGGTGATCTTGGAACATATTGTAATCAGGATGAGAGGATAGGAGTCTTCTAATCCCCTAATTAGGCACTGATAATTTAATAGAACACTGCAGAATTTAATGACACTAGGTAGCACTAAGCACAAAGTTGGCATCATATCCTTTTCTCCGCACCCCTGCCCCACCAAAAATTTCAGATATGGCAACCCTCAACATTAGGAAAGAGGCTGTTATAGTTTGCAAATAGTTTCCATCTGGAAGAAGGCACACCCAACAGAATTCAAACAATGCACACTACAATCTCAGTTACAGTGGCATAAATTAGGATCAATTCCACTGAGGTCAGAACAGTTATATCTGGGAGACACGTGAGGATTGAGGCTAACTAACTGCAGGAGAGTTAGTTCTCATCTCCTCTACCATAAGTCAGGCTGGCCTTAGTTTCCAGTTGGACTCTGTCCACATAGTGGGCCAAACCTGGCTTTAAGTTTCAAGAGAATAAATGTGGAGATACTGATTTTACTGGAGCTATTCCCAATTACAGTAGTGCAAAGTTTGACCCAGAGACTATTTATAGATCCAGGCACTCAGCAGTGGCCAGCAGTTGACGTCCCATCGTACTCTGCCCTTGCTGGACTGGAACATTCAGAGTACAAAGGCATTTCTGTGTGATCTGGAGTACCATGTTTCAGACCCATGCTTGATCACAATTATTTCTCACATGGATGAAGGCAGCAATTCCCAAAATAAAGTGCACATGTGGAACGCACTTATCTACCTAGTTCCTCTCCTCCCCCAAGAATATTTTTTGACTTGTTAACTACTGAAACTTGATCCTCATGTAATACAGGAAATGTGTAAGGGTGATACCAACGACCTTAGCAAAGTGCAAGCTGTGAATAGCCCTGGTGAAGCTGAGCAGCCAAAAAAGACAAAAATGTTGGCATGCCAGCTGTTGACTGCTACTGCAGGTGAATGGCTTTTAGAAATATTTAAACCAGTTGGAGCATAAACAGGCCAGTCTTCACTAACGGTAAAAAGGTGAGAAAGAAGGCAATAAAGCATAAGTACAGTGACCAGATATAGTGACATGAACAGCAAAGAGTCTCCCTTTGATGGCAGGAGCAGCCAGAAGCAGAAAGGCAGAGCTTAGCAAAAGGCTACAGAAGTGCTGGTGTGAACTGTAAGGGTGATAGGGGTATTCCAGGAGGAAGACTACTCTTGGGTGGAGAGGAGGAAGCAACACCAGCTCAGGGGGCTGAGGTCTGTCTTGCCACCTCTTCCCCCAGAGGGGTAAATGTGGCTGTGCACAGCTGAGGGCCCCTTAGGGCAGTAATTATAAGGTAAATGGGAATTGTAGCTCTATATGAACAAGGCCTTATTAAGTATTCTCTCCCATTATTTAAGCCTGAACTGATGCAGAGTTTAATGGACCACTGTTGTCTGACAAATAACAAATACACCACACAAATGAATTTCAGGGTTAGTGAGACTCTTCATGAATTTGAATGGAATTTAGGAAATAGTCCCAGATGAAATAATGCAGAGAAAAAAAATTAAAATGTCAAAGCACTTCATTTTAGCATTTTCAAAATGGAATGGTTCATTTTAGAACTGCCAAAACACTTTCAAAACTTTCAAAACAAGCTTTTAATCTGTCCATTTTAAAATTGCTTTAAATTTTAAAAGGAAAGAGAAAAAGCTTTTAAACATATGAAACAGCCCAAAACCAAAAATGAAGCCATCCTTTTGAAGCAGAATTAAATATTTTGGATTGAAAAAAAATTATATTTTTCTTGATTATTTTTTATTTTGCCAACTGTTTTTCAAAGCTCAATTTGACCAAAACTAAAATGCAATTCTGAAAAAATAAACAGTTGTTAGATAGAACCATTAACTAAAAATCTATAGAATCAGAGAGTGGGTTGGGCTGAAACGGACCTTCAAGGGCCATCTATTTCAACACCCTTGAAATAAGCAGAGACCTTTTCAACAAACCAGGCTGCTCAGAGCCCCATCCAGCCTGACCTTGAGTGTTTCCAGGGATGGAAAACCTCTCTGGGCAACCTGTGCCCACCTTTTTTACCACCTTTGTTGTAAAAAACTTCTTTTTTATATCTAATCTGATTTCAAACATTACCAAGATTCTGTTCTAGGTAATCTGCTGCCCAATTAATGTCTCTGAGTTTAATGGAGCAGAGTGAGGCCCATTCCTTTCCAAAAACTATTTGAGCTTATTGATCTGTTTTTAATTGAAAAATCTGAAGAGATTTATTTTTATAACAGTAAAATAACAAAGGTTCCATCTGAAAACTCACAGTAAAAAACATTAACCATGCAAATGGTAGGTTTAGGTATTCGATGATATTACTGCAGTGCTGTATCAGGATCTGTGTCCCCTTAACCTGATCCTGGAGCTTTTTTCCAGCCCAGGGTCCTTAAGCATCCCCACTGCCCTGCCTTGCTTGCAGGTAGATCCTAGTCCTGTAGAAGGACCATGGAGTGGGATATCAACTCACACCCAGCTTCTGTTCCACAGCAGCACTGCTGGGTCACGTGTGCTCCTGTCCAAACTCCAGCTCAGCCACAGAAGACACTGAAAATGTGGCACCCCCACAAGGAGCGTGGAAATGAAGCACCAAACTCACATCCTCCTGAGAGGATCGATACTTTCAGCCAGAAATATTTGGCTTGCAGGTGTTTGGCTGTCTGATGAATAGCTCTAATTTTATACAGATAGCAGATACTTTTTTTGTGGAAAAAATGTCCTCACAAAAATCCAACTTTCCCTTTAAGGAACAGATGGAGATGGAAAATTTTTAACCTATAAGATGTAGCAACATGTGTGGTTTGCACACTCCCCCGTCAATCTTTTCTGCATATCCACTGACTTGCTTTGCTATAGAAAATTGCACTAAAGGTGATTGGCTAAGAGCCCAAAATGTTGCCCAGTTTCTCTAGTTCTATTAATGGATTTATCATCAGTGTTTCCATGTGTGGACCTTGACTTTTCTCAAATAACAATCCTGTTAGAGGTAGAACATGCTACTGCACTGTGTGTCACTGGATTATTATGATCACACATCCATGCTGGCCAAAGGGAAGAAAAGGGTGTTTGCAAGGTCCTGTAGACACAAAGAACCCAGAACAGTTCCCCAGGAAAGGGGAGTAAGGTTTTTTAGATAACTTAGAGGTATGAAATTTTTCATTACCAATATACATATGCAGACATTCTACATTTTATTTGCTTCCAAAATAAAAAGACATCTTATTGCAACAGCAAAAGAAATTCATCTGCTTTTAAAATTTGTTATGATTCAAGCAAAAGGAAGGAATCAGAGATCAAAAAAATAGAGATCACTCCCTCCCTACTGTTTATCACAACAGGTTACCATCCTTAATTTTACCCAACTATGTCATATTGGAGGCTTGATCCTTAACTTTGAAGTTTTTCCCCTTTCTGGAATTAAGCCAGAACCACAAAACATTTGAAAGCACAAGGATTGATGGAATTGTGAAAATGTTTGCCCTTTCAAAAGATGCCTTTAAAATTGTCTTTGACCTGTTTTCTTCTTATTTATATTGGCTCAGGTTATTTAATAAAACTGTAGGAAATCTATTTCAAAATATTATTCTTAAAAGAAAAATAAGGAAAATTTGATTTTTTTATTTTTTAATTTTTTTTTCAAATATATCCTGTATTATCTTTAAATGCTGTCCAGATTTGACTTGACATTATTACACATTTCAGGATTATCTGAAAGTTAATTAAATTATGCTCTATCTTGACCCTCGTTTTTAGCATTTTGATGTATTATTATTAATTGATTTTAGTGCTCTCTTTAAGAATATTTGATATAAAATCACAGGTTTCAAGATCAAAATCAAAAATACATACATACAGAAGTTTACACGTCTAGATACATATATATATTTATACATACATATATAGACCTGTGCATACATATGGACACATATGTATGTAGCCCACAGAAATTACTCATAAAGATGCAATGTGTTCAACCAGCCAACTACAATAAACACATCATTCATTACTTTAAAATTCTATTGACTTTAGAGATAACTTTTCCTGAATAATGAATGTACATTCTAGACAGAGTAAAACTTTAGGAGTTTAACAAAATATATTAATAAGCCTATGAATAAAATAAAGAGAATTTCTCAGAGGGAGGTTTCAGTGGCTGATATGGAGGGAGAAAATTTTCATATCAATAAATATGGTGGCATCTGCCAGGTAAAATGTTGTAATAATCCTCTGGGTGCTACTTCCCTCCCACTAATGTGTTGGACAGATTAGATTAACACCATATGTCTGTTCATAGAAGGAGCTGGAAACCAATGTAAATACAGAGAGAGAGAGAGAGAGAGAGAGAGTTCATTTTGCAGCCTTGTTTTCCCTGCACTCCTGCTATCTCCAGGATAGGGGTTGGTGGTATGCACTGAATAATGGAAGAGGAGTTAAATAGCCCCAGGAACAGGTCAAAGCATGGAGGGAGAAAGCATTGGGGGAGGAAGAGAGAAGAGAAGGCAGGGAAACAGTTATGGAGAAGCTCTTGCAGCTGCTTTCTGATAGATTGAGGTCTTCATTCTCCTTTATATCCTCTTCACGTCCTCTTCCCAACTTCTGACTTTGCCTTGCTTTGATCTCAGGTGGGAATTGTGCTCCTGAGGCTGAGCCAGACTGCTCACCCACACCTCACTCTGTCCACAGTGCTTCTCTAATATGGGCTACAGCAGTCCATGGCAATGATTTATTATAAATTTGGTGCAATTGAAGTTCTCTTGTCCTGTGGGAAATATTTGTAGATAGAAATCGTTATGTAGCATCTGTAGTTTCCAAGTATCCATATGCAGGATAAATTAGTCAAAGAATTATTCCCTGACTCTGCATTTACACTGGAGTCTTCTTGGCAGAAAAGATTGTTTACTTATTTGTAGCAGTATAGCAAGACCTTTCCCCTATTGTTTGCAAGCTTTAGCCAGCAGATGAGAAATAAAAGCAACTTCAAATTAATACTTGTACCAAGCTTATTTATGACTGAATTAAATTACAGCTTCTGAAATGAATGTCAGAATTAGCTTACACTGTGCTTCACTGGCACTGTTGTATTGAAGTTTATGGTGTTATGCCCTTTCATTTAGGCATCCAGAGCTCTCCTCTCTTGTCACCAGACAAGAGACAGTCTGTAACACTACGAGTCACAAGGACACATCATGAAATTCAGGTGGAACTTGAGAAAATTAGCTCCAAACAATTTCTGTGGATTAGCTTCTTCAGATAAAGGGCAGTGATGAATGCTCCATTATAGCCGAGGCAAAAATGTTTCTGTGAAAAAATATTAAACCACATGAATTGTTTGTTTTCTGCACGGACTGACAAAGTCTCCTTGCATTGTTTCTTTAAGAAGATCTCTGGTCTCTTATTTGTGGAAACAGGTCCATGTTTTTTCTTCATGGCTTTTGTTGTGAGAACCTAGGACTAATATCATTATGTTTTTCAGCCTTTTGTGAAGAAATATGTTCCTATCAGAGGAGAATTCTGCAGTAAATAGAACAAAAATAAGCAAAACATTTCCAGGTCATCACATGTGTTCTGTTTTTTTAAAAAAAATCTGGGTCAGAAACATTATTGTCAGATTTATTGCAATCCTTCCTAGGTAAAAAAAATGAAAAAATACTCACTCAATAAAAAATGCCAGAATTCAAGCTAAATGTTATTCATAAAAAATGGTTCCGTTAACTGAATCCATGGTGTGTGACAGTGAAAACTACACTAGAAATCAGCCATGCCATGATTTTTTTTCCTTTCAGAGAATTCACAATGTGTTTTTAGTTAGAGGGAATCCAGTTTCCAAAACTCACGACACATTTACGTGCAACCAGTCTGTCACTACCTGGTCCAGTAATGCCAGCACGACTTAAAAATTAAGGTTGGGCATGGGACCCAGTGCTTCCAAACCCAAGCCAGAAATAGTTTCAACTCCAATATTTCAGGTTTTCCTGGGGAAAAGGCATCCTCAAATTAAAAATAGTTGAGTAGACTGTAAATGAGGTCTAAATAATGCCAAACTACTATAACCACCTAAAGTTGCAAGGCTCAGAGCTGAACTGCATGGCTTTTATGGAAGAAATTTTTTTTCCCCTCAAAACTGATTGAGGGCAGGGATTCAATATTTTCTCTTAATCTTTTCCTAGATAAAGTGGATTTCCAGGAGTTTGGCTTCAGTTCTAAGTAGACAAAAAGAAGTGAGAAGTGTTTTCTAACTAAATTGTGCAGTGACATAGTGAGGTACATGGCAAAGTTAAGCAATTGAGTCAATTTCTTGGCTGCATGAGTCCCATCTGAGGGCAACTTACCTTATTTTGATGTTTCTGAAGCCAGCAGGACTGTTTCCTAAGGCAATGAATGGGGCAAGGCCTCTGTTCAGGACAGATTCAGAGAGTGTAGAGGCTTGTCTGACAACAGAAATAACAGCTGCAAGAATGATTTACATTCAAACAATCAGTATTTCATGAAATGCTGAGAGATTTGCATCATAATACATAAACTAATTTGCAATAGGTACAAATAAATAAGGCTTGAATCTAAATTTTAGTCTGTTTTCCTTATGCTTACAGTTTAAACTCTTCTTGCTCCACAACCACAATGTCTATGTTTTCACAAGAGGAAGCATTAGACTTTAGACAGGTGTTGGACTCTGGGCTGATGGTTCCCAATCAAAGGAAATTCCAAAATCAAATGAGGGTTTATATCTCTTTGTTTAGAAAGGGCAGAAATAATGTTTCTAAAGTCTCATAAAGTGAAAATTTATATCCTATGGTCCTATGTAATGTCTCTGATTGCAGTACTGTTAGTCTGTGACAAGAGTTTGTCCCACAGATAATGTTATTTAGTTATAGATGTATAGACATACACACACACAGAGCAACAAAAGTGTATTCAATAGGTAACTTCAGTAATGGAAGAATTAGATAATATAACTGAGATCTGTTACATAGGAGGGATCCTATTTACGTCAATGGAATAATTTGCTACGACAACAGTTTAGAGGGTCAGGTCTGTATAAGAACCATCTGTGCTCTTTAGGTTTTATCCTCAGATATTCTCCAGCAACAGAAAGAAAATGCCACGTTGACAGGTAACCAACCTATTTCCAAACAGCATGCCAGGCCCCTGACTGCTTGGGTGTGACATTTGACTGCAGTTGCTTTCACACTTTGATTTATTCTGCTGCTCTCACCATTGCCCTGTTTCCCCCATGCAAATTCCTGCAGACATTAGCATGGACTCTGTCACCCTGCTTGTCCACTTGTCCCAGCCCAGCTCTGAGCTATTCAGCCAACAGCCTGAGACTGACCCCAGCCAAGGTGGGGGCACTGCACGGTGCCCTGTGCATGGCAAACATGGCACTGAGACCCTCAGGGCTGTAGAGCTACACCACAAACCCCTAATTGTTACCAGGAAGATAACTTCTGTATTAAGGCACCAAATGCTGAGCCCTCTGCAAATGTTTTAAAGTTACGCAAAATAACCTTCACTACAGTAGAAAATTGCTATTATTATACTTCAGAAATTAATCAATTTTGCAAATTTTCCTTAGCAAATGTTCAAAGGAAGACTAGGACCAGACTGCAGGAATTGGCATTGGCTGCTACCAGAAGTTAACAGTGTCTTTTTTAGGCAATATTCTGTTAAACAGCAGTTCCAATGTATGAATTTATAACCTAATTCTGATAAAAGTATTGCAAAATCATGACATAGTTAAGGGGTTTTATAAGACACTATATATCAAGCTTTTAGTTTTATTTTTTAATAGTTTAACTTTCAAATCAGAGAGGCATTTTCTTAAAATCAAAGAGAAAACCTGTCCTGTTTGCAATGAGCCGCACCCTGAGATGATGAGAAAGCTTATCAGCAACATTTGCAAAAACTGATTGAGGGTCAGCATCAGAGACTCTGGATCATTAAATGTCTTTGCTAAAGTCAGGTTTCCCCAAGAATGTGTGCAGAGGATTAGATTTCCAGAAAAGCATACCAAAGAGAGTAAAAAGAAATGAGATGTCTGTGGATGGCGAAGGGCTTCAGGCACATCAGTACTTTTTCTCAGGGGCTTCTCAGATGTGAACTTTCCCATGGACTAACACATCTGATGCAATGGGAGAGGATTTCAGAATGATTGGCAGACTCTTCTCAGTCAGAGCAAGAACATCCTTACCAGCCGAGTGCCCAGAGCACCTGGTAAGTGGCAGTCCTGGACTGAGAGCAAGGCTCTCTGCCTGCCAGGGCATTTCAGCCTCATCTGAATAGGAGAACAGTCCCTGAAAGGAGTATTGCAAACATATTTGGTAGTGGCTAAGGCACTCTCTGGCACCTGGGAAATTATGATGCAAATCCCTGTTCCAGAGTGAAGTGGAGAATGTGTAGAGCCCAGAAAATGAGAGCAAAGTACAGTAGTGAGGAGCCAACTCTAGTCACTCAGGAGCTTCAGACTCAAGTCAGGGCACCTAGAAATGAGGCAGCTGATGGGCAGCTTTGGAGCCTGATCCAAAGGGACCACACAATAAAAAAAGGCACTGTTACCTGTGTAGATGTACTGTGAATCCTCAGCAGTGTCATGCTGACATGAATCTTTATCTCTTGCAGGAGAATTCCTGCTGCTTCCCAGTAGTGCTTCTTCCCAAAGGGACTTAATGGAGAACATTCATCAAGGAGGGGAAGCAACCAAGCTGAGTCTAGAGGAAGACATCTTCATCACCCAGTAAAATCTGTTCAGTCAATGCCAGCCAATGTGCCACCCAAGCTGTAAGATGAAAATGGATTATGTGTAGTAGTACTGTAAGACCAGCATGATACTACAAGTAGTTTCCAATTAGAATAAATATAAGGTTATCATGTTGCTGTAAATCTTCACAATTTAGCCTTTTAATGCTCTTCTTAATGCTTCCTATAAACAAAGTGATGAAGAACATGGTTTGCTTCTGGGAGGAGATAACTCCCATGCTGTGCACGGACACTGCAACTGAGCTTTCACTGTCACATCTCTGTGGTACACAAGAAGGAAATAAACCACCAGGAAGCATGAACACTGACTTTCAGAGGAAGAAATGCAGGACAAAGCCATGCAGTTTTGCTGAAATTGGGTGAGCTGGACTCAGAAATGTGTGAAGCTCAGAACTTTAGTTTACTTTTGCAAATTGCACCAGCAGGCTGGTTTGCTTTCCTCAATTTCTTACCAAAGAATTTTAAATTTTTTTTGTGCTGGAAAATCAGAGCTAGTGCTAAACCTAGGCAAATTTTGCCATGTTCTATTTTTCCTTGCATGTTATCAGCTCAGAATTAATATGCTGTCTCTGATAATGTGGAGGAACAGTAGTACCACACATGTTCAGAACCATCACACAAAGTGTTTCAAGAGCAAATGGAAAAAGTCCTAGCATTGACTTGATATGACCCTTTGCCACAGTCCTTCCAAGGTCGCTTACCACCCCTAGAAAGAGAATATAAGGGCTTTTTTCTGGGTCAAGGACTTGCATGGCTGGTGTGATCTTGAAAGCTGCAGATCCATGCCTGTCAGCCATCAGCCTTGTTTTGTAAACAAACTCCTTCTCTATATGAAACAGCAGGCCCCAATTTTTGGTTCAGGTTGGGTGGGATAGAATCACCTGGACACAGAGCTGTGCCAGGGTAACAGAAGGTGCAATACTCTGTCCTTAGTTAGATTGTTTTTTGCATGGAAACTCATGTGATCCTTTAAACCAGAGTTATGCTGGTTCACATTGGGCTGGACCAGGTGAGATTATCATCAATGCCAACTCACTCCATTGCACTCTTATAACAGAGTTCTTTCAAGTTAAAGCCTTGCAACTTCTGTGGGTAGAGAATCTTTTCTCAGAAACTTCTAGTCTGGCTCTTCTGGCCAAAAATATGATTAGGGGCTGTCACAAGTGTGACAGAGTGGCTGGTGTAACACAGTGTTCTGACAGGAACAGCACTCCCTGTTCAGGGATTAGCACAGCTATAGCCTGAAGTGCAGGCTTTGCTTTCCCAACAGAGACTTTTTATCCAACCTTTCTTCATGTCCCACACTCACAGCCCTCTATAACCAAAAAGGTGCTTTTGGAAGAACATTCTGTGTCCCAGCAGTTGCCTGTGCACAAGTACTGGTGGTTACCAGCCTTTTACAGCAGCTTCAGTAATTAATGGCACTTCAAATCTTCATGCTACTGACAAATGACTATATCATGTATTTGGCTTGTGCAAAAAGTACCATTCAGTCACTGATCTAACCACAGAAAAGAACATTTTTAGAAGAGTGTTTATATTTTGTAAGGATTAAAGAAATTATATGACATTTTCCTGGATCTATAAACAACACGAAGTAGAATGAACTACTGTGCCAATAACAATGTCAAAATCTTGTAGAAAAATGAACACGAAAGCTCAACTTTACCAAATAATTTGTATTTCAAATTTTCTGACTTCATGATATATCATTTGTGCAAGAGAGAATAGTTATTATTAACTGCTTTTTCTGAAAATTAAAATCTGAAAGATGTTCACAGGTAAGCAAATTTTCCTACATCTCTGCTGTCAGAATTGGATCCACTGATTATATTAAATGTGTTTTTCTGGCTACTCTCCCAACATGGAGAACAATTCAAATCATGTTTCTTTGAACATTTAGGAGCTGGCAATTGCTGGCTGCATAGTACCTGCCAAGAAGACACTGTGCTTACAAACAAAATTATACACCTACTTACATGTACCACAGAACAGGTTGTGTTTTTCCCTACATTAATACCAGCTTTCACAGTCCTGGAATGAAGCACCTTCTCTAGGCAATTGCTTTAGCAATAAATTTGCCTCTATTATTGATTTTGCAGGATACATTTCTTAGAGAATGGGCAGAAACTTCCAGTATCTTTGTCTGCTGTGAGTACAGCAATAAAAAGAATTGATCAGATGAGTACTGAAAATGCAGTTCAAATGTAGAATAAGTTTCAACCTTGACCATTCAAGCAATATAGACAGGATAGATGCATTCTCTCTGTCTGATCACCCTCAGGATATGGATCTCCCACTGGCATTTTTCTGGTGGGAGCAAGAAGTAATTACAATTGCATTTGTTCTGCAGAGGCATTTTCTTTCCTTATTGCTCCTTTTTACCCCACACTGAGAACAGAGATTGCAAGATCACTGCAAAGCAATGCTGTGGCACAGTAGGCATTAAAAGGCCATAAATGTATACAGGGAATTATCATTTAATGCAGTGAATACAAAACTGAAGCAGCTCTGAGTCAGAAGATGCCTAAGGGTGGAAAAAGGGTTTAACGTGGAGAAGTCTAAAACTTACCCTACCTTTTGGAGACAGTATCGAGTCACTTCTTTCAGGGCGGCCACACTGGTAGAGAAATCTTCCTGACAATATTAACACCACGGCTTTGTGGTGAAGGCAGCCTAATCCAGAGTCACATCTTACCAAATTATTCCTTAGTATTCAGTATCATTCTCACTTTGGAGTATTCAGGACTCTGGATCACGGCTAAATTGTGGTGGGAAATGTGGTGGTGGAAGTCACTGCACCCGAGTACCTGCCTGTCCTGGTTACTGTCCCAGACATTCCAGGGCAAGTGCATTTGACTGTCAGGCTTTGTTCTGCCCTCAGAAAATGCAGTTTGCAGGTGTGCACAGCACTGCAGTGCCCTGCTCTGGCACAGGTGTGAGGGGCTGTGTCCTGGCCCGAGGCAGAGCCAGCAGGGCTGGTTCCCACAGCTCCCAGCCAGCTGGGACTGCGCTTCTCTGAGACAGAAATATTATCAAAGCACCTCTCCTTGGTACCCTCCCCACCACCTTGACATGCACCAGCCAGGGAAGCTGTGATTTGAACATGGGTTGGTATTTAAAACTGTAACAAATTGCTGTCAATAATAATTAAAAAAGGAGTTAGTTAAATGCATGGTACGAATAGGAAATAAGATTAGAGATGACACTTAGACCAGGAAGCCTTTTTCAGGTTGTGGAAAAAAAATAGAACACAGTTATTTTTCCCACAGCCTGGAGAAGGCCTCATGTCCTAAATGTCATCTCTAATCTTGCTTTCTTTTTATAGTGTATATTACACTGCTCTGCCAATGCTGCCATAATTAAAGTGGTGTCAGTGTTTCCATTGTAGACCCCTATTTTCAGAGGTTTGTAACTCAATCAAAAAAATTTTGCTCTGAGCTGAAACTCAGAAAACAAGTTCTAGAACTGAAACATATTTAATTTTTTTTCTTCTTGTTATTAAAGAAAAAGAAATTCATGTTTTAAACACAAAATTTTGCAAGTAATTTGATTATAAGAGAAACACACAACGTGGGAAGTTTGAAATTACTCAAAGTACTATTAACAGCTTTTTGAGGTAATTCTAAACTTTTGGTTTTTAATTTCCAAATATGGATATACTACAGGAGCATTTTTTTTTAAGAATTAATAGCCATACAATTAGGTTAAATAATTGAAGTTTCAAAACTTTGAGTAAATATTTATAGGACAGGGTCAATGAGTTTTATAAGGGCTCCTAAGTACATATTTATATAATAAAATGTAGCAACAATGCATCACAAAGAAGTCAATACTGTGCTTTTAGAAAACTTCATAACTGTAGTTACACAGGCTAAAAGTCTGAAAGGGAATTTTTCACATGAAAAGGGACTCTATTTAGCTAAGAAAACCTTATTAATGCAGAAATAAGCTGATGGGGTTCATCTGTCTCTCCCTTTTCCATGTGTGGTGGCAGTGACAGAGCTGGATATCCAGTTTGGGTAAGGCAGGAAAGGTGCCATGCACAGCTGCTGAGGTTTGCAGAGCACCCCAGGAGGCTGTGCAAAAGTTATTTGAAGTGGAACAAAGAGGTTCTGGCAAGGATCTTGGTAATATCATAGAATTTTGGTTACTGGAAAACAACAGTTAGGAAAATCTGCCAGATGACCGAGGAGCTGACAAATACAGGAAAGCCCCATGATTTGGAACATGGGAAATAATACTGAAGCAAATAATAGAAATATATATTTGATAGGGAAGTACCACTAGAAGTATGGCTTCAATCATTACATGCACTCTGCCCTTGTTTTCTGTGCTGAAAGACATCACTATTTTAGTAGACAAAGACTTTGATTTTGCAATTGGATTTTCACCAGTGAATCTTATTGGAAAGTTTTCTGGAAAGGAATTTCTGACTCAGAATGTACATTTGAAGAGCAAGAGATTGCAGTAGTTTTCCTCACTGAGTCTAAATAAAACCCGTGGATGGCAATCACATTGGGAGTATTGCAAAATTAGTTCAAGGAACAATCCAGAAGTGCTAATAAAATCAGATCACAAATTTCTGTTCATACCAAACTAGATAAAGACGTGTCTGGTTTAAGGCATGTTTGTAACCATCTGTATATTCCATTGACCTCTAACACTTAGATAATTACATTACCATTTAATAACAAGGAAGACAAATATCAATACTCTTATTCATAGTCTGGCTTGACTTTTGTTGTAAATACTAGTATTAGCCTTGCTACAGGTATTGTACCTAATTTCTTTATTACAGATGACAATTTTCTAATAATGTTTCAGTTCACTTCCTACCTTCTGTTTTATAACCCCAATTTAAACATTACAAGGCAAGATTTTATAATCCCTGGAATAAAGTCCATTAAAGTCACTAAATCACTTGAAACCTGGTCCAAATCCTGCTGAGGTGAATGACTCTCTTGCAGTTAATTAATTTGGAAAGATGTTTTACTCCCCCTAAAACTCCAATAAAATCTCTGTTAATGTTTATGGCAATTGCAAGCATACACTCCCTTTACTTAAAATGCTAAATCATCTTTCCTATCTTATAATTTAAGATATATACACTTCATATATGTGTATAATCTTGGTATAAGTTTTATTCATCATAAAGATTCCAGTCTCCTGGCAATGACAGGACTCCAGTGTCCACCTCCTTATTCCCCAAGGTGTATGATTAATTTTAGTGAAGCTCCTGAAATAAGGTACAACACGGAGAACAATATCAGAATCTGATCCTCAATTGTCATCCTAAAAAAAAAAAAAAAAAAAAAAAAAAAAAAAAGGGTGTTATTATTCTATTCTTCTATTAAAGGAATACTTATTTAATGTCAGTTACATTCCTGACTCTTACAGGAAATGTTGCATCTGTTTCATAACTGACCTGACTTGTAAAGTTATAAGTAGATAGCTACTAAAAGACCACAGAAGCTATTTTGGAAAATGTGACTAAAAGCACATTTCTTTGAGAAAAGATGAATGGAAGACTCTAATCCTAATACAGTACAAAGTAGAAAAAAAACCCAAAACAACAACCCACCACCAAATCTGGGATATTTCAATGTTTTAATATGCTAAAACACAGGAAAGTATGCACACTGTGGCCTAAATTCCCATCACCTTTCTCATGCAAGAAACATCACTGGGTTTATAGGGCCAAATTTTTTGATCCTTTCATCTTTTTTTAATACCTTATTCACAGTTGCAGTCTCAGCATTCTGCAGGATTCACTTTAAACACTGGAGCTTTCAGACAGAACTTCTCAGTCTTCCAACTTTTAAGCACTTATTTGTCTAAATTTATGATTTTTTTCTTTGCCAACAGAGGCTCAGAAAGAAGATGAACTCCTCCAAACACTCAGTAAACACTTAGAAAATGAAAAGGCTCATGACACCACATTTTGTTAAGAAATTTACAGCAGGTGACCTGCCCATTTTCATGGTGGCAGCAACGGTATTATTCACTCCACGTAATGAATTGGGAGGTTATGCTAATCTGAAGAGGGAAGCTATCAATTGTATATGTCCAGACCACCTCTTCCATTGATTTTGTAATTAATGATGAATGTACATTTTGGGAGGAAGAGATTGCTGAGAAGGGAACTTCACGTGCAGAATAAAAATGTTACAGTAGCCTAATCAATTAGGTATGGTTGACAAATGGGTGAGAGATGACACAACAAAGCACTGTGCTTTAGTAGTGGTCACAGAGAAGATGTCATGATATCCATATTAATCTTTCCACGGGCTAAATGTGATCCATTGCATCAGCAGGACCATGAAAAAACTGGTATCTCAAAATCACACTTCTTTGATGTTAACTTGAAATCTGCTTTCTTTGTTCACAGACAAAAACATTGCAATCATGCTCTAGGTGCCAAGATCGTTTGTCATTTTAAGCCTGGTAACAGGCTTAAAACCCACTTAGAAGATAATTTTAGGTAATAAATAACCCACCTGGACATGGGCTTAACCTGTCTTAAGTGTCAGGAAAAGGAGCTGTGCCTTTGGAAGTGGGTAGTACATCCTTTCCTGGATGCAGCCTGTGCAGAGGTTCATCCCTCCATTCCCAGCCTCTCACTGCAGCAACAGCTGCCAGACAGTGAAGGGACAATACATGTAACCCACTTAAATATTCAGCTCCAGCTACACAGTGACCTGGAGGTGGACAATATGTGAAGCAAATTGCACCATTCCTTCCCAACAAAATCCAGAAGCCTGCTGCAAAAAACACAGTGCTTGATGCCTCAAGGCTGACTGACAAACACCACCACTCCCTACACACAGCTCCCAGCCCACCTGTAATTATTGCTAAGAACAACAGAGATGTATCAGGGCCATGCCTATGACCACATCCTCAGGGGACCATACTAGACAGCAAACAGCACTGCATCAGGCCTTCAGGAAGGTTCTTCTTACTTCTGGGAGAGCTGAAGGACTTACATTTCTCTGTGTGGGGATGTTTCTAGATGTATAACATGCACAAATTTCATTTCATTTCCCTCTCTAAACGTCTTTGGAAATACAAAGCAAAACAAGACTGACTTTGGAGTGAATAGAAACACATTGGTGAGAGATCTGTCAGTTCTTAATTGAAAGATGGCAAGTGCTGAATTTTTACAAACAGCATTTCCTTCCCTGTAATGGTACAGGAAATTCAGTTTTGTGACAAAAGCTCAAAGGCTAAGACATATTCTCTTCTAGGCAAGTCTGGCTTACTGAACAGACTTTTGCCTCACTGTAAATCAAATTCAAGCTCAGGACGCTGTGAAGAGGAGAAATCACTTGTTTCAGCATAAATCAGGGTTAACTTGCCTGATATCTTTTTCTAGCCCTTCCCCCCACCCATCATGCAATAAGCTGTATGTAATAACATAATATAGATCATATATTTAATATTATTGTTTCACAATTAATAACACTTTATAATAACACCAAAGGAAATGGATGCAAAAGTTTTGAGTGAAAAAGGAGAATAAATTTTGCAGAACTGGAGCTTGGTGAACAGGAATGTGATCTTTGTTCTGAGAACATTAACATTAAATGAAAAAAATGCTTTCAGGAATAAGGCAGAGGCTGTGCTGGTATCAATCATGTTGCTGTGAAGCACAGGTACAATGCAAAGAGCACTGCAGAGAGCAGTAAACAGATGGGCTTCCACTCCACCACATGTTTTACTGAGTATTTGGACACTCTTATTAATAAAAAGGCTAAAAAAATAAAAGATCTTTTGCTCTATTTTTTTACCAATGTAAGTAACTTTTATAGAACATGGGTTTGTCTCTCTTTGCACTTGTGTTTTAAGGGGGAAACATAAATTATAGATTCTGAGAAGGAATAAACAAAAAGTATGAAAGAAAGCAAATGTGGCTAGGTACCCCAATTTTCTAAGATTTAATTATTATCAGTAAATAGCTCCCTTTTAAGAGTAGCCCTAATTGGCTATTAACAATAGTAGCTACTAATTTCAAGGCAATTAATATTTTAAAATAATGAGATGGCTAATATGTTACATTAGAGCATGCACTAAGCAGAAGTCTTGCTAATTATATATATTATTCTCCCTACTTTGCTTAATGAAGGTGGTCTGGCTTGTAGATTAATTCATTCTTGCTCTATTTTTTTTTTTTTAATCAGTGTAACTAATCCTCCCACACACTATTGTACCATTAAAGCAGAAAGGATGAAGCAGTGAAAGAAGCACAAAAAAGAACATTAAAATGAAGATATAGTTCCAAGTTTCAGAAGCAGTTGCCCAAAGTAAAGAATTAAGATGTGGGAAATTAGAGAGAAAAGGCAGAAGCCTGAGTCAACACTTATTTAAGACCTTGTGCCTAATGCTGAAAACATAACTCTCTTCATAGAGGTAATCACACTCAGATCAGTTTGATTTTCAGAACATAGTAATTCTTCTGACAAAGATATTACCATTCCATAGCTTAAATAACTGCTTTTCCTGTTTTCTCCAAAGCAGAGACAGGAGGGTGCCTTGGATAAATGGAGATTTCTTCCAAATTGGGAGCTAATCTTCCAGGAAAGAATAGCAATGAATGATTTGTTTACAGTGAAAATCTTCTCATTTGTATTAGTCTATAACTACATTTCACTCTCAAATATTTGATTGTGTCTTTGTGCTCAGCAACTGTTTGCTGCTCTGAATGCATATGAGAATTGCCTTAGCCAAAGGCTGGGATATACAAGTTTTGCTGTGCTGTGTACCAGAAACACACTGCACTGTTACCCCTAGGCTCAGGAAACAATTTCAAACTCCCTGGGAAAATGATCCCTGCTTTGAAGAGAGGGAAGTGGAGAAAGCCCTTCCTTTGGTGTAGCCCAGGGAGATACAAGGCACTACCCTGTCCCGAGCTCAGCCCTGCACACCCAATGCACACACACCATCACACAGCCCCACAGACACAGCCCAGGGCCTCTGCCCAGCACTGAGGACCCTTCTCCAATTTCTCAGTGAAGCCCAAGCAGTACTGACTGGTTAAATGTTATAACAGCATGAGGAAATGTGAGGTCAACCTCCACTTCTTCACCACACTGCATCCCCTGCTGCTCTCCTACACATATAAAATCCTTTTTAGGACCCAATAGAAGCAGTTAGCACAAAAGCAACTGCTCAGCAAACAGGGCAAAGAAAGAAAAGAAGCTGTTTCAGTGTGGCAATTGTCTCTCAAGCATCAGACCAAGGTCATATTTTAACTGGGAGCTTGCTGGTAACTTATGTACCTATATGATAAAAGTCACCTGTACTATAGAATATAAAATAAAGCCTTTACACCAACAATGCCTCATTAGATTTGTGTATTTGAGACACAAAGCAGCACAGAAAATGATGTCTGTTAAATGAGTATATTCATTTGTAGCCATTCAGAAGACATGCATGCTCATCCCAACAGCAGCATGCCCTTCAAGAATAGAGCAGCAAGTATGGTGGTCCCAGTGAAGCACACAGCAGTAGCTCACACACAGCCTGCAAACTGAACACACTCACTGTCTTTTGTCCAGGATCATACCCATCAGACACTCACAGCATCTCTGTGCCCTGTGTTTGCACCATGTTTAGGAGGAAGCATTCTTTTTTCAACACTGAGACTTCTCAAAATATTGTTCTACCACTCTTGTTTCTCATATTGTAACTGTGACAGTGGATGTTGGCTCTTGGGAAACCAGACTCAGGCAGGGCCATAGGAGGCAGTTTAATAATAAATGAATACATAATGTGCATCCCAAGTCTCTGAACATTATTTTATAGTTTTGTTCCTGTGGTTGCTGGTGCACATAGATACAACCTTCTGAAGTTCTCTCACTTTTGTGAAAAATCTTTGCACTCAGGTCTTGAGTTGCTGAAAGTATTTTTTCAGGTAGTGCTGTGTAGCAGACAACCAATTATTTTTCTCATCAGAAATACAAGGGATAGTAAATAATATTGTAAAAGACATTTAAAGGGAATATTTACTAGCAAATTCCCTTCCAACTTCTGTAGCAGTTTCTCTTGGATACTAATTTGTCTAAGATCTTTTTCTTATTTCATGTCACTGGAGTAGACAAGACTGAGACATTTACCATACGCATCTACTTATCAAAAAATAAATATATTACCAGTTTGTTGGAATATGTGGCAGTACATACCCTGCAGCAGAGATAAAGACTAACCTTGGCCCATGGATCATGTAATAGCTCAAAAAACCATTGCTTTGTACTTTATCTATCTTTGGTACCCACACGATTCCTCAGCTTAAAGTCAGCTCCCTAACTTTTCATCCATTACAGAAAATAAATTTTAGAAAGAGCAGTGCAGGGTTCAGGCAAGTGCTCAATGGCCATTAAATGTGTGAGCAGCAGCTTCCTCAAGTTAAAAAAACCCTGCTTTAATATTCAGTCTCATTATAGTCCTTTGAGGGCTGTTGTGACAATGGGAGAAGGGATAAAAGAGCTCAAATATACAATTGAAGATTTATTACATACACACACTTGTGTATAGGGTATCAGTCTGTCTCTATATCCTACTCCCAAAACAAGCAAGGATCCAGTGAAGATGATAAAAGATGGATAAAATGTCCTTTCTCTTGTCTCTCATCACTTGGCAAATGCTTATTATGGAGCTGCCAGTAGAGAACAGAGACCTCATTCCCTCACCAGCCTCAAGGACTGGCATGGGACAGTGAGATATTGCCAGCTTCCCTTAAGCAAAACCTGAGAGAAGGATTTTATTCTTCCACTCCTGAGAAAAAGGCACCAAGGCAGGAACACAGACTTTCTTGTGGGCACAGAGGCCTCTTCTCAAAACATGCAGAGGAAACATCAGGTTTGGGGTTGCCAAGTACCTGATTTCAGGGTTCATTCTGTTACTGCATATAAATGTCTCTGGTGTGTGTTTGGCACGACATGTTATCCTAGACTGATCATATGTTCACAGATTGTGGAGAGTGTGTGAAAGCCTTTTTTGCTGTAGTTATTGGGCAAAGTCACGTCTGTTACCTGGTACTCATGCAGGGAAATCTGTAATCTGGGAACAGATGGTCTGAGTGAGTGAGCAAAAGAGAGAGAGAGAGAGAGACGCTGTCTGGAAGACTGCGGAGTTTTTCACTCAGAGGAGATGAAAGAGGAAGGAACAAACCCACCCCAGCATGACAAAAACATGAAAATATAGAAGACTGTCAGTCCTGAAGGTCATTCCTTTAGAATTCACCAACTGTCTATGTACCATATGTGCATATCAACACACCAAAGAGAGCCCACCATCCTGTTGCACAGAGCTGGAGGTGGCTTACACAGCCAAAAATTGTGGAATCATAAACATTCCATTTAGAAAAGTGACACACTGTAGTCTAAGCATATAGTCTGAGCAGAATCTGAAAAAATATATAGCAACATCTGCTCTGGATTTATTACAAAATTTGATTGCAATAGGCCAGAATTGGAAAATTCACATCCTAGTCTTCAGGCACTGCCTTTGTGGGATATATTTAAATCTGAGACTTTTTCAGGAACTTGAGGGATGTAGTCCAAGCCTGGCTTTGGAGTCCAACTTCCCCTGGAATTGGACACCTGCCACAGGACAAGTCCATCCTTCCTAAATAGTTATGTAAAATTGACTATTGCTACCAAAAGGCAGCATTGCATTACTCCCAGGTAAAATTAATTGGATCTAACCTAACCTAAAATCTTATTCAGCCTTCTTGAGAGTGGGCTTTTGCTAATCAGCAGCCCATCCAAAGGTACTGGGTGCTGCCCAGCTGACATGAGCACCCACCTTGCTGGTCTGAGAGCCTGCATCTCCAGGTGGGAGTTCTGGTGGCCTGAGGTGCTGTAATGCTCCCAGGAACAGGAGCACAGCGAGCCCACACAGGCACATATCACACTGTAGCTGTGACAGCACACAAGTTGACAAGTTGCAAGAGCCCCAGCTGAGGGTCTGCCAGAGCCCAGGGTTTGCAGAATCCCAGTGATCCCTGTGTGCCCTGGAATACACCTCTGTCATCACCCTGACAGTTCCGTGCAGCGCTGCTCTGTCCCCACAGCTGCCATCATATCTTTAGCCACAGAGGAGACACACTCCAAAAAACAAACCTCAAGTGAAAAGCCATGACCACCCCAAGCCCCACATTCCCAAAGACATTGCTCAGGACATTTCAGCCAGAATGCAAACGAACAAGCCCCTGAAGGAGCAGGCAGGAGGCCGGTGATGCAGTGCCAGCTCTGCAGCCTGGCTGTGGCCCTGCCTGACACAGGGATCAGCCCCCGACATCTTGCTCCCAGAGTGACACTGCAACAGGTGCTTAGGGAAAGCAGGACCTATTGACAAACCCTCCAGGCCCGTGAATTACACACTGCAGGGACTCAGCACGGGCACTTCTAAAAGCTGCTCACATAGAACCTGCCTGCAGGAGCAGGAAAAATAGGAGAATCAGGACATTCCCCTGGGTGAACCACTGGATGAAATCAGTGGTATTTTCCTCACAGAAAACTGATCTGAAAAGATAATCAAGCCCTAATTGAACAGGATGGTTTCACTAGAAAGGTAAGGGGTTAGAATCTCACCAAGTGATTTTCTGAATGAGACTGAACTTCTAGGCCTTTCAGCCTACAGCCAAAATCAGACAAAGCTGATTTTAGGAACACTTCAGTTTTTAGCCAGCACAAGATTTTATGTTTGGGTGCTATCCAGTACTTCAATTTTTCACAAGAAATCCACATTGTCAGATACAGACAAGCAACCCTGTATTTTACTATTTATTCTTCCAGAAATGTGTCAATTTGCAGAGTTAATTCCCAAACAGGACAAAACATTTTTTGCCTCTCAATAAAAATGAGTGACTTCAGCAGAACATTCAAAGGCAAAATTCCTCTTCCTTCTCCTCTTTCTGCCCTGGCAAATGGCACCAAAGGCAGAGCCGAATAACAAGATCCAGAATTAAACATGTTGCCAAATGGAGTGAAAAAATCCATTCTTTGACAGCAACAAAGTGATCTATCATACCTCATGCCTAAACTACAGAAGAAGACAACATCATTTTGGTTAGTCTCAGTTACTAAAAGCATTTGCTTGGAGCCAGAAAAAGCTGCATAAGACATTCTGGAATAGTATAATGTATCTTGCAGGAGAAATGAAATACAATATCTCTTTGTGCAATACAAAACAAAGGCTTTGACTAGAGCTTTATGCATTTGCCAATTCAATTATGTAGATGGTGATCCTACAAACATGCAAAAAAGCAAATATCAACTTAAAAGCCCAGAACAATTGGGCTCTCACTTCTAATTTTTTACCCTTCTGAGGCAGGATGAATTCATATTACATGGGTATTACAAAGGCTGTGTACCTTCCTTTTCCTTCTCCACAGTTGTAGAAGTTCTTCTTTCTTCTAGTTCTGTCTTTAAGGAAGAACTTCCCCAGACTCCAGAAATCTAGTAAGGGTGCAGGGAAGTTTTTGTTACACATAGCCTAGTGGTTTTAGACAGTGCAACAGATCTCCTGCAAGAAGTTTTAGGCCCTGCACACCATCACTGAATACAGCACATGGTGCTCAGTGTAAAAAACTATTTGTTGTTTTCTGCCTGGGAGAACCGAGATAATGAAGCTTCACAGAAGCTGCAGCTTTCAGAAAATGAGAAAATTACTTTGAGTTTACATTTTGAGGGAGTTTACATCTTGAGTGTATTGACATAACTCTGTAATGTCTCCCACTATCCCCTAAGCTCTTTAGGCCCTTAATTCAGACAACTGAGTGATGTTCACCCTCTACCTGCAAGTGTCTGCAAAGAGAAACCAGTCACATGTCAGAACAATGCAGAGAAATGGTTGATTCAGAAGCACTGCAATGTTCTTGGTGTTTGGCTGTTAATTAGGCAGTGGGATTGCAGCCATCTGAGTATTGCATACTGCACAGAAATGAAACAACAACAAGCTCTGATAAACAAAGCTCTGAATAAACATAAAAGCACAAGGAAGCAGAAGAGCCATTCTCAGCTAAAGCTGAGAAGAAAAGGCACAATGTGTGTTGGGATAAGCAGGTGACTCAGACCCAGGAAAAGAACTTAAAGAGAAAGAACAAAAGGACCTCACACTTACTCTTTATAAGCTATTCCAATTTGACAGACTCTTGTCCTGCACATGAAGAGTGCACATGCCACCAAGGATGTGACAAGAGTCCTTAAGGAATGCACAGGACAGAGGGGAGTGAGGGCAGCCCTCCAGGCAGTTCAGACTGCAGGTGCAAACACAAGCACAGGCCAGGCCAAGACCAGACTGGGAATGGGGCCACTTGCAAAGAGTTTGTACCTGCTAGCACAGACACAGGGCCAGGGGACAGCTCTGCTACAGAAGATGAACGTGCTATCAGCCTGAAAACAGATGGCACATTTAATATTTTGAAGTTGGCTGCTGGTACAAAAGCCAACAGGTTTCAATTATGAGAATGATAAAGCACTAGGAGTAGCCAAGAAAAAGGCAGTCTTTTTACAGTGTGTCTTAGGTGTATCCTCAATCACGACAGGGAAACTAAAGGCATCTCATCATGTCATATCACCATTGTGAGGCAGGTGCAACACATTTTGGAATAGCATGAGGTTTGAAAAACGGCCTAGGAAGTCTACCATACAAACACTGAAATTTAGTGGGAGTACAAGAGGGAGTTGGATGAGCTCAAACCATAGCAGGGACTGTGTTGCATATAGCTAAAACCTATAAAATAAAGGCCTTGTTGCCCTTGTAAAATCATAGCTCAGTCCTGCTACTTCGGCTAAGTAGAAGTGGACTATGGGTAAGTGACTCAGCTGAATTGGAGGTAGAAAAACAAGGTATAAAACCATTAAGTGCTCACATCATGGTTTGTGGTGGTTGGTTGAATTACATTTTTTGTGCTTAAATGGAATGTACCTGATAGCAAGCTAACTGCTTCAAAAGGCCTGGTTTTTGCAATAAAGGGCTCTCTCTTGCACCTGCCTGATGACTCTGTGTTACTCAGCTTCATAACAGGACTGCATTAGCTTATTGCTCTGGAAATTATAGTAAGAGAACCAACAAAAAAAAAAAGTCTTGAACGGATCATGGCGTGAGAAAGAGATACAATTCTTTGTCACTACAAAAAAAAACCAACAACAACCAAAAAAAACCAAACAAAAAAACCCCCAACAAACCCACAAAGACAAAAAGGGTATCCACACATGGGGTTTTAATATCTTCTATTATCCAAAACAAACAGATCAGAGACAAGTATTTCTCTATATTTGTCATGCTCAGTGGGTCAAGCAGAATTCTGGCCCTTGGAAAACTGCAGAAACAAGGTCTCTAGCAACACTAAGGTTCATCACTTGTATGAGAGCTGCACAAAACTGGGGGATGAAGAAACACAGTTTCATAAAAAGTGGGGAAAGCAAAAGTTTTCTGATGATCTGTGTCTGAAAGTCTAGGTTGAAAGCCATAAAGCTGATGGGATCACATCCCCAGACACCGTACCCCAAACAAGCTATATTGAGTCGCTTTCCCTATTAAATTGCATAATTTGCATGCAGGACTAAGGGGACAGAGGGGCTTAATTTGTGTCACACCTTGCAACACTCTCTTCTGGCACAAACACAGTGGAAGTAAACCTGGTCGACACTGGCAGAGGAAGGAATCAGAGTGCCTGATGTTGTGCCTGCTCTAATATCCCTTCCTGCAGTCAAGCAGTTCCCTTTTGACAGTCGTGTCCTGGAATGATTGAACCCAACAGTGCAGGACACCATCGAAGCTGTTTTGGTTGGGCACAGTTTTATCAGCTGAGGACCTGGCCTTTCACCTGCCACTGCAGGAGCAGTACACAAGTTACTGCTATGGAAATGCAGCAAAGCCTGAGGTTCTTAGAAAACTATAGTTCCCTTCACATCCAAATCTTCTGACATGCAAGTAACGTGAAGGCAATTCTTCTAAGGGTACACAGTAGCACTACAAAACATGGTGCACATAGAGGCCAAAAGAATACAACAATCAAAACACAAACCTTAAACCAAAATCCAACTTAATTCTTGCCCTATTTATATCTGTTAATAGATTACACCTGGGTAACATCTTCGACACTGCATGATTTTATCTGCCAGTGCAACTTTGGTAGTGATTCCAATAGACAGAAATGCAAGTGTAATGGCAGCAAGTGCAGCTCTTCAGCTCTGGTGCCAGTTCAGCACACACAAACACCCTGCAAGAACATACACACTTGTTGAGGTCAATAGTCATTGTTCAGAAGTTACTTGGCTCTGAGTATGTCAGCTTTTGGAAAGGTCCTGGTGAGCCTGGAGTCTGTAAATGTTTTTTTATTGATGCTGATGATAGGGATGAGCTAAATTACAGAAGCTGGAATTGCTTTTAACATTATTCAAGGGGAATGTTTCCAAAGAGCCCACTGTTGCAAAAGCCAACAGTAATTTACGGCTCTCCCAAAACATTTGCAATTTCAGAGAACTCCAAGCTGCTTTTGTCTAAAGTGTAATAGTTTCTTTTAGGAGAGAAAAGAATCTGTGTTCACTGTTGAGAAACATCTGGAGATCCCAAACGTGCTCAGCACCTTGCAAGGTCAAGCCCTAAGCAGGTATTTTTGGCATATTTGGAAATTAACAGCAAGACTGAAGAACCAAACTCTGCCCAGATTTCATTTAGTGCATGTTTGCACTGAAAGCCACACTAAATTCATCAACAAAACAATTTCTTTCTTTACTGCACCCTCTTTTTTGAGTGGTACAAGCTCTTCAGAGGCCCACCCATGAAACAAGTGTTCTGAATGCTGTACAAACATGAGACACCGTGGTGATCCCAGCTAAAAAGAGACATTTTTTACACATTTCCAAGAAAAATCAAAACAGAGATCAGCATAAGCAAACAGGTGATCATAGATTCTGGTCCTCAGCAGCCATATACTGCTGAGTTAAAGGGGAAAGTGCCATGAGTAGGTGCTGGATTTCATGGGGTGCTACAAGGGGCTTCAAACCTATCTGGAACAGGTAAAGGCCTATATTTTTTTACCTAAATTCATGTAATTTAAATCAATATAATCCATAAGAGATTTAATTTTCCACACTACTGTGGAAAAACTTCAAGTATAAATACACATTTCAGCAATAGGAATTGCCTCACACTTAGCAAAAGCCACCATTTGTAACAGTATGAACAAATAAGCATTTCTCAGATTTCCTGATTTTACACATCCAAGAGATAACCATAATAATCTCTTATTCAGACACGATCCATTACTCCCCAGATTACAAATGCTCCTGTCAATAGGGCATGGTACCTGTTTGCTGGAACATGCCAAACTGATCATAATAATTTATTTAATGTGTAAGGTCTGAGCTGCTCAAGAATTGAAGCTGTTCATCAACATGAGACTTACTTAAAAAACAAAGGCAATTTTTCTTACCTGTTACAATGTTCCTTTGGTGCCATTCCCATTTCATGAGTATTGTGAAACTGCTTCTTCTACACCAGTACAGTTCACCACTCACCTTGTTGAAACGTATGCCATGGACATTGCTCCAATCTCTAAAGTCACACCTCACCATCTTTTATTTTTGAATAGTGCCAGCTTTTCCCCTGGGCCAAAATTTTGGGGGTTTCCATTTACTGGTTAAATTTTATTCCCACCCTCTTTCTGAAAGCCCTCAAAGGCACATCTTAAAATACAGCGGGTGAAGAGATCTGTCTGTTCATGTCTCAGGACAGAATATAACATCTCCTGATCACAGTCCAAAAGGATGGTCATGCTTGGCTGCCACACTGCACAGTAGCAGCAGTAAAAGTGAGTACCAGCAGGGCTGTTTTCAGAGGGCCTGTGAAAGCAGTGACATGTAGGGCAACATCTGAAAAGTTGAGAGGCATATTGACAAAGCTATTTAGAACACAATTAGGCACACGGAGTGATAGTCTTTCTAGGAATATTCCTCTTACTTTATTTGTATTCATAAAATTGCCATGAGTACCTTTGATCTAAAAAACCTCTTTTCTGTAGCCAATCTAACAGTGTGGCATCTAGTTTATCTGCATCCCCTCTACATTCCCGTGCAAAAGGAGTGAGAATCCTCTTGTGCTCAGTGGGGAACTGGGTGACAGCCAGGCTAATTCAGTGTCTGAGCACTCCCAGCCCATGACATCCCTGTGGAGCCAGCAAGTGCCATGGCTCTGAAAAGAGGTGTTTAACCCCAGGGATGTGACCTGCCACAGTCACTTGATGTCTTGCAGAGACTGTGGCTCCCATTCAAAGCACGGCAGTCTCTATCCCAAAACTGATTCAGCCCAAAGAATGGCAGAGTTGTTACAACAACCCAAATAGTGCCAGGATTGCACAGAAGGCTCCAACAAATTCTTTGTTATGATTATTTTATCTCTATAGCTCAATAATGCTTGCTCTGGGAATACACAGAGACCCATTCTGATTTCATCCACACTACCAAGAGCCAAAGTAGCAAACTGTCAGTGCAACATAAGCTGGGATAACTGATAACTGTACTGACATGATAATTATTTTATACCCAGGTAGCACATCAAAGGTCCAGCCAAGACTGAAGCCCTGTCAGCTTGGCACTATACAAACATCACCAGGAACAATCCTTGTCCAGGCATGCTTACAAACCAAACAGACAAAACAGGCTATGTGTAATAGGGAAAACAAAACCCCAAGGGAATTAAATGTCTGGCCAAGGGTTACACCAGCCAGTCAATGGCAAAGACAGAAATAGAATCCAAGTTTCTTAGCCTACTACTTGTGGAAATGGGAACTATGCAGCCCATCAAGAGCCTGATTAGTCCACAGTATTTGGCAAGACCTACTACAAGTCCTTCATTAATATTTAGAGACATCATTTGTTCTCAGCTCTATTTTGCTTTCCTTCTTTCTCCTCAAAATAGAAACTTTTTCTTTGGGCGAAACTAGAAGGAGCTCCTTTGTATGAATAGGGGAAGTAATGACTGCTACAAGACAAAGCAGATGGATAAGTAACTCCCCCAAAGTGATAAACTTCTTACTGAAAAATATTATTCCTCTCAACGTTCATAATTGTAACTGTCAGTTACCAAAATTAGGATGCAAGCTACCGTATTTTTAATTGTATATTGAAAGTATATAGAGCTAAACAGTACTTATTAGTCCACTCAAACAAATGTTATCTAAGTCAGACATAGTTTTGAAAATAAGAGTCCATATTTAGACTCCAAATTTCTTTTTTTAGGCACTTGCTTGATTCCCAGGTGGTGGCTTAGGGTAGGGAGGACCATGGATAGTGAGCATTGATTTGTCAGCTGAACGTTAGAGCCCACCCACATCCACACGTGGGGGATACTGAACAGCACTGACCATCCATTTAACTCTTTCTCTCTTCCCACTGGGCTTCTCTAACTTGAGGTTTCAAACCAGCCCTGAGCCCTTCTGCAATCACACCTGAAAGGGATCACCAGATGACACAGAAGCAACAAAATGACCTCTACATCCACTGCTTGAGAACATGTCAAATCTCACAATATTTTTTTCAAAAGAAATCCCAATTACTAACTGACAAGTATTTCCTTTATTTACAGGTAATTTCTTGAATCAACCCATTTGCATTACGTAGGAATTGAAAAATCAGCTCCCTTTCCCCTGTATTCTATTAAGTATGTTAGAAAAGAACTTCTATGTCTTCTGGTTGCCAGTCATTTACAGAAAATGGGATTTGAATTCCAGACTCTGGAGTGCAACCGTTTAGGATATGCAGCTTTGCAAAACACCTTTCATGATGAAATCTCCAATGATTTGAAGGTATTTCACATTAACCTAAAGCAATTTATTAGTGCAAAACCCTCTAAACTACTGACATACCTGGTCAAATTAAAACATGATAAATCTGATAATGGGATTATAGTCATTAATGCTGTGTTGAGAACTGCATTGGAGAAGATTATGTTTTTCATATCAGCAGTGTTCCTTACAGTCCAAAAATGAAATTACAAATGCTTTCAAGAGAAAGAGGTGCCAGCTCAATGCACAGCTTTTGTGCAGTACAGGGTTGAGATTCCGAGCAGCATTAGTTGCTTGTGTGGAAAAACCCAACAAGAAATGTCAATGAGCTATCTTGGAAAAGTACTACAGAACATGATTTGCAGAATTGGGTCCTTTTAAGCTGAAAGTGTAAGTGTTACTTCTACAGCTGTATCTTTATAAATCAAAACCTTTAGGAAGGAATATCACATTCTATCTTTGGTAGAGAGGAGTCCAGAAATACAATTACTCTGTGAAAATTGAGATATCTGAGATTTGTGCAGCCAACAGCTTCCTGCTACCCAAAACAAAAAGTTACAAATGCCAGATGATGCAAGAAATTCAAGCTACTGCAAATTGGCTGAGCCACAGTAACTGTCTGGATATATTCACAGCCTACTGCAATTTTAATCAAATTTAACTTAGCCTGTTAGTAAAGAGATTTATCCAAAATTTTATTCTGTTGACTTTGTTGCTACTACTTTAAACATATAGAAATAAATATCATAACTTGGATGATGCATGGTGTCTTGTTAATCTGCAGAACCTAAATTTGTTTTTCAGTTCCATTTCTGATCTTGTGTTTATATATAGGTGTCACACATTAACAATAAGTTGATAGAAGTCCCTAGTTACAAACTCTCTGGAATTTTGTTTGAAATCCAAATACAGAAATGCAAACAGATTCTATTGTAGCTTTAGCTCATATCTGATGTTTAACAAGTCTTGTATTTCCCACAGAGCTGAAAGCAAATCCCTTATTACTTGAAAGAACTTAAACACATTTCACTTTCTCAGAAGCTATCTATTTTCTGTCACTATTTCTGACAGTGCTGCTTTTGCTGGCTAATGCATTCTGTGATGGTACTTTAGAGAAGATTGCTTATTTTATTTTTTCAGGGGTTTCACTCAGAAAGCAACCTCCTTGTGTCTTTCAGAGATGAGGCTGTTCTGATTTATCTGTAAATAAATACCTTTGCATCTGTAAGAAAAACAGGCCTGTTTGAGTGCAGAACTCAGGCCTGCAGTAGGTGAAGTGTAGGATTGCCTCCAGGGACCACATGAATATCCCAGCCTCAGTGCTTTCTGACATCCATGTTCTCACACTGTCAGAGGCTCAAAAGGAGGCAGTAGCTGAAAATTGATCCTGAGGATTGTCCTTGCTCTCAATTCTCAACACTGCAGGGTAGGAGATTCACAGGGTTTGTTGTACAGAGAATGTGACCATACACACTTGAAATTTTGTAGTGTTTTCCATATGTTTCATAAGTCACAAGCTATGAAACAACTTTCTACCCTTCTGGCAGATCCACTGACACAAATTTCTGCCAGTCCATTCAAGGCTGCATTGGCTTATTCTACAGCCAAGTGCACTCTTCAAGGACTTCCCAGTGGGGGAAGAAAGTTGGAGACATTATTAGATATGTCTCAAAAATTTCATCTTCTCTCTCTCTGTTCTTTAGTGAAGTATGTCAGACCCTACAGGTTAGGACCTTTCCATTTCTGTCAGAACCAAATTCTGCACATAACAGGCAAAGGAGTATTGGGTGAAACATCACTGAAATCAACAGCATATCAGCCTAAGAGAGTGAAAATGAAATCTTACTGTGCAAGAGCACATTCCTGCACATGAAGCCTAAGATGAATGGCTGTTTGGACTTATAAGAAACCATTCTGTGGGCCAGCCTCAGAGTACATGGTCACAGAGAGGTTGTGACTTTCTTCTTGTAGTACAGTTTCTGTGGTACAGCAACTCATCACAAAGTCAGCATCAACATTGCCAGATGTTGATAATTCCAGACCCTGAATCAAAATTTTAAATCCTGAAACCTGAGGGGGAGAAGTGTCAAGACATAGCCACAGCCAAAATCTCAGAAATAAACCCTTGATATGAAGGGAACATAGAACAAAGCATTGCACATTCAAGCATTTTTTGTATCCCACTAACTTAACAACCCACTGTAATGGGGTTAACCAATGCTGAAACAGATTCTGCAGTTCTTCAGCTCAACCAATCTCTTCTGAAACCAGAAGGATGTTGTTTAATGCCCATCCAGTATCCCTCCTCGTTGAGGGGAAAGAAAGAGCAAGGTTTCCTCAGAACTATAGAAGAAGGACAGCAGATTGTCTGAGGGACCCCCAGGTTTAAGGTAGATCTTCAAAAATGCTAGAAGTCACTTACTTACCCTCACTAGGCTTGCTTTTTCCTGGTATGGAATGGTATCTGCAGACCACTATAAGAAAGGAAGAAAATAATTACTCCTCTCCACATTATCAGACTTGTCCAGATAAGAGAAATACTTTTTATAATGCCCAATTGCAGAACTCAGCCATGCTATAATTAGCAGCTGTGAAAAATCAACTCTACAGCTGCCATCAGATCCATCTCTACTTTCCAAAGAAGTTTTTGATACGACTTGGAAAAATATGGACATATAGGAATTTTGAACAAGTTATTTCAACTCAATGGGAACTATCCATCTGATAAGAATACCACAGTTTAGACCTTTGTAATACTTAACTGTAGCAGACCCAGTTGAAAGCATCTAAGTATTAGTTCTAAAATAAAAAAAAATCCCTTGTTACTTTAAAACTTTCACTCCATCTTTTAACGATGCTTTAACCTGATTTTGACTGAACACAATAACTGACTTTTTTTTTTTAAGTACTTTGAAAAACTACACTGAGTGTAATATTTGTAAATACTATTTCAATGACTTCTCAAGACAAGGAATTTCCTCATTAGTGAACCCTAAGCCACTGGCTGGCTGGTGTGAAAGCAGCTGGGGGCTGGGGACCATTGAACCAGGGCTTGGGTCAGATTCCTGAGGGCCTTGGGCCTCATGCTCTCGTTTTACCTGGGCAGTGTGGATGTGTTCCTCACAAGAACCACTCCTAACCTGCTTTGCCCAAGCAGACTGAGATGGAAATACAAGAGCAGTGGTACATTTAAAACAAGGGTTGAACTGGAAGAAGGGACCAACACAGCTCTATTGTCAGATATCACTGCAGCTTTGTTGATGTTGTTATGGAAATTCAGCTACACCCCATGTGAGAGCAAAGACAAAGAGGGAAACTGGTTTTGTTACAAGGTCACACTTTTCCTGTGAAGGCCATTTCCAGTAAACAAGATCTGTAAGGCTATACTATTTTACACATTACCAAAGATAAATTATCTTGGAAGATTTAAAGGAATATTTCTGTCCAGTGATATCTTGATTGGTATACTCAAAAATGTCAGCTTGTCAATCCCTGACTTCTGTAAGAGTAACCTCCAAGAAATATGTTTTGCCCCAAGCAACAGAGGCTCCAAATACACTTCTGGTTTAAAAGCAAATAATATGAGGCATCTAAAGCAACTTTCAACAATAACTATTGCACTTTTTTCCAATGATACATAAATTAAGTAAAATCTATGGGTTAATACAATTTTAGGTAGTAAATTATGTACAGTATTTTGGCCAAGGGTAGTACAAATATCTAAGCAGACTGGCCACAACATTACCATTATTCATGTTCAGCACATGGGATATCCTGATACAGTTTTGTGAGCATGGGTATTTGCTTTAAACACCTTGAATAAGGTCTGACTCAAAGCTACTCAACTCCTAAGGAAAATCCCAGTGAGAATCATTTGGGTTTTACCTAAGACAAACAAAGGAAAAAGAAATAAAACCTAGAACTATCAGTATTTCTACATGTTCTAACACACTGTAATTTTTAATAATTAATAAAAAATGCTGATAAATATTCAGAAGGTTGCCTGAACTCTTCTAGAACAGAGTAATGCTAGTATGAATTGAAGTTTTACTAGTTGATGGATGAAACAGTTGTCCTATCAGCCAGGTCTTTTCACATACTTTATGGTTCACTTAATGCTTCTTGGTAATGCAATGAAAAGCTGAAAAGTGAATGTGGTTAGAATTTTATAGATGACTAATGTTTGTGTCTTCAGTATTTTTCATTATTTTAGTGTGTGAGGTCACTGCCACCTTACAGTATTTGGATGATAATTTCTTATTTGCAATAAATGTTTTTAAAGAAATACTGCCATAATTTCTTTCACTCAAAATTATAACTTCAAAATGTCTTCATATCTAATATTGTTTACTATATTAATCAAATGGATAATAGAAAGATTATATGAATCACTAAACTGTAGTTCTATTGAAGTTAGAGAGTATCAGTTCTCTTACTTGCTAATGCCTTTAAAAAAACCATGAGTCAGAGAAAGGTTTTCAAAATGTCTGTGTAGCTTTTCCATCCTGTGCAGACAATCATTAACTACTAATGGACAGTAACAAACTCTTGTAGCACATAATAAGGGCAGGCTGCTCTGCCATAACCACTGCAAAAATTAACAAAAATCTCTTTCCAAGGGCCTTAGTTTTACCTGCAATAACTTTAAGAGATAGAGTGAGTCATCCAGGCTGCAATACCAGATATAGTGGCTGAGACAGGCCCACAAAGCTGAGGTAGGGTGTTAAATCTTCCCCAGAATTATGTTAAGTGATGGATAGAGCATTACTGGATTGAGCTGTTCTCACTGGTAAGAAAGTTAAAGTTGTGGATTAGTTTAAATTCCAGGTGTCATTTCTCTGTTGTTAGAGTATTTGCTGCCCTCTGAGAAATAATTTGCTCCTAAAATGTGTTATTCTGTGTTACCAGTGGAACACCACAGGTGTACATGGTACCACACAGACAAGCATGAGAAATGGACAGGGGCAGAGAAGGCTGTGGTTCAAATAAGATATTGAACAGAATATGGGGATCATACAAAAAAGCAGGAAGGGTTACATTTCATCAATAATGGGCCAGACAACTGGACTGAGCTTTGGACTGGATCTCACTGCACATCATTCTCAGGCCTTACTTACTCTTTTTGAAGATCTGTGAGCACTACAGAGGTAGTCTGTGATTCCCACAGCCTGTGACTGCAGTCAGACAGACCCAACACACAGGTAACGTGGCTGTGGGATAGATATCAGTGAGGGCTACACTGAGGGCTCACACAGATTTTTACATGGAAGCATTTGTGTGCAGAGTACGAGTGTGCCATACCCAAACCTTGAGTCTCCTGCAGCATCTGCACTTTGGTGCTGTCAGTGCTAAGTGCCCTGGAAAGATAAATGTTCAATGCCTGTGATCCCTGCAGTTGTCCTTATGAGCTGGATTTCCAGTCTGGCTCAGCCTCTTGCAGGCCTAAAGAAAATGTGCAAACAAGCAGTTAAGAACACTCAACTTTAGACCAAAATCCCCAGCTCTGCACTGTCTGAATCAGAGCTTTTTCCAAGCTTATAAAGTTTATTCATTCATTTCATTTAGGACTTGACAGTGTGTTAGGGAAGTTACAAGACCAACTAAAGGGAAAAGGAAAAATAAGAGCAGAAAACACCTGTCTCTGTGTCTGGTCACCAGGCAGACCTTTAATGTGCTGCCTGCTGGGAAACGGATGGTCTCATGTTACACTGAGGCTTCAGCAAAGGATGGAGTTTGTAGAAAGGAATCCTGCAACTGGAAGATGTGAGGCTTGGGCTTTAGCCAAAAACAATGGAGAGCAGCACTAAATGAAAAGCTCCATAAGTTCAAATGCATTCAATCACTGAAAAACACACGGCTTTGTGGTTTGAAATAATTTAAAAAAGAAATTTAAATCATCACTGCAGAGCTACCAGTTGTTTCTAATTTTGAAGAACAATCAGTATTTTACTCTTAACTACCACCAAATGCTTCCCAGAGTGACCATAGTCACCCATAAACAGACTGAATGTCTTCATTTAGGAAGAGCAGACAAAGCCTGATAAAAGCCAATATGCTACTTTGAAAATTGCTTTACTGCCTGAAGCAGAATTGCATCTTTCATAAGCTAAATTGACCCTAATAAGTGGCACCAGTTTTGCTTTAAGTTACATCCTTAGAAGCTCATTGACTACAATTGAGAAGTCAGTGAGGAAGACTGATTCCAAAAGATTAGTAGAAAAATATACATAATGGTATTAAAGTAGACATTTAGAGGGTATAATCTTAAGAATAGAAATGTTGCAACAGAAAGCAGTAGAACAAAATAAAAAATAAAAAAAATAGAAGTTGGACTGAAAATCCTAAAGCAATAAAATCTGCATAGTTCTACTTCTGAAGTGAAACAGTCAAATAGTAAGGGCAGGACTGCAAAATATCTTTAAAAAATGATCAAAGCATTACATAACCAGGGATGAAAATTCATATTGGAAGCCAAAATGCCCTTTTTTCCATAGTCTCAATAATACTGGCTGCTAGAAAGGGATAAAGGCATTAACAGGTGCTTAAGGAGCAGATTAGTAGTGACCTACATTTTCAGCAGTGACCTCTAATTTCGGTTTCCTAGAACAAGACAAAGAAGAACCTCTTTTTCTGAGGGACCTAAAGTATCTTAAACTCTGCCTGATTTTGGTGGGAAATGAGAGGACAGTAACCTTCCCTGATGAGGAAGTGAGAAGGGCCAATGTTGCCTGCAAAATGTTGCTGATAAATGAACTGTTGGAACTACAATTTCAGAGTTTCAGGAACATAACATTAAAGATAGAAGAAAGAGATATTTAAAGGGCACAATATTTGAAAATTAACTTCTTGAATGAAGCAGAGTTTAAAAAACAGTAAATATTTTAGTATCATATACAGATACAGTTTATACTGGCCCTTTAAGTGAGGGGTGGGGTTCACATTTACAAGGGTATTTGATTTGGGGGGTTTTTTATATTCTGGCAGCTAACAAACCTTTGGAAAACAAAAGAATGCATAAATTGTACTTCAGCTCTTTGTTCTTAGGTTCATTACTAGAGATTTAATGACCTAAGATTCCTTTAATCTCTAGTTTTATTATTCTATTAAACAAATGATAACTAAAAATTTCCTCTAGACATACAGAGGGAGGGAAAAATCACCAAAATATTGGAAAAGGATCCAGGTTTTCAGTCAGTTGAAACATCCCTAATTGGCTGGCATGTTTTGCTGCACTTATTACAGTGAATGCTGCCATCTGTTTCTTACTTCAAAAGAAATAGTCAAAACGATTAGCAAGCTAACAGAGAAGAAAGTCTTATCATGCATATAGAATATTTTAAAAGCATAGTATCCACTGGCTCCCTGTGGATAGAATATTTCTAGCCTTGACATGATGATTACTGATAGAATAATATTCAACCATCTTCCATTTGTGATAATGGGACATGTAGAGATGAGAGAATTTTGACTCCAGGTTTTACATTTCCCACTCTAGGATTTGCCTTTTAAGGATCCTGGGTAAAGGTGTTTGTGGTGAGCCAGGCTGTGCTCTGGGTCACAGATTGGTGGCTGAAGATTATGAAAAGTTTGCCACTGTAAAACATCATCTTTAACAGCCCAAAGAGAAGCCGACACACAACAAGCAAAGAGCATGAAGGAAAGCACACACAATGTTAGGGTAAAGAAAAAGACACACAAGAGACAGAATTCCCTTCCACTAGACAGGTAATGTATCATCAACAGTGCCATCATCCCAGCAGATCAATATGCATCACACGGGCCCTTTTCCTAATTGTTAAGCATCATAATGAATTGCTGATATTTCTGCACTTCACCATTTAATTTCATCAACTGCTGCTTAACCTGATGACTGCAAAATTCATGCTTACAAAACCAGTAATGTTTTTACAGACCCCTTGCCTATACAATAATGTAGGATATTCACTTTCTTGTATTCAGTCCATTATGGGAATGCTGTAAAGGCAAAATTCCTTATCAACCTGCACGGCCACAATCTAAAAAGCCAGGGGAAGAGAACTACAGCAAAGAAGATGTGCAATAAACCATGCTGCTACAGTCAAGAAGTGACAATAGCATAAGTATGAAATACAGGAGAGAATTTCACCCCCATGAAGCCTGTTATGTATGTTTTCACCCTATCAGTGCAGTGGAGAGTAGCAAGATTCCTAACTTCTCTCCATCCCATTTTCTTATCTAACCAAAGGAATCCAAATCTGGATTTCTCTGGGATTAGGAAAATAAGAGCTTTTTGCTCTCTGTTTCCCACTGTTACAAGGAACAAAATTAATTTCCAACAAAACTGGTCTCATATCATCCTTTTTTTTGCTTTGTTTCACAAAAAACTTTATTAATTCACTTTATGCTTTGCTTTTTCTTCATATGTCAATGACAGTACCAATGGTATTCTTCTGATTTTACAATTGCCTGAGTAACAGCAGCATGAGACACACAGACCAAGGCTGAGTACTTCCATCATTCCTATCTGTAGGCCACAGCAAGAAACGGGCAATTTTAGAAGGAACAGTATGCCAACATATTTTTTACCATGGAATATTCAGGCTGTAGAGGCACAGGCTCAGAGATGAATACAGGAAGTATGCAAAAAAAACCAGAAGACAACATGGACGGGGTAGATGGCAATATAGGGGGGAAAAAACCCAAAATAACAAGCAAACCACAAAACCCAAGAGATTATTAACAAGTCACCCCTAAACATTTGCTTTCAGCACCTGTGGACCAACCACAAACCATAAAGAAGACAGAACATAAAAACTTCAGAGCAGAAAAATAACCCTGTCTCAGCTTACAAATGTGACTGGTGACTGGAGTTTGTGTTTTTCATCTACTTTCTTAGAAAAAAACCATAACACTAAAAAAAAAAAAGGTATCCACACAGAGTGTGGGAAACAGAAGAATGGCTGTGAGCTGATGTGATAGCTGCTGGCTCTTGGAAACTTGAAAGGGAAACGTGAGAAAGTGCAAGAACAGCAGCACTTGCATCACACAGGCAAAAAAGCCGTCTGTGCTATCGCACTGGAGGGTTCTACTGTAGCCAGGGATTCAGCACAGTTCTCAGGCAGAGAGACCTTTGGAAATGCAGATAAGTTCAGGGGAGATATCTGAGCCTCTAAAAAGGATTTTAAAAAGTAGGGGAATTCAATCAACTCCTCTGTGACCATTGGTGACTACTACGTAGCCTCGATTTGTTTTAGTGAACTGTGCACTGGGATGTTTCTTAACCTTAAAAAAAAACCAAACAACAAACCATAGCTTGGATGAAGGTATCTTTTTCTTCTACAAGTGTCATCATTGTCCTGCCAAGAGAGAACATGTAACTGTTATCAATAGGCAAATCTGAAGTTGGACAGAGCTGCCTAAATCCACTTGTCACAAATATGTCTACTGTGTTACCAGGACTGTTTTTTGATAAATGAATTGGAAACCAGCCTATTCATCCTGTATAATAAACAGCAAGTGCTGCAGGGTATTTAACATGCAAGGGGTACACACCACAGATTGCCATGCTCACTGCATGACAGCCACTGAGGAAACTCGTTGGACACAGACTCCACATTCTTCGTGGAAGGGAAGAAATGTCATTTAAGGTAATGTGTACAACTGGTCAAATCAGTGCTGACAAATATATTTGCTGACAACTTCAGCCTTTTTTCCAATTACCAGCTGTTTGCAAACAGACTACTGCTGTGTTTGTTATTGTAAGTGTAGGACAGACAATTGGAGCGCCTGAGCCAAAGCCCCAGACTCTCATGGACTTCACTGGGCTATGAGATTGGGCTGTAGATGAACAAACTTTATGCAAAGGGTTTGTGAAATATTCACTTGGACTCTTTCCCACCTTCTATTTATGCTGTTTAACTGGTCATTCACATCATACAGATTTTTTTTTCTTCCAGGCTACATATCTGAAATCTTTTGATTAATAATTTAATAGCAAATAGTTCTTACATCTGAATGAATAACCACATTCACACGAAACTAAAAAATTGTGACAAGCAGTCATCATCCAAATGTTTGAGGTAGTACAAATACCCATGAGTGGTTGATACCAAAAGGCTGCAGTAAGCCTGGGATGAGCCATGGCAGCACTTGCCAGCATAGTTTTGGTCCATTCATGGAGCTACTGATGGATCATTAGTCTGATGCAGGAGTAGTCTCAGAACAAACTACACTGCAATCTGATACACTCAACTGAAGGCTGAAATCACCAACTAATCTGTCCTTCCCATGAATAAAGAGGAAATCAAACACCAGCCTTAAACATGTAGCTGCTTCATTTTTCAGGATCTGGAACTATATTGCCTGCCTCTACAGGGGGAAGTAGTTGTCTTTATAATTCAACCCTACTTTGTCTGTTACGGTGAACAATAGTAATAACAGATCTGTTCCAAAGTAGTTTAGGAAAAATTCTTCAGAGGATCTACCACATTTAATAGTGAGAATACGATACACTTACCTTTACAGAATAACATCCTCTTTTCCTAATCCAACTAGCTTTTAATAGCTTTGTTGGAAGACTCATGGGATGTGCCAGGTACAGCAGGATATCATAATCTGATCCTTAGCTTCTTCTAAGTGTGTTAAGCAGTATGGATTCTCTTAACAGAATAAATCAGAAAGTATCTCCTTGATATTCAGGCATGTTTTTATATATTCCCTTCCTCTCCTCTTTATAGAGTAATTTTCATCCACCTTGGCCTTCATCTATCAAATAGTGGGTGCTGAGCCTAGATTCTTATAACCATGTCATCATGGAGCAATCAATCTTTTTAATGGGGCACTGAAGAGAACAACATAAACTGTAGAATGTATGTTGCAGAATTACCCTCTACCAGTGTTACATGCATGTGGAAATTTTGGACTATCCCTCTTTTTTTCCCTGAAATTCCTTCTCCTGGAACATGCCCAGTGCAGATCAGGTATTCTGATTATTTATATGTTGTCTAGCATTGAAATCCCTTTTCGAGAAACACCCCCTCAAAGGCACTTTAACAACCCAGAAATTCATGAGTGATTGGTTGAAGCTCTGAGCAACAAGAAGATAGCTTGTGGCACATCACAAAGATGTTTTCCATCTCTTGATTACCTTATTTATTTTCCAAGTATTGAATTATAATGTTTACTACAAGGAGCATATAAACACAGTAAAAGCTGCCATCTTTAAACATAATAAAGAAGCTCAAGCTATATATGTGCCATTTGATTTACAATAATTTGTTGCTGCTTGATACTATATCTTGATAGCAGAAATTAATGAATTTGGAGAAGATGACATTGGTTTGAGTGTTCAATGTGACACATAGAAACATTGCTGTAAGTGATCCTAAAAGCTCATGGAAAAAGGAACTGGCAAATAACCTAGGGTATGATGGGCTGAGCCAAGAATGTGATTTTGGACTGTTTCCATTGCGGTTTTCACTTTAGAGTAATTTGTATGATTTGGAAAGCCAGCAATAAAACTCTGTGTAGGGATGGGTTATTTGAGGTAACCTCTATGTTTTAAGGATGGGGTATTTTTATAGCCATGGACCAAAAATTAGGTCACATGCTACAGCTACCTAGAGCTAGGAAGACAGAGAATGCACTGTTTTTAATTTCTCACATTATCTTGTACTGTACAGAGACATGTATTTTACAGTTCTTAAAATACATAGTTATTAATATGCTAATGACACAATGAGCAAAACAACACAGCCTAATAAAACATCCTTTTAGCAGAAATATTAACTTTTCACATTCTTAAAGGCTAGTTTTCACATTAAATTTCTCAAGGAATGCAGTGAAGTAGAAGCATAAGTTTCATATTTGAAACTTTTAAATTAAACTGGATTTTAATTCATTCCAAGTCCATGTGACAGTGCAGCCTGTCAAAGCTATATTCTCTGTGATAAATCTTGAGCTAATTTTTAGAAAATAGCTGAATTTTTGAAGCTGCTAAAAGTAAAGTAATGGTTTGTACATAAAAACAGAGCAATAGTGGGCTCAACAGAGTACATAGGGACAGGACTACCATAATTTAACATATTTGGATGCAAACAATGTTTTCTCTAGCACAGAACATTTAAAGGTGAAAGAAGTTCAAATTCAAAAAACCCCTTTGAAATCAGCCACAAATTAAAGTTTTATAGTGGGGCCTTTTAAAAACTTCGGTTCAGATCCCCCTCTGTAGTGAAGTTTCAATGGAGAAAGTGAAAATACCTAATTTACATCAATGAAAAATTATAAAATCAATATAATCCAGACACTAAACTCTCATTTTACTCCCCACTGCTTGCAAAGAGTAAAACACCTTCAAGATTTCTACAGGAGCTATCTAACACCAGTTCTGGAAACTATCTTCACTTACTGGGTGAGTTAGAGAAATATTCATAGGGTCAATGTCTTGAAACATCCTGATGTCTTTGGCCAGAAGCCAGGTGAATCAAAATAACAAAAAATATGCCATTATGTAGCACTTTAAAGGAAAATTAAAAGAATTATTGAACAATACTAACTAAAGAAAGAACACTGGCACTTAATAAACAAGGGATGTTATTCTTTCTGCCTTATTTTGCCAAAAAGGTTGAAATAGTATTTATGATTTTTGCTTACTGGCATGATCTAAGTGAGAACTTCACCTATCATCTGGCTCATTCCAACTTATGAAAGCTCAGAAATGTAGAAGGAAGTCCTGAAGCTCACAGCTCCTCCACAAAAGAAATCCTTAGCATGGATGTTAGGCTTCTCTCCCAGCCCTACTCCTCACAAGCCCTTCCATCACAGAGCTCCTGGGTGGGAGAAGCAGCATGTTGGGGGCTGGTGGGACGTGGGACTGTAACACCACAAAGACCTGAGTACAGTGTTGTCCCTCCCAGGCTGCTGTATTGCAGATCCCAGAGCTAACTGGGATAGCACAAGAAGAAAATCAAGTAAACAATGAGTTGAGGATTAGAATGTGAATGCACCAACACACACGTCTTTGAGTCACCACATCATCTCCCTACATCTGGTAATGGGATGCCAACCTTGGGCTGTGCCTCTGGTCAAGCACAGGCCTGAATCTTAGCACGACACCCCAAATCTGTGACACTGCTGCAGAAGCAGTGGCTGCTTTGGCTAAAGCTCCATAATCTGTCTGCATTGCATAGATATCCTCTCCAGAGTATTCCTCCACATCATTTCACTCCTAAGATAAGATATTAGGTACTGATGACCATCAGGCAACTTCCCCTTGTTTCCTTTTATTTCTCACACATTTGCTATTCATTAACACTTTTCTCAAGTACTCACACCTATTTCTGCTCATGTTCCACACCAGTAATCTTCCATGTGCTGTAGTGGATCTCCAAGACTGCCTCTCCTTTTTCTCATACCCACTGACAGGGACTAAATGGGTTCTTGTCTGAACAAGGACATGTAGTTATGGCCACAGGACACTTTTATTATCAGACACTTACTAAAGCTTTATGAAGAGAAGAAAATATGATTTTTTACAGGGTCAAGTTCAAGCCTACTGGAGATTAAAGGGATTATGTTATTCCAGAGGATGTTGAACAACTGCCACACATTTTGCTAGATGAAGGTTTTACCATGATTTTACCAACTTGATCTGGACTGCTTACCTAAGACTTAAAACTGGAGAGTTTCCTCTGGAAGACAAGTTTGGCATCCTTTTAGAAGAAATTATTGAAATTGGTTTCCACAGGGAAAGAAAGATTTTGGCCAACACAAAAGTCAGCTGACAAATTTTCTGCCCATGGAGTGTTATCTAAGATAAGTAAAAGCAACACTGTGAGACAGCAAGGCCAGAGCGTGCGCTGTGCCAGGCACAGGAGCTTCCTTCATCCCTCCTGCCATGCAGCAGTGCCCCGTGCTCAGCACTCAGCACAGGAGACAGATCAAAGTCCTTGTAATCCTGTTAGGAGGCTCTTGGTATCGCCTGAGACAAGGGGAAATGAGATTTGTGGATAATCTCAGCTCATCTTATCTGCAAATGCCTACAAGGAAAATGTGACTGTAACCTGCCACATTTTACACAAGCAGAAGTCCCCTTGTCTCTTGCTCTTTTCTGGAATAATGTAACTCAGGCAAGGGGAAATACAGTGGTGGTTTCTAGTTCACTGGATTTTTTACAACTGCAACAGTGCAAATAAATCGAGTTTTTCCCCCCTGACTGACCCACTGGTAGGCTGTGCAGAGGTGTGCTACTAAACCAGAATTCTGTTGTGATTAGAAACCTTTGGGATGTCAAAATGTAGCAACACATTTGCACTTTGACTGTTTGCCCTAAAGGTTTACACCAGTGGTTTTAATAAACTTTTCATTCTCAAAGCTGGTTCAGGAGCAATTGGAAAATAAACCCAAGCTGTCCAGAAATGGGCAGGACCATGAAACCTGTGAAGCAACACAGCACAAAAGAGGTGATGCTGCTTTCTCTTCATTTTATTTCCCCATGGAGGCAATAAATAAGAAGAAAAAAGCACAGGCTGTCAAACCTGAACAGAAGAGCTGATTCAGTAGGCAAGCTCTGATCTTCAGTATGCTCACTGAAAGTTCTGGTTTTTTAAGGAAAGTTTCCTTGTTCTTACATAACCTTCGAGAGTTCACTACAGCAGGGTAAGTGAGGGAACAAGATTAACAGATACGAGATATTTTTACTGCTTCACCCAAGGATTCACAGAATTTTCTGGGAATTTTAACACTTTTTCAAAACAATGTGTGATTCTTCATGTTGCTATCAGTGCTAGGAGAGACTTCTACATAGCCTCCAAATGATTTGTACTGAGCAGTCTAAGAAAATTATTTAACATCCTTCTTCAAACTAATAAATCTGGTAAATTGATTTTTATAGGAACCAAAATTCTGTTATTAAATATCCACGCAATGTCACTGCATTATCAAAGTGGAAATCATTAGGCTGCTATTCCTACCAACTGTTGTGTGTTACCATGAACTCAGCCACGACAAATGCTTTCTGAGTTAACTTACAGGAAATATATTTGTGTCAATTAGCACAGTTTGTGTGATCAAGGAGCAAGATCAGTGAAGCATAATACATGTAAGTCAGTATCTGCCCTAAAACATGACATCTATTTATCTAAGTGCAATATCTTGGCTTCATTTACTGTATCACTTCCTGCTTCCATCCTTTTACTAAGCATACCTTTTTTTAAAAGACTGATGTAAACAAAGAACATAACATAATTTTACATTAATTTCTATTGAAATGCTGTTCCATCAGTAGGATTTGTTTGTCTCCCTACCATGAAGATCCACTGCTGGTATTTTTACCAGCAAGTCCTTCAGGTCATGAAAGATTCACCACAGATGCAAAATCCAGAACCATTTCCCCACACTCTGCAGCTCCACCAGAGTAGAAGCTGAAGGTATGATCACATCTCAACAGTCAGAGGAAGCAGCAGTGTGCAAAAACATGGCCCAGCCTGTGATAAAATTCTTTTTCCTTTCTACAACAGCTGCAACAAAGTCAGGGCTCCTTGGACACAGAAAATCACTGTCATTTCTCCAGTGGCAGAAGACCAGTGAAGAGCCCCACAACAAAAAGCACCCTGGGCAATTAGTTAGCCTGGGATCCAAGAATATCGGTATTTCAAAGTCCTCTGCCACGCAATAGGCACCAGAATCAGCTCTTCAGCCACATCTCCCTAACTTCACCAATGGCTCTGGAGGTCTGAGACTTTCCTGCTCAGGGCTGAAACCTCGAGCAGAGCTTTGCATCCGGCCAGGCCAGCAGGGCTCTGTGTGGGGATGCTCTCTGCAGATGAAAACAGCAAAGCTCATGTGCAAGTCTGCCAGCAACACTCCTCCATCCTGTGTTCAAGACCAGAGCCTCTGCTCTCACTGCCTTTAGGGGAGTCAGGGCATTTATATAGGCAGCTGAATCTGAGGGATGAAGGACAAGATGACTTTGAAGATGGGTCTTGGGATAGGAAGAAATTTGCCTCAGAGTCAGGACCATACTGTAAATGATAACAACATGTGAATCCCAGATTTCTTCTGCTTTCAAGACAATTCTCTAAGCATGCTACTTTATTTTTTATTCTTCTGTCATCATAATATGAAAACGTTTCCTCTTTTGAGCACACATTTTGAGACATGGGTCTCATTTTTGAAGGGGGCATGCTCAGCACTTTGCAGGACAATCAGGGAAAGGATTTAAACATTAACCAAACGGACATGCCCCTAACAAGCAAAGACTTGAACATTGTAACCACAAAAGGAGTCTGCATATTTAAATGTAAAAAATCTTATTACACAAAATCCTTTTTTCCAAATATAGCTGATAATGCAGCATTAAGCAAATTTACCAATAAATCTCAGTGTAACCATTCTGGTACCAAAGACTTGAGACAAAACAACTACAGCCTACTAAAACCCATTTGTAGTTTTGAATGCAGGGGCATGGGTGATAAAATTTCACTCTCTATAACAGTTCAAATACTAGTAAAGCATTTTACATATGCAGTATTACCAGCTGACCAACTGCACAACATCCTTGCATGCTTTGACTTTACACTAAGATATCAGAAGTCATAAGGACAGGCTGGGTAAAAATGCCTCTTATGGATTGGAAACCGATCTTGAAAAAAAAAATGCAATCCAGGTTCTGAATCTGTGGGACAAATACACGGTTAATTTCAGAACACAGGTGAGGGTTCTTGTGCTAGAGGTCTATTAACACTTCTGAAACAAACCTTAGCAAACAAACATCTATCAAACCCTTATATATACACACCTAAAGGTGTATATAGTCACTCACTCACCATGTCCTTTCTAGCCTGATGTACAACTTTCCATTCTTCTCTGGATTAAGTGTCACAGATCATGCTTTTAGCTCAGAATCTGTTGGGAACACTCAGAGATTTCCCAGTTATCTCAAAACAGCTTAGCTGTGCTGCTACTTTTCCATGGAGACCAGACTCCAAAAAACAGGCACAATTCAGGTTATCCAGTCCCTACTGCACTCTCCTGTTCAAAGAGCCAATTCTCAGAATGCTTTTCCTAATTTCTAGAGGCCTTTTCCACACCTTTTTCTCCCAGATGCTTTCTCCACATGCCTTCCTTGGCATTACAGCCATACCTGAGAGTCTCCTCCTTGGTATATTGGCAAAGTAAAACTCCTATTGACTTTTACAACACCCATTAATTTCCTGCAGAGCTGGGTACAACTCTGAGGTTTGATAGCCAGCTTGGAACTGTATATTTGAGAAACTGTCATTTCAAGGGCCCCTGTGCATGTCAGCCACCACAAACGGAAGGAGGAGCAAAAAAGAACATCACAACTGATGGAAACATTTAATTCTGCATGCATAAACTTATCATGCAGACCAAAACTCTACCCAGAGCCCCTCACAAGACAAATTGTGTGCAGGTGCATTCACAAGGCCTGCAAACTGTAGAGCATAAGTCACCCCTGCCTGGGAGGCATCTTATGCTTATGCAGAGCTCCTGGTGGAAATCAAGGTAGTAGCAGTTAATTGCTATGTGTATTTTAAAGAAAGCCAGGATAATTTTTCTCTGGCTAATAGATGGTGCACTTTGCTATGCCATGGTAGCTAGACTGCCACAGATCTCACTCCAGTCTTGGGCAGGAGTGTTGGGAAGATGGGGACAGTGGGAGATATAAGTTTGTATGTGACACAAATGTGTCACTTGTTGAGTTTAGGCATGCCTGTTCCCCAGGGATGATCTACAAACCTTCTGAGGGTCATCACTTCCAGTTGTCTTCAGACACCACATCTTAGGTGTCTCCCAACAACAGAAATTCACCTTCTCTGGACAATTACATTTTCTTCCCCCATAAAAGTGCTCAAGCATGCATAGAAGTATTTTTTCTCATTGGCAGCCTAAATGCATTTGTGATCAATCCATATACTTGTTCGTGTGCCATTGCTGCCTTTTAGATTAAGTCATTCCTTGTTGTCCGTGGTTCTATAGCAAGCTGCCGTGGTGACTTATTCTCTTGTTACAAGGAGGTGGAAAGCACTGAAGATGATTAATACCTTAACACAGAACCAAGCTCTTCTAATGTGCATTTTAAATAAGCATTTTCCATTGAACTGTAGAAAGGGAAAACTGGAAATTTTGCAAACTTCAAAATTAAAACTAAATTATTAGCTGTGAAAAGTCATAAAAGACAGGGAGAGGGAAATTAAGCTGTAAAGGAGAGCAATATGTTTTTAAAAAAGTATTTCATTAAGTATCTTTAGGTTCAGTTTTCTGGCACTGTGGTCTCTGTGCCAATGCTGATTATGATTTCCATTTTTCTGTGCTTAAATTCAGTTAATTGACTTTGGTTGGGATTTACTCCAAGTATAGAGACATCCCATGCAGAAAAGGTACAGGATGGACAAACCAAATTATCACAGCCACATTCTCAACACATTGCCTGTTTGGTCAGCTCACAAGACATGAACCAGATGGAGACTGCCTCTGGATAAGTGATGATGATGTTTTGGTGCTGGTTCCAGTTCTGGTGGCAATTCCCAGGCTCAGTAAGCCATAGAGAGGCTCTGCAGCAGGCCTGCTGCAAGTTCACTTCATGGAATATGGATTAAATCCACCCCATCTCCTTCTTTACACCATTTAAAGAGAAGTGTTTTCTCACTGTGTGTTCATCTTTTCTTCCTACCATAGCATTAATGTTATCCTGGATTAACTGTTCAGGAACTTGTTCACTATTTTGACAGTATGAGTGCCACCTCCAAATGAATACAGACATCTCTATACATTGATATAATGCATCATCTTCATATACTGGATTTTGTCAGTTTTTCCTTAAATAACTAGAAATTACTTAAACAAATCAAATTAGTTGATTTCTTCTGCTAAGGCAAATTAATTTATTACCACCAAGAAAAAGAAGTTAAAGTCTTTTTGAAACCTCAGACCATAGATATTTCAGCTCTTCACAGTGGCAGATGGCAGATGTCAAAAATAGTAAATATTTCTAGTGTAGGAGAGATTTTTTCACATGACAGGTACCTCAAGATCCCATGCAAATTGCCGGGCCTAATATACTTCATCCAAAGTGAGCAAATGAATGGAATAAATATTGAGAAGACATATCAGAGCCACACTTCAGTGTATGAATGCTGGAATATGGAATTAGAGCATGAAAGAGCTACATTTCTTCCCTTGCTTTTTCCTCAAGGGTCTGGTTATAGTATTTTTAAAATTACTTGGATAAAACCATTCTTACTCAAACTTTGCATTTTAATGGAACTTTATATTTGCAGTTCCTTATATAGCGCTACTGAAAAAAACTATCAAGTGTATGCCACCAAACTTGATTTATGCCCTGGCAATTCTGAATAATATTTGGACAAAACAATAATGTGGCTTAAGTGATATTGGTCTTTATGTTCATTTTGCAGTTCAAAGTACAACTTGCCCACAAAAAAATACAAAGAAGGCTTGAAAAACCTATTCGAACAGGTAAGTCTGTGCTCACACAGTGATGTATCTGCAGTGGGCACTATCTGCCTGTAGAAATCTTGTGAGCCCTCAGCCTTTTCGGGAGGCAGCAGTCAAGGAGCAGAAAGGTAACTAATCAAACATTGCATGAAAAAAGGTCAACTGAAAACTTAAATCAACAGTGTAACAAAATATCTCACCAGTGCATAGTTCACTTCCTTACAGCAGTCAGCAAAAGAGTACTAAAATACCAAGTTTACAGCTGAAGTCACATTCACAATACATTTTTCCAAAGCATGAAGACTTCAAAAGCTATGGCTGAACAGCACATTGCAAACTGATGGGAAGTGCAGTCAAGATTGCAGGTTCACCAAAAAGTACTGGGGAGCAGCTCTGGCTCTGCACTGCCAGGAAAGTGTGGGGATCAGAGCAGGAAGCTGAAGATTTTCCCATTTCCCAGCGTGTTGAGGATGCCTTCATCCAAGCGGTACCTCTGAAGCCAGGGACTTGCACCTCAAGAAGGCAACTTTAATGCAGAAGCATTTTTAGGTGCTTTTCTGTTTGAACCTTGTGCAGAAGGAGCCTGGAATACCAGCTTTTAGATAGCTAAAGGTGAGGAAGAGAAATCCCACCTTCAGAAGCTTCTAGAGACCTTATTCGCAGCAACACTGTGTCACAGGTTCACAGCTTTTATCCATTTACTTATTAGCATTTTATTCTCCCCCAGACATACTATGATAAAACTGCATCCTAAATCTCACTTAACTGAGATCAAACATATCATGAACAGCATGACATAAAAAAATTCTGTTGCTTAATACTGAGAACCACTTTTCCTTGCCTTTGAACAGCAGGAACAGTTTTTCTTGCATTGGATCAAGCACACGTTGGTGGGCATGAGGGTTTTGGTGTTGTTGGGATTTTTTGGTGCCAGGGGGTTTTTGATGGTTTCTTCTTCAAAATCTATATGCAGCTTGGAACTCTATTTGGTTTAGTACACTCCCATGCACAAAGGAAAATACAAAGGAAATTCAATGGAAAAAATTCTTACAGGCTTTAAGGCTTATTTTTCAGATGCACCTGTTCAGGTGCATTGCTCCAGAAACAGAGCAGGGAAAGAATGAGAAAAAGAAAACTCATTTACAGAATTCCAATTCACCTATGAGGATGATCCTATTAATCAGCTTTCATATTGTTCCCAGTGACCTTTTCCTTCCTGTCACACTATTATTACCCTCCTGCTGGTTTTAAATCTTCCTTCCTGCATCACTGAATAAGAAGAAAGTAAGTTAGTTTAGAACAAGCCATGACCCCAAGTACATGAGAGACAAGTGCTGACTAACGATTAATTTTCTCTGAATCATGTTAACATTACTCTCCAGACCCCATCACTTCAAACATAACTGATAAAAATAGTGGAGTGTAAAGTCAGGACTTTTGCAATAGCAGTCTTTCTTAAACCAAAGCAGCAAATGCTTCCCCTTCCATTACCACCAAAAAGCTGTTTCCTGGCAGACCTATCAACAAGACTACAGATTATTCCTATAAATATGAGCTTGAGTAAGTTCTGAAAACTAAAACAAAAATATCTTTCTAAGAGGGAAGAGAAAAATTTTTATTTCCTCTAGCTTTACAAAATGTTTAACTGTGGAGGGAATTTTTTTTCCCAGTATCAGGTGCTGAAATATCCCTGAACAGGACCAGCAATTAGTTTTTCTTGGGATATGTGTAACAGACTACATTGGAGACTGTAAACAGGATTTCTTTCATGTTCTGCTGGACTACACTTATAACTTTTATATTATAAGTTTTCAGTATATGAATCAATTTTTCTTTGCAGAGGCGAGCAAAATATATCTTCTAAAAGTGATAAACTCTTACATTTGCCTCACAACAGAGGTATTACAAATCCAGGTGCTTAAGGTTGTGACTGGATTTGGATTGACCATTTCCAATGCTTCAAGTCCCTTGGAAGTACAATAACTCAGAAAATCTAGTAAAAAAAGAGTTTACCCTTAATAATTCTAACTCTTGTTACATAAATGATTTGGCTGATTTTGTCTGGGTCTTCTTTTTTACCTAGTTTTGTAGCCAGATGTACAGCAGTTTAATTAGGAAATGCAAAAACTAAAAATAAAATGGAAAAAAGAATGAAGAATCTTGGCCTAGAGAACACAGAGACCTCTATTCCATGGTGTCCATTTTCATACAGAAAAATTATGTAGACAAGAAGGTATTATTGTTTTCAAGATTATATCATGTGTTTTAAATGGGCATCACTGACAGAATAAAGGACCACGGATTGTGAGGAAAAGTGCCAGCATGAGATCTTCAGATTCCAAATAAACATGAAAAAAACTCAGAGTTTCAACAATGCAATGAGATTAAGTTGCCATTCCCATTATTTCCTAATGGTCACATTTCTAAAAACAGAGCTAGAAGCCCAAGCCTGACAAACATTTTTTCCTGAGCAAATGCACAGCCTCAGCTAATTAGACTGAGCAGGATAAACTGCATATCAATAACTTGTGTGTTTCTGGGCTCTCTGAACCATGTGCAGAGTTCTGTAGCTGGATGGATATTTGTGGGGTTGTGACTCAACCAAACCTGCTGCGAAAGCATTTGATTCTAAGCAAACCCAATATGAATGCTTGCCTCCCAAATCTGGATCTGAGGTGCATCTGTTCCTCACATTAGCCTTTTATTTATCACTTGCCAGCCTCTCTGACATGAGCTCAAGTGCTGATCCCATGCCAGGGCACTGAGTGGCTGCAGCACAAAGCCTGTGCCAGAACTCCCAAGCCAGACTAGCACCGTCTGTGCTCAGGCTTTTATTTCTCAATTACATTATCCAAGTGAGCACACACTACCCTGTCCTACAGAGATTCACGATTCCAAGGGGTGTCTCTAAAAAAAAGTATAAGAAGGTTAGATAAGTGATCAATTACAGCTTCCAGGCTTATGTGGCATGAATGCAAATAGCTTAAGTGTTAATAAAACCCCTAAGATTTTACATCAGAGGTGCCCGTGAGACTGCAATGCAGCTACAATGACGTGTCAAAGCGTGTATGTGAAGGGCTAGAACTGACAATAGTAATCAATGCCTCCATGTCAGTTGTCACCCATTACCTTTCAGACCCCAGTCCAAAATTCAATCAAGTCTGCTGCACAGGGTGCCTACAATCCCTAAACTGTGCATGGAAGAAGTGAGAAAATGACAAAATAATCCCCTGCACTAATTAGGATACAATTGTTCCTTTCAAAAGCTGATGCACTTGACTCTAGACTATAAAGGAAACAATTGTCTTTTACCAGGATCCCCATACTGAAGATTTGCTCTTGGGTGCTAACATCACTCCTTACAGATAACTTATAAGGAAATTGTGGCTCTATTTAAACACAATCCTTTGCCTTTGGGAGAAGTCTTGCCTCCTTTGTTCAGAAACTTCTTTCTGCTACTGACTTCTGCCATTCGATTCAGCCAAGGAGGGAGAAATCCGTATTTGCTACCTCACAAGAGAGTGCTCAGGCCAACAGGTTTTAAGTGAAGATGCACAGGCACTGAAGAGCCCACACAGTGAAAATGCATCACAGCATTGAAAGTTGTGACTCCTGAGCCAGGCTGGGGCAGTTCTGGGCAAGCAAAATGGCAACATAAGGATATTAGAAATGTTAAAATCTCCCTTACTATCTCTATTACTAAGAGATCTTGATGATTACCAGACATCTTCCTCATAATCCCATTAATGTCATCAGGCACCAAACATATGTGAATCCCAAACTGTTATGCACTGCATATTATTTTCAGACTTCAGGGTTGCTGTTGTTAAACATCCACATCTCTGTTTAGTCACTGAGGTAAAAGATACATTAAGTACCAGTTCATTTGGAGATCCCATTACGTTTGCTGTAAACTGACACTGCTGCTTATCTCTGAAAATGAGATTGCTTGGTTAGACTCAGACCTTGCAAATTAACTGTGCAGATTTCGAAACGCCACTCATCACACTTCTCATCGGGTTCAGTCTTATTCCCAGTGAGTTTCATGATAAATGGCTCAGAATCAATTAACTCTATGATCCTGAACAACTGATGATATACTAGATCTTTTTAATCCTGTTATTTGATAGAGAAACCTCTTACACAAACAAAGAACACTATCACATACAACAGAGCATGGCTGTGCATCTCTCACTGCTCCTTAGTATTTAGCTTGTTAAACCTCAAAAGGCTTCATCCAGTTCAGAAACATGTACAAGCCAATTATACAGACTCATCCAGGAACATTTAGGTGAAAAATTACACCTTACATCTGAACCATTTTTCAAAAAGCTACCACTTTGCATTTCATGCAAAAATAAATGTGTTCATAGGTATGTGTTTTTAGATCTAAATGAATAGAGATATGTATAAATATATACACTTACATGTGAACACAAACATAAATATCTGAACTATAAGATAATACCTCCAGAAATCTGACTACACATTATGCCTATAAAAACACAGGGAAGCCCTTCTGATTGCAGCCATGGTACAATATTTTACACATAACATCTTAACAACACCGAAGGGATGCTGTACCAGTGGCAACTTAACAGCAGTCAGCTATTTTAAAATATCATGATAAACAAGCATAACTTTGAAACCAAAAAAAGCTGCCTTGTCTAAAAGAGATACGTAAAAAATGTGTTCTAGACAAGGCCTTTTGATACAGAAAAGCTCATAGAGACCAGAAGTAACTACTGCTTTTTCAATTCTCTGCCTTCAGCTGTCTGCACTCTCCTCTTGAGCTGTTGTACCTGGTTCACACCACACGTCTCAGGCACAGCTGAAGGCAGCCCCACTTCTGACCCTGAGAGGGTGAAATAATTTTGAAACTATTCTTTTTAATCAGCTATTGATCAGCATCAGGGACTTGGGTTCTTCTGTATATCTGGTACCACATAAACACTAGCACAGAAGTATTTTGAGCTTCAGGTAAATCACAGAGTCCTCAGCCAGTGTCTGTTTTTACAGGTACTTCATATTCCTTTCTTAAATCTTCCAGCTGTGAAAAGGTAGCAAATAAACGCTTTTGCTGATAGAAAAATATTTTTTCTGCAGCCTGTATTATGAAAAAAGATGTGTTTGCAAGCCTGTGCTTCTGTATCTGTGTGTAATTGGATCTCCAGTAAAGGAGGCAGCATTTGGCAACACCCAAACAAACACTTTCAATACACTTCCAAAAACAAAACAACTCAGTTTCAGCGTGCATGTTCCTAGGGGTGGCAGGTACAATAATCCAACAGAGGTGGGGCTCGAGCTCGATAACAAATCCCAGCTCAGGTCACAGGGCTGTGCAAGCTGAGCGCTACAACCTGGCTCAGCTACACACGTTACCACCCACCTGCAACCCACGCCCAGCTGATGCTGCCACATTTTGAGACACACACGCTGAGGCATTTATAAGTCCCAATATGAATTCCTGGTGTCCATTAGTCCACCCATTCCCTCTCCACATCACATCCCTGTTTCTTTGCCTTGGGCAGGGGTGCTCGCTCAGCTTGAGCCAGCAGACAGTTTCTACCACACTGAGCTCTTGGGTGCAGTTTGTCACATCCACACAACCACCTCCAGGGCACCATCTCCTGACTGGTGACAACTGAAAAGTTTCTGCTGACTAAAGCAAACCTGGACCTTAACCTCCACCTTCGAGGAAGAACCTGTGTGGCCACCATAAGATGGAGATTTTCTCACCAGATTCTAATACCTGCCTTTGATAAACACGGTAACTTAACACACTTTTAAAAGAAAATATTTCTTAATACAGTCCTCCATTATTTCCTGTTTATTATGAAGTGTGTGTATGCATATCATGTATCATGAATGGCAAAATCATTTGGTGAGGGTTACCAGACACATAAGAAATCCTATAAAAAAAAAGTGAAATTATATAACTAAACCTGAATTACCAAGAAGAAAAACACTAAAGATAAATGTGACAAAAATCCAGGGCTAGCACACTCGAGGCAGCTATTGTGCCTCCTGCTCAGCCCATCCTTCATCCTGGGGGAATTGCAACCTTTCTCAACCATGCAGGAAATAACACCTGAATTCTAATCCAGGAGCAAACCTGAAGCATGATGACATTCTAGGCATCAGATTTTGTTCATTTCAGTCAGCCCTACAGTCATCTCAGAGCCTTTTTGTTTGCATTTAATTACTTCCTTTTATTACTATTTTCATAATAAGGAAAAGTTGGGATTGCTGACACAGTCCATAGCAGCTTCTCTGGGCTTAGCACATCGATGTAAGCAACTTTTAGTTGTTCATTATTCACAGAGCAAATTTTACTCCAAGTGCCACCAAGTCAATCTAGGTTTTGCTTGTCAGCATGCCACAGTTAGGTTTCTGAGGACCATCAACATCTACCACTGCGCAGACTTCAAATTTATTACACACATATCAATGGTAGTCTCTGAATATATGTAACATTAAATAGCATATTGAAGTCTGGGGGTTCTGTTTGTTGATTTTGTGGGAGGTTATTTATTGGCTTGTGGGGGGTTTTTTGTTTGTTTGGGGTTTTTTAAGACAGTGTATCACTTATTTTAATTGCAAAGGGAACATGGCAAATCTTCCATTAAAAACTTTCATAGATACCAATGTAAGAAAAAGACTATTCCAAGATAACTTGTGTGGTTTTTTTGGCAAATAGCATACTGCAAAAAGTATTTTTTAAATGCAAACTCAATTTAGTAATTTTTTCCAACTGTAAAAAAGGGAATACAAAATAAACCATTTAGATTTTTTGTTTCAAATGACCTTTCTAACGAAAAAGAAATTTAAAAGGGCAAAGCAATAGGAAGATGGAATGAAACATTTAGTTTCATGACAAATTAAACGTTTCAAGTCAACCCAGAAACATTTCCAGGCCAGAAACCAAACAGAAATATCCTGTAATTCCATAAAACTTATTAATAATACCAAAATAGGTATGGGTTATAAATACTAATAAATTTCTAAAATGTGACACTGTACTATCCTTCATCCATTATCTTGATTTACAAACTGTAAAACTGCATTTGTGTTCTATCCAGATTGTAATTTGGCTCAAGTCTAAGGCAACTTTCCATTGAAGTATTTGAAAAGCTTATTATAGCATAACACAAAAAGGAGAGAGCCAAACCTGAGTTTCAGAAAATTATTTTTAAAGCAAAATAAGACTAATGGTTTATGACAGCCTAAAAGACAATTCTGACTCTGACTGCCTGTTATTGCTTTACTCTGGACTTCTAGTGAGAATGTTACTACTAGTAGTTATTCATAAAGTAGAATACTCCTAATATTTAGCACCAGAAGCTATCACTGCACTTAGAATTGCTGTAACCATGCAAGGGTATGAAACAGCATCAAATCCACTCAAAACCTATGTGCTGCTTTCCAATACAAAGAGATGACAAATTCTGAGAATCTTTGAGGGAAAGCACCAAGGTATCAGCAGTGGCTGGAAGACCCTGGAGCAAGAGAGGGACTGATTGGAGGCACAGGATAGACCATGGACAGTTAGGAAGTGTAAATATATGAGGAAACGTCACCTTGTGCCTCTGAGAAGGGAGCCTTTATTTCACAATATTGAAGAAGCAAGCTACTGTGATAACAGAGAAAGAAAGAAAGAAAGAACACATATATAGGGTTCTAGTTCAGCAATACCTAGCTAAATTACAGAGTAATAGAAAATATTATGTTGGAAAAGACATTAAGATTGGGTCCAACTGTTAACCCAGTACTGCCAAGTCCACCACTAAAGAATATTCCTAAGCACCACATCCATGGACAGCCTATTCTGAAGCCTAAACACATTTCACTGAAGAAATTTTTCCTAATATCCAATCTAAACCTCCCTGGTGAAACTGAAGGTCATTTCCTCTTGTCCTATCATTTGTTACCTGGGAGAAGAGTCCAACTCCCACCAGGCTACAGCCTCCTTTCAGGGAGTTGTAGAGAGCAGTAAGGTCTCCCCTAAACCACGTTTTCTCAGCTGCTGCTCACCAGACTTGTGTTCCAGACCCTCCCCAGCTCCTTTCCCAGCACCTCAATGTCTTTCTTGTCATGTGAGGCCCTGAACTGGACACAGGATTCAAGGTGTAGCCTCACCAGTGCCCAGTACAGGGGGACAGTCACTGCCCTGATCCCACTGGCCACACTATTGCTGCTACAGGCCAGGATGCCATTGGCGTTCTGACTAAGGTTAGCTAAGAGGCCAATGTAGAGCTGGCAAACAGACAAATGCTTCTAAAGAATCCAGCCACCATTCACTGGCAAAAGAGAAGTTACTATAAGAATGGCATAAGATAAAAAGGAGCTTAATGCAAAGAAAGTGCTGTTAGAAAATAAATGGATTATCTAGGGAAGAGCAGTTTGGACTCCACTGCAATAAATTGTGATGCATTAGTGTAACATTGATGTTAGACGAACTCCAGGCCATGCAACGCCTATTTACTTTAAAAAATATGGAAAAGAAAAACCTTTAATTATAAAAACTGTAACAAAACACCATAAGCATATTTCAAGGGTATCATACATGGGAAGAGAAAATGTCGACTTGAAAGACAAAAACTTTTGAACAAAATTTCCTCTCAGAACCACTACAAAATTACTCCAAGAAGGTGAACTCCTGGGTGTTCTCAAATTCACCACCCACTTCCCAAGGACAGAATGAATCCTTCCCTCTGACTCAGCCCAGAGCATGAGATTGCTGCCTCTCCAATTTGTCTCTGAAGTAGAATAAGGTAAGCAAGGGTTTCACCTGCAGTCTTCCTTGTAGAAAATTTTCAGAACCTGTCACTTTATCCAAACCTACCCTCACACAGAGCTGCTGTGGTGCTTAGTTCCACATCAGGAGGGAGTATAGGCTCCTCATTCCATGTCCAAAGCAGTTGTGTTGGGTCTACCTTGCTGAAAACAACCACCATTTTGTCAGAAAGCAAACGTCATTCTCCAAAATAAATTCTGTCCTGTAAAATGCTGTTGTGCACACATCCAGTGCCTTTGGATGGCTGCTGAAGACATTTGTAAGAAACTCTGTGCCCTAACACAGCAATCTGATTCCACCCCAGAAAAGCTCATTAGAGATAAGAAAAACAAAATTCAAATGGTTTGGTCTTTTCTGTGAGACAAGTCCATAAAAGCCCTGCCTGTCTGAGAATGAGGAGACCAAGAAAAACAAATATCATAGGTAGCCTGGAAACTGAAGTGCCTCAGGGGAGCTGCTGAGGTGGAGTGTCATCTGACAAAGGAGCAGGAGAGCTCAGGGGCTGGAAGCACTTACTGAAAAAGATGGAAAACAATTGAACTGGATTCTGGGCATCCACTGAGAGTGTGAAGTAATGGGAACCTCAGAAGTTTATCTAGCTAGGAATGGCAAACAACAGCAAAACAGAGCTATGGCAATAGAGCCCAAGGGTTGAGCTGGAGGCTCACCAGGAATGTCACACTGGAGGACACACACAGTCCAACAAAGAAGCAGCTTCATCCAAAATGAGTTATTGCATACAGGGGCCTAGAATCACTCTGTGGGGTCTGCCAGTGATATCCAGGCTCACAGTTTCACTCCCATCTCTTAGGACTTGTCTATGTTGTATATTTGGCCTGAAGCCTGGGCTCAGGGGCTTTGGCCTGGCCAGTCTCCTGACTGATTGCTGCTAGAGTCCAAATTAGCACACAACCAGCATGGCTCCCCTGCTGAGAGAAAGCAACTGAGAGCCCAGAGGCAGGAAAGGGAAACCTCTTAACCCACTTCTCAGCTGGGTTTGGAGCCCAAGAGTATCAGTGCTCCTCCTCTGCTCCAGAGCAGTCAGTTTGAGGTAGCCCAAACCCCTGTGGCCCATGGCAGGCCAGAAGAGAGTGCTTTCCTTCCATTGTCTAAGAGCTGAGAGGCACCAAGGAGCTGGCCTGTGCCACCTCTCATCTGCTGCTTTCTGTCATTAATGCAGACTCCTGTGTTGACATTGCTTCAAAGCATCTGAGCACACCTCAAGTCCAGGAAAGCTGGAGATTTGCCTCTCAGAAGAGAAACCTCGGTGTCACTGACCAGGCTGAGGTCAATGACGCTGTTTATTTAACAGTGTGGATGGTTGGTAAATGGCGACATAAACATTGATTCAGGCCCAAGTCAAACACAGAATGCAAACCTGGCCTGAGTGGGGCCCAGCTTACCAGTTATTTTACTCTGCCAAGAAAGCAGAGCAGGAATTAAAGAGGGATGAACTGACCATGGAAAAGCACAGCTAAACAAAAGGACACGTCTGTGACACACCATTACTGCCTCAATGGAGGTAGTACTGAGGCAGCCTACAAAACCCCCTCAAATCATGAAACACTGGCTGGATGCAGGGATGCCATTCATCTCAGGATATAGCAGAGCTGGATTTGCATTGTCTGGTTCCACGAATTATTTAATAGGCAATGGTAGCCAGCAGCAGAACTGCAGATCTTACAGCCTTCCAAAACAAACCTCTCCAGCTTCTTGCTTCATTTGCCTTACACCTTTTGAAGTGCTACCAAACAAGTTAGCAGGCAAGAATGTTTGCAATACAAAAAAAAAACCCCAATAATGAAATGTTGCAAGAACACTGATACAAAGTAAATTTCAGATTAGTGACATAAAAAAAAAAAAAAAACCAAACCTGAAAAACCCACACAGCTACAACACCACCACCAAAACCACAACTGCAAGGGACATACTGTTATAAAAGGGATTGATAAGTAACATGCTCATTTGATTCTGGTCAAAATGCAATTTATTTCAGTCTTTAAAGGTTGTGACAAACTATGTGTTGGGTACTGATGAAGAATAACTCAGTGAATTACAGTAAAATAAGCCAATTTCAGAAAATCATTATGTCTGTACAGGATTAATAAATAGAAAAAAGGCAAAAGTCATCAAGTAAGTTATTTATTAGAAATTATTCACTCAACTCGAGGAATAATAATTAATTACAAAATTAGCAGGCATGTGACAATAGACTGATTGGTTTATAGTGTTTCTACCCTGAAATACAATTAATTAAGAAATGACAGTTGTGATAACAAGTAGCCAAGTTACACAATGAAATTAGATCTTGTCTTTTAATTGTAAGTAATTATATCATCACCTGTCTGTCCAACCAGTATCTAAGCAAATCTCTGGCCTGTAAAGAAGAGAAAACTTGTTGGCTAAAAAGGGTATAGAAAATAGAAATCCTTGTCAAAAGAAATATACACTAAATCCACAAACAGTGCATGTTAAACTCTACGATCTTAGAGGTCTTTTCCAACATAAGCAATTCTATAATTCCATGGCTTCTTCAATGGCCCCAGTGACTGTTACAGACATGGATGAATAATATTTTAAAAATAAAAACCCTACAGCTGAGGCCAGCAATTTTTTTAAGAATTTCTACTCCCAGAGCAGATTGCAAGGAAAGATGACAGTTAAAAGACCTGTACCTGGTTGAAATTTGGTCAGCTGTTATTAGCCAATATGCTATTTATCATGCCTCCCACCTGTTGAGCTGATTAACATGAAACAAGTTACATCATGATGGTTTCTCTTGCCAGACTGGCTGTACCTTAAGACTGATCATCTACTCAGTGAAAATTTTCTCTGCTGGTGAGGAACAAAGGGCACAACTAAATAGTACCATGACATCTGAACTAATAAAATCAGGCTCCTGCAAACTCTGGCAGAAGATTTTTTAGAGTTTGGGGCATTTATAAAGTACTCCTTCCATATGCACACCAATACCAAATAACGTATGAAGTCGGCATGCAGCCTTTTGCATTGGTAGAAAACACATAGGACAGAATGATGGGATGTCCTCTTGACATATACTCCTCCTATTTACAACTCAAAGTTTTGAGAGGCTAGTGTCTTTATGATAACTCATCCCTCTGAAACTGAAATTAACCACAAAGTATAATCATGCAAGCCATATTTCCTTAGGAAATCAGATAAAAAAGAAGTATCTTGATTTACCTGCTTCTAAAACTCTCACTGCGTTCACACATCAGGCTTTTCAGTTCATTCCTGACAACAAAGGCAACTGGAATATTTACCTCAAAACCTGGGGCTTGGGGTTCTGATCACATCACAAACTCAGAAACTTCAGAGTTTCATTAATGCCAATGGAAATACAGCTCTGTGAAACAAAGCAAATATTTGAAATGATAGCACTAAAAACTCCTCTACCAAAGTGTCCCCATGTATTTCTGGATTGCTGCCTTTCCTACATTGCAAATTCATAACAATTTTAGATTTGCGCCCTTTTTTTTTTTTTTTTTTTCTTTTCAAGGCTATCAGCTCAATATTTCTGCTTAGGGATTTGCTCATTTTGATTTTTTTTAAATGCATTTGCCTTTATACTAGTGTTGGATATCTCAGTTTTGCTTACACATTCAGTGCTCAGATGATTTGCTCTGATGGTGCCGGTAATCTGTGAAACTGAAATACGTGACAGAAAAGCTCATACAAAAGCCATTCAGAAATAAATCTGAGAACTGGAACCAAGGGATGATGACATGTCTGTATCCATGCTACATAAACACAGAAAGATTTGGTGGTCTTTAGTTCCACAGCACCCACATGTACAAATGTGGGAACCAGTTTATAATTTAACCTCACCCATTTAAATGCCCCAGAATGCTCTACATATCAAAGGGGATACAAAGTTAGAAAGCAGAAAGACTGAAGATACTGGGACTTCTACAGCAGCACTAGAACAGCTGGTGCAAAGAGCTGCTATGTCTCAAATTATCATCAAAAACAAATTACTGCCTCCTTTTCTATGTTTACAGAGGAAGGAGGATGGGGAATAAAATCAAACTCAATCAAAGAAATGCTCTTTAATAAAAACAAACATGTAAAATTATTTTTTAAAAAATCAGAGATAGATTCTGTTATCGGTTGGCTTTCTGGAAAGCCATGGCCTTCAAAATCACCACACCTCTGAAATGAGACCACACTGAAATGTTAGCTCCATATTTGAGGTTTAGAGAGTGTGATTTTCACATTAAACACCATTAAAATGAGAAATTGGTTATATAGGCACTGATCAATGGACACAACATAATGAAATAGTGCAGCTCACTTTTCTGTTTGATATTAAGAGTCTTGTGATAAGCATGGAGGGAAAGAGTGTGCACTCTATCAATATTGTGTGATGACGATGATCCTCTTTTGATAAATGCATGAACTGTGAGATTTGTGTATTTCCATAGCAACTTTAAGTCTTTGTCTAAATAAAAGTATCACGGGCAGGTCAGCTTTCTTTACTTGTATGTAGGAAGAAGGAGGGATGGAGAGTGATAAATATGAAGGCTGTCATACTTGAGATACACATTGTTTCAGTACTGTAAATTGCTATCTAACTATTTAAGTACAAAGGCTACATGCTCTCTGTTGTATTCAACTTATAAATTCCATCCATTTGCTGATGTAAAAATAAAGGTTGCTTAACTTCTCCATCTTGGTTTGCTTATATACATTCAAATACAGCTTCAAGACTCAAAAATCTAAGTGCTTAAGGAAAAAAAAAGGATTATGACATTGTTAGCAGCATGCCAGCTCCCTGAAAACCCCTCCTGTCATGATCCATTAATTGCAGTACTGAAGACACAGATTACTGGCTTCACTGTATACAGTGCTAAAGGTAAATAAGCATTATCTACAAAGGAAGGTGCAAGCTTGATTGAGATTCAGAGTAAATGAAATCTGAATGATCAGGAACAACAAAGCATTCAGTCTCTGTTTTAGCAAGGTCTAATTTTTACTTAGAGGGAATGTTTAATAAATAAGGCAGTTACAGTAAGCACATAATGGTACAATGGGTCTGGAGTGACTGGGACCATGGACACTCATGGCCTGGGTACTGAAGAGGGTCGTGCCCCACAGTACAAGCTTCCCTCTTGCTGCCTTTGGCTGGCTGGAAAGGAATGCCTTGCCCTAAGCAATGCAATGTCTTCAGCAGCTGCAGTGGTCTAGCATTTATCATTTTTATTGCTGTAACCTTCTGCATGTGTACATTTCTTTTGGTGATTTTTTTCCTGCAGAAAGGATCTTAGCAAATCTAAATGATTTCCTGTGCTGTGTGATGAGCATGTTCAGATGATTCTATAAAAAGTGCTATCTCCTACTTGCTAAAGGATATATACACCTGGGATATATTTTTTGTAATGATATTTTCTACAGTTTGCCATATGAGCAGTTGTCAACTTGGAGTAAAATCTCTTTCCTGCCAAATTTTCTGTTCTGCTCTGCATCTCACTTGTTTATGAACCTGATTTGTTATGGGTAGACTCTTCAAGGATATGCACTATCTCTTGTTAATTTATTTTTCAGCAAGTGTAATAAAATTTTTTTGAATACTTGAAAAAGTTAAATGAAGCTAAGTTTTTCAATGGTTTACACTGGCATCATTCTGCCAGGCTGAACAGAATAGTGATGATTTAAATCAGCTGTTTATTTAGTCCATAAAAGAACAGAACAGCAGGTAAAAGTATTAATTACTCATTGTGAAAAAATTAAAACAAAGTTCAGGAGCTCAAATCTTGCCCTTTAAAACCAATAAAAAGGAAAGCCTACTTTAGGTACATTTTATCAATAATGACTTAGGTGACTGGGGTAGTACTTGCACCATTGTGGATGATCACAAAAGTGTATTATCCCTGGAAAAGGAAAACAGCACAATATCACCATCTCTCTACAGCTCAAGAGAGGGAAGGAGCACACTAGAGTAAGTGGAATCCCCAAATTTCAGTGGATGGTTTAAATGGTACTTTTTGTATTCTGCTAATTATTTTCTGTATTTCTCTGCAAAAATGCTCAAGTTGATTTTGGAGCAACAGACGTCCCACGTCCTATATAAGTACACAAAATATCTGGAGGAGAGTAAGAGTCACTATTTCCCTCCAACCTAAGGAGTATGAAGCAGGAAAGTTCTGAAAAGAGGGGAGGAAAGAGACTGCTGATCCTCAACCTCCCTGTACCAAAATAGGTTCGAGCCTGCTGGACAGAGCAGCTGAGCCAACACACTTTGATCCCTCTTGAGATCCAATTTCACAGTTTGCAACACAGGGCAAGGGCTCCATCCAGAACAGATTTACACAGAAAGCCAAACGGGTGATCTCCTTACTACCACTTTCCCCTCTTGCCTCTGGAGCTTGCAGCAGCTGTGCAGTTTGTTTCCCCTCACATGTGTCACTGAGGATGCATCTTTCCCATTGCAATTACAGGGGTAAGTGATTGCAGGGGTGGATTTACAGATCCACGGTGGCTTGTGCAGAGCCTTCAGTTTGCTGAATTTTCAGCAGGCAGGTGAGCTGGGCTCTTGCACATCACCAGATGTTTCACTTCTGTCAAAGTACAAGCACCAGACAAACCTCTGGTACCTGGCAGCAGCAGAGCTCAAAAGTGAGAACAGTGAGTGTCAGAGATACTTCTGAACATCATAGAGAAATGAGAGTTATGTACCTCCCTGATGCACTGGAACAAGAGTGGAGTTTGTAGAATTGCAGTCTGCGGTGTAGCAATTTAAATTTGTGCTCAAAGAGATGCATCCCCTTCAAGATAGTGCAAACTTAGGCCCTGACTGTGAAATGGTCCCAAACAAACCAGAAGTGACCTAGCCACTATACTGTACTCGTTGCACATGAGCTGATTTGCATCTTATCCCAAAAAGAATTCTTACCCATCTATTTGTCCTGGCAGGAAGGCATCTTTACCACCAGGCTATAGCTGTTTGTTTTTTCTCTTCCACCTCCTTTTCCTAAAGCTGCTGTGTAGGCATTTCCACCCACCACTCAGACTAAATTAGAGACATCATGCTCTGTGACAGGGAGGCAAAGTATCTTGCTATGGTCCCAAAAGCTTTGCTCCAATCTCTATTAAGGCTTTGCTCACCTGAAAGGGTAATCCCAGTTGATAACCTGGTAATTACAGGTGACCACATATCATTGCTCTGGGTTGTATTAGCTGGGATGGGTCACCTGTTCTAGGGTGGTCCTTGGAACTCTGGAAAACCCTACTTGCAGCTGCTCCTAACCCCTGCATGGTGGTTACAGACATTTTTAAATCCTTTTGTGGAGTTTTGTCCTTAGGGAGCTACATTTTGTCTGAAGCATCTGTATTGCTGAGTTTATTGCACAGCCAATTGAAAATACTGCCTGTTCCAGAGAACAACATGGATTCAGACAGTAGGTTTCATGGGTCTATGATACTCAGGGGGATGAGCTGAGATAAGCAAAGAATAAACCATTTCATCTGAAGCTGGTGAAGTAAACACAGTCCATGTATTTCTGTGTCTCTCATTAAGAGCTACATATCTGCATTTGTTAATTAGTCATGAAATGACAGGGCTGGCTGCAGGGGAATCTCTTCATACCATCACACTGCTGATACAGACACATCACTGTAACAGCTATGAAGCCAGGGCTCTACCTCGCAGAAAATTTCCATCAGCTCAATTAAGTGCTGCTCAGTAGTCTGTGCAGATAGAATGATAATCAGCAGTTGCTGCTGGACACACAGGACAGTTTATGCACCTATAGATCTGTTAAAGCCAAACACAAATACTAGCAAGTCAAGTGAATCCAGCAGATTGCAGATGCTCCTTGGAAAACAAAGCCTGCAAGACACTATGCAGTGCTGGCTACTTGCTACAGAAATGAGCCAGTGTGTGCATGGTGCTCATGTAGTAAGCTGCAGAAACATGTCCTCATATTCCTTACTCAGAAAAGTCTGAGAATCATGTCTCAGCCTGAAAACCTCTTAGAAACACTGATGAAAATTACTTTCCATCATCAAAAAAGTATTCACACCTCAGCAAGAAGCCAAATAAGGACACTGTTTTGGGAGTGTCCCAGACACTGAACTATTGTTTTTAATCCTCTTACTTAAATACGCACAAGCACAGAAATCTCCTAAGGTGCTTAGCGCTGTATTTGACAGAAACAATCCCTGCCCGTGCAAAGGTGAGGGAAAGGGAACTGAGCAGACATGCCTGCAGTCATGAGCAGGGAAAGTTCATGGCCTGGGTCAGCAGACTGCAGGCACAGAGCAGATCAGCACAGGGTCCCAGGCACCCTGCCTGCTTTCTGCCAGGAAGGCTGGACATGCCTCAGGAGGCTCATACACAGCCCGGGTTTCACATCCCCTGGGGTACAGGGGTCTCATGTGCAGTGCTAGGCTGGCCTTTCCTGGCAAACACACTCAAAAGCCACAGTGTGGAAGGAGATCATCCTGTCAAGTAGATTCTAAACTAAGAGGAAGCTTTCTTTATATTCCTCAACATGATTGTCTGAGCCCAGCAGAATTTCTCTTTGCAGTCTCTGCTACACAAAATCAGCTGGATCCACCCAACACATCACTGTTTTCCAGAGCAACCTCAACAGCAGCCTAAGCAAGGACAAAAAGCACAGTTCTGTACCTCTGTTTCCTTCTCTCCCATTCTTTTCCTGTTCTTGCCTCTTCTGTTCTCCTTTTATCTGTCACCCTCATTCTTTACCCATTATTTTCTTTCTCCTTTTTGTAATTTCAACTCCACTGCCATCTGCAACCCCTCTTCCCTAACAGTGCTACTCAAGAATAGTTTATGCACACTACAGAACTGTGTGCAATTAGTGCCATGTAAATTGGAGGCTCCTAGGTAATAGAATCTGCTTTTACTTGCATTAAAATAGCAATCAGGATTACTGAGATATAATGGGAGAGAAAAGTGAGACCAAACCTGCCTGCGAGATTTCAGATGATAAATATAGTTTGTTTGTTGGGTTGGGATTTGTTTGTTTGGTTTGGATTTTGAGTTTGGTTTGGGTTTCTTTTTTGCAGGGAGGGGTTGGGTTTAATATTAGTGAAAGCAAGTGAATACACATCCATGAGAACTTACAGGGTTAGAAAGATACAATTTATGCAAAATAGGACATGCAAGACTAAGACTAAATGTCTATAAAAAAAGTCACTACACAATATGTGAAATCTTGGGGGGACATGGTGTGGCTGGTTGCAATATCAGTGTTTTATTTCTAGGCCAAATTCTCATTATGAACATCAGAAACAGCAGAAGTACATACAACTAGGCATCATGAACATTTGTGCAACTTTGAAAAATGTCAGGAATGTGGAGAAAATAAGTTGTGTGTGACAAGACCTAGAAAATCTGTTTGTTCCTGGTACCTATTCCTTAGCAGCCATCAGCTCTTCTGTAAAAACAAACATCAAAGGTCTGAAATTCCACAATGACTTTTGATGTCTGCACAAGTTCAGTAGTTAAAGTTGAAGACTTGTCACATGAGGAGTTTATGCCAATTATAAAGCATAAAAAAGAAATCACACACATGCAGACATATGTTCATTATTAAAACAACAAGTCCACCACTCTCCTTCTCCATTGAATGTTTGGCCTATTTTATGAGAAAATAAAAATGAAAAATCACTCCAGTTTTCAAGGTAAAATACTTGAAAGAAACAAATAAATTTCAGTAGTAGTTTTCCCTGCACGCCTTCCTGGACTCCTTTTTCTACTGAACTGTGCTGGTACATTTTTCAGCTTAACCCTCACATGCCCTTGTTATTTTTCTGTAATTGATACTTCTTCCTTCTTCAACTACAGGAGCCTGGATTGCTACTTTTTATACGATTGCCCAATAGACAATTTGGTTCCAATGTCATCCAATGGCATAAAATAATTTTCCCTGTGCATTTTAAAAAAGAAATTAGATTACACATTGTCTAAATGTTGCCTATCATGCTTCCTTTAGTTGCCCCTTAACACTGCCAACATTTCACAAGGCTGTATTTATCCCCTAATAAATGAGTGAGCAGACCCCAAATTGGTGCAAACTGGCATAGCTATTTTAAAATCACTTTCCAAATATTTTCACAAGCAAAAGCTATAAAATATTAAAGCTTATGGGTATATAAAGTGAGAGTGAGAATAGATAATCTACAAAGCAAAACCACAAACTGAATCAAGCCAAATTGCTCCACTTCCTGTCAGGTAATGGGGCAGGGAGGGGAGGACTGTTTACCTGAAATGATTTTTAATGGAGTAATTTTTAACTTCAAGGTAAATTTTCTAAAACATTGTAATAATATGGTATCCAAACCTCATTGTCTTTCCAACAGGCACTTGTGAATTTTTTGGTGAAACAGCTTATGGGAAATAGTGATGTATGAATATCACACAGAAAGTCTGATTTGCTGCTGCAAACCCACCTTCCCAGATCCTACACTGGAAAACAACCTTGCTACAGTGGCTGCCAGAGCAAACCCACAGGATACTGCTTGGAAGCCCTCAAATCATAGCTGACATATTCAGGGATTCCTGATTTCCTGCCACTCATTTTGCATCCTGAGAGCCAGCATAGCTCCAACCTGAACAAGCCTTGGCACCTCAGGGAGCTTCCCAAAATGCTTCCAACAGGTTGGGAGCTTCCCAGGGTGCCCCAAGGAAGCACTGTAGAGCCAGGAGTCAGAAGTTATAACTGGCCTTTCATTTAGGAACATTTAAACCATGTTTCCCCACTTTCCTGAACTTAAAAGTTTTCTCATTTTCCTTTGAGTGGAAAATTTTGAAATGTCATTTTTTGTTCCAATTCAGTACAAAAACATACTGGAATTCATGTCTCCTCAAGTACAGTCCCCCATCATAAAACTTCTGAGTCTCAGTTAGTTCTTCTGTCTTCAGTGCCTTTGAAAATCACTCCCTGAGCTCTGTCTGATGAAATCATAAAAGCAAATGCATGCTTTTACTTTATATTTAGTCAAATAACAGATGTTTAAGTATTCTCATCATATTCATCACACAAATATCTGTTCAAAAGCTTTGTTTCACAATATTGTGGGAATTATTCTCCTTCATACAAATGCTCATATTAGAATGCTGGAAAGACAATTCGTGCATAAATAAGAGCATTTATGGCTATTCATTGTTTGTTACTTGGTGTTCATTTAGGTGTTGGTGAGGGAAGAGCAACTGGCATCACCTAGCTAGATGCTAGAGCGTTGGACTCTGCACAGCATCCTCATCTCTAAATTGGAGACATGGATTTGGTGGATGGATCACTTGGAGGGTAAGGAATTGGCTGGACAGTCACACCCACAGTGTGACCCCACCTGGAACACTGCACCCAGCCCTGGGTGCATGACAGGGATGTGGGTCTGCTGAAGCAAGTCCAGAGGAGGCCATGAAAACGCTCATAGGTCTGGAGCTCCTCTCCTATGAAGACAGGGTGAGAGAGTTGGCATTGCTCAACCTGGAGAAATCTTACAGCACCTTAAAGTGCATAAAGGGGGCCTACAAAAATGTTGGAGTCAGACTTTTCACAACGAGAGAATAAGGGATAACGGCCTCAAACTGAAAAATGGTAGTTTTAGATTAGATTCTTCACTCTGAGGGTGGTGAAGCCTTGGCACAGGCTGCCCACAGAAACTGTGGATGCCCCATCCCTGGAAGTGTTCAGGGCCAGGTTGAATGGGGCACTGTGTAACCTGGTCTAGTGGGAGGGAGGTGTCTCTGCTCATGGCAGGGGGGTTCAATGAGATGATCTTTAAAGTGTTTCCCAATCTATCATTATTCTTGTAAAACAATTTTATCATGCAAATAACAACCTATGATTTCTGTAATCAACTATACACTACACACAATGAACAGGGAATGAAGCCAATGTAAGCAACAAACTGGAAGCTTATTTCCCAAAATTGATCTGTAAATAGTTAACCAAATTACAAAAAGTTGGATGTACAGAAAAATAGTGAAAACTATCTCCTAAATACACTACTAACATTTCTTCAGATCACTACAGAAGAGTGGATAAATCACCTTGGTAAAAAGAGCATGCAGCATGCAGGAATTAGCTCTGCCACCTCTCCCCCCTACCAGGGCATGCCCTGATACCTCAGCTGAGGAGGGGCTTTTCCACAGCTGCCTCCACCACTGCTCCCTGGATTGTGGGAGCTGCAGGGCTGCTTAGGAACATGCCATTTGTGCTGGAAAGCATCCTAAAGCTTTTGAAATCCCAGCTGCCACAGGCTGCTCTTGGGAAAACAGGATCCATAAAATCTTGGTGCAAAACTGTGTCTCTGCAAAATAACACAAAAGGGTTTTGTGCCATGGTAATCGGATCCCATCTACAGCATTCACTTTAAGACAAATAGGAAGTGATGAATGAGACTCAAATTCTTTTTGGTATGCACTAGCAGCCTGAGATTTCGTTAAGACCAGAGATATGGATAAGGAATGCAGTGGCCATACTTTTCCTATGAGCTGTTTTGAGAGGTTCTCTCAACAGTATTTCTTTAGCAATGAACTTAGAGCTGCTATTTTCTGGGCAATTGGATCACACAGACTGAGGTGAAAACAGAGGCCAGGTAAGGTGCAGTATCCTCTATGTGAGCATCACCCAAGAGTGATTTCCTGAGAGGGATATGACCATGACATCTCAGAGTGGCACTCTGCTCCACTTCATTGATATCCATTCCTAGAATAGTTATGCATTCTTGGCCCCAGATCTTCTGAAACTTTTGAAAAACTTAAGATTCTGTTGGCTTTTATCAACAGATTAAGGGCCTGAGCAGTTCACAAGATTATACCTTGTCGAATACAAGATCCATTAGCTATAATTTCTGCTTGCCATTCAATTCTTTAACATACCCACACACCATTCCCAGGGTATGAAACTCCAGGGATCCCCTTGCACTGGGAAATTGTAAGAGTCAACTTGCAGGAGGCAAAGAGAGACAATGAGCTCATGAGCTTCTCTGCTTCAAATAACAGCTGAAAAGTCTTTGGGGATAAAGAGGGAGAAGCAGAAATAGGATGTTTCTGCTGATCTTTGGAAACCTTCCAACTTTAGCTTTTCAGCTGATTCAGATGCATTGCAGGCTACTAGCTCCAGGGTTTAGCAGGGACAGAGATGCAGTAGCAAGCTGAGAGGCTCTTTGAGCCACTCTGTGCTCACCTGTCTGGCACAAGGGGAAAGAGCAGAGCCACTGCCCCACTGAGTCAGTGCAGGTTCCTTGTCCAGGCATCCTGGCAAGCATCAGTGCAGCCTGTGAAGCTGAGGTCAGTGTCACAAGTTAGACTGCGGCTGAGCCTCCAATATCCCACAGGAAACACAAGCAAATTTTCTAGCATTCTACAGAGAAATGCACACAGCTCTCTGCACCACAGAAGGCTCAGAGGATTACTTATCACCAATCAACAAGTCCATCCCAGAGCCCCAGTCAGAACCCACTCCATTGCAGCTCATTCTTGGCAACACAAACTCTTATCCCTGTTTGAAAGACACCCTCAAGCACAGTGTCAGTGTCACATCAAAGGTTTTGGTTGAACAGGGAGAATTGCAAAACTTTCATGGGGACTTTTCCAAGAGTGGAATGTAGTGTAGAGGTATTTCTGCTCCTTAGTATTTTACACACATAAGAGAAGCTCGAGGCCTTTGGGAATGTGGAGTTTAAGCCTTGGATTGTCACTGTATTATCAAGCCAGGCATACTGTTGCAGCAGCAAAAATGACACATACACAGTCTGAAACTACAAACTCAAAATTCAGGTGAAAATCTGACCTGGTGGAATACCATATGATATTTTGAATTCTATTATTTAGCAATTTTAACAGATTTAATAACTTCACTCTAAGATATTATTTTATTGCTGAAAGAATCATCTGTTGACACATTGTGCAAGTATTTTTGAACCACATAATAATATTATTCAAGACCAAAACAATTATTATAAATCTAATTATTCTAAAACCTGGAACATTAAAGGTCACTAAGCCTGGCTCTTGGCAGCTACATTTATTTACTTTCTGTTTCTGACAACTGACTTTCAGAAACACACTAAAGGTGCTTTTGCTTTCAGAAGTGTCCTGTTATGAGAAGTGAAATGCTCAGTCTCCATTAAGGGCAACATCCCAAAGACCATTAACACTCCTTCACTGTTGAACACTTAAACCTCTTCTCCTAAAGGATGTTATGGTGCTACTTATTCACTTATACAGCGATTTTATTCAAATTTTTTTTTTTTGTGGTATTCTATTACTCACATGAGTGTTTTCTAAGATGCTACCAAAGCAGGAGTTCCCTGTGGTCTTGGGGCATTTTTGTTAGCTCCTCAGGAAGCCAATAAATTGGAGTACTTGGTGAGAAAATGAGATCCCATGCCCTATTTGATATGTGTTTATGTTCTATTAGAATAAAGAGATGTGCTACAGATAGCGAAATTCTATTCATTAGCTGGTATTTATTATCAGACTGCAGCTGCAGCCTTTGGGCTGGCTGACATACTTAAAGTGTTTTCTAATATAATAAGTACTTTGGAGAATAATAATGTTAGCATTATGAAGCCAAATCCTAAGACAGTTACAAAAAAAGCTACTCTTATTTACTCAGTTAACTTGCTCAAAGTTGAGCTGACATTAAAAGCTGGATTTGGGCTGCATACTTAAATATATGGTAATACAAAGTAAGAGTGTAGTGCCAAGCTGTCTGAAATTGCATTGACTCCTACCAGTGAACCCACACCACACAAAACAATCTGTCTCATCAGGAAGATTTAACAGCACTGGTCCAACCCAATCCAGTTGGGATTAGCCTAACCCAGCAACCTCAGCAATGCCTGGAGTTAGAGAGCCCTTGGCTGCTGGAATGCAGCACAGCCTGGCCTGGAATTTGAACCACTGCACCAATGCTGTTATTCTCCACTTCCATATTCATGCAAAAGAAATCATCTCAGGCTCATTTTCAGCAATTAATTTAGAATTTTCCTCAACTTTCAGAGGTGTGAGCTCCCTTTCTGTTATGCAGAGCAGTCCTAGAAAATAGTGATGGTCCAAAACATAACTTCAGGAGAAATACTGTCTAGTGCTAACCTAATGTCACCACTGATTGCTACAAAAGAGTGGAAGAATCTAGCAGCTATTACAGATTTGTTAAACTTGTCACATCTGCAAATTCAATCTACCAATGCCTGAAATGAGTCTACCCAGAAAGCAAGTTTACATGAAAGAAACAAACAAGAATGATCACACGATTCCAAAGGACAGGGAATGGAAACACAGGAGCACTTAACGGAGCCAAGTGCAGGGAGAGCACAGCCAGAGCAACAGTAAATTGGCTCTCTTCTTTATTCACCAGCCACTGGAAGGAAGACATCAAGTGCTTTGAGAATGGATCTCAACATTTTTGTGACAAGAACAAATTTAACTTTCACAAACAATGGATGTCACCTTGCAAGACATAACTTTTCTCTGACGACTCCCAGTATCTTTTCATAGTTCCTGATTTCTTCTTGACCCAAGTACAATTCCATTTATCCCAAGTCTTGTCTCACTTCACTCTTTTCACCCTATAAATTTCTACCCCAGCTCTCCAACTCCTTGCTTGTTCTCACTTATCCCTCATTCACAGTCTTCCTGACCATGTCGTTTTCTTCCAGATTACCCCCCCACCCTCACTAGTTCCGATTTGCAGCCTCAGGCTCACTTCATCAGAAGAAAACTTGCCTCATGATCCAACCTCAGCTTCCTTCTGCTTTGCACAGCTCTTAAAGCCTGCTTGTCTCACCCTTGTCCTAAGCTCTCCTCATTTCTTATCATCTCTGCACCAGAAAATATATATTTTCCATCTGATTTGTCCCACATCTGCACAGCCAGCAGAGGTGATCACAGGGAGAGCCCACAGAGCACTTGGATGCCCTGAGGGGATGCTTAGAGCAGCACTCAACCTTAGGTGAAGTCATCTGTTTCTACTGAGCAATTCTGAACCAAAATGTCTTGATGTTTGGCTTTGATCAAATCCATCCTAGGTCTATGTCTTAAAAGAACAGCAGAAAACAATCCCTGATTCCAGAACCACCTCTGACCTGAAGTTCTCCTGGAAATACAAAAGCATATCAGTAGAAGAGAAAGTCGGAAAATTCCTTTTACCAGAGTGAGTAAATATTAGGAAGGTATTTCAGCTGAAATACAATACAGATAAGGGACATTCTTCACACACACACAATTAACTTGCAAAGAATAAATTTATGGCAGAATTCAGAGATTTTTATCTCAGAGAATCAGTTTTAAGAACAACTTCCTAAGTTGTTCCACGATTCCCCAAGATCCCCACATCCTGGAATAAAGAATTATAGGATGTACTTTCCTGAATGGTTTTGCCTAGAAATCAGACTTGATGCCCTTTTATTTTTCCACAATATTCAACACATAGCAAACATGCAGCATGAAATTTTTTACCCTAAGAAATAATTTACATGTAAGGGATAACTATGATGAAGAATATTAAACAACCTCAAATACCACTGTTGCCATCAGGTCTGACAAAAAGATACAGAAGAAAAAACTTCACATGCAAGAAAGAGAGGAAACAGATACTACACAAAATCATCAATGCTTTTTGAAAAAGTCACAAACTTCCAGTACCAGCCTCTATTCCAGCCCAGTAGTGCCAGAGTGTGATGATGCTGGGTCCGCTGAAGGGTATCCTGGATGTGCAAATGGAGAGATGCAGACACACTGCTCAGGATGGGAACAAACCTGAAGGGGGGTTTTTGCCTTAGCCCCAATAAATAATACTTCACTGCAGAATTCAGCATTAAGCAATGGGTCCTAACTGCTTGGAAAGGGTCAGGTTCAAAAGAAAATCACTGGGTTTGTTCATTGTCTCTTTATGTCTGACAAATGGCTACGTGTTTACTGGAGACAGAGAGGTTGTAGCCAAATGTTAGGTATTGAAAGAGCAGGGAGACCTTGTAAGAATTAGTGGAAAGGTGAAAACCCCTAAGGCATGACCACAAAAAAACCCAAAAAACCAAAAGGACCACCAAAAGAAAAAAAAACCTGAGAAGAAATCAGATACACTTACATTAACATAGAACTAATTTGAAATAATTAATTACTATTTCAGAGAGAAAATACTCATTAAAGATTTAGCTGAGGTGCAAGAAATCACAATAGGCATATTACAAGACCTAAACCCTCACCAGCAAAGAGCAGGTTTTTTAATTCCTGGTATTTTTGAGACAAAATAAATGGGAACCAGGTGTTATTTTCCTCCTTCCAGGAGGGAAAAATAACTAAAAATTGAGTACACTGTCGTGTTTGAAAAATTATTTTCTAATCAGAGATTTTTTGTTTTGCTTGTTCATAAGAAAACTATTCATGCCTCTGTATTTGAAACACCTACCATTTACTGTGCAATAATTAGTCCAAAATTTACTTGAGTCCCCTGCTTCTCACCCATGTATCATAATTTGTGGGGGAAAATTCTCAAATACTCAGTTTCATTTTTAAAATGGCTTGTCCCTTTTAGGTTTTTCTGCCCATAAGCAGAGATTTGAACTGAGAAGCTGATACATATAAGTGTGGCAATATTTGTAATTACATTTCTTATAGTTTAAACCTAGAAAGGACTAGACAGTCTAATGCCCACACATTGGTGTGAACAAAACTTCTTACATGTGTGGCTAACACTAAAATCCTCATTTTCAGTCCTCAACTGTAAGCAAGTGGGTGGTACAATGAAGCCAGAAAGCACTATCAGTGTAACAGTTAATTGGAGGGATATTTCATATGGAAATATTTTTTCTCCTGAAAGGAGGGAAGACATGCAAAAGCAACACTAGTTCAATCAACAGTGTACAACAGAGGAGCTAGACTGCAAGTATGGCTTCATCCTTTCCCTACAATACCTCTGGCCACAAACACCCATGTGCACAAGCATGGCTTTCTGAGGGGCTTCTTGTTCTGTAAATGCCTCGGGCCCCCAATCTCCCATGTCCTTATCTGCCCTGGGTGTCTCTGGCTCAGCCCGGGGGCTCTGCAGGGAGCAGCCCCCAGCCTGTCCTCTCCCCTCAGATCCGTGTGCTGTTCCCATTGCCACATATGGGTCCAGAATAAAGCAAGCTTGCTGACACTTGTGTGTGTGTCACTGTGATGATAATGTGGCAGGAAACTTATCACATTCAGAATGTACTTGTGAAAATCCCAATCTCTGTGTGCTGGCATTTGTCCGTATAACATTTCAAGGAAGCCAATTTAATTACCAAGGAGAGGTCACAGTGCTCTGGGTACAGAGGCCCTTTGTCCAAGCAGAACTACATCACTTCTTGACCTTCTTTGCCTCAGGTGCTACAAAACTGCAAGAATCTGCTATCTCATCCCTGTCACCACCATCTGGAGCCCTACTCTTCTTTTCATGTTACTCGGGAGACCCTCTGGTATTTTTAGGAATATCAATTTACTCTTTTTCAGAAAAATATCTATGGAAGTATGCCTAAGAAACACTCCACAAACCAGCAGATGCATTATGTGAAGATACCTTGCAGTCATTAAATGAGGTGACTACTCTAAAGCCCATCACTTCCCACTGCTTTTCACATCATCATGATTTCTTGACTTCTTAGTCTATACCCTTTAACAAGGATTTAAATACACTAAAAACAGCACAACACCCTCTGCCTGCAGTTTGCCTTAAATAAATCTTTTCCGACTTCCCACTGTAGTTTTCATTTTTATTCTTTTACTCTCATTTATAATGACTCCTTGGCATCCTGTTTCCTAACAACATGCTATTAGCACTTCTGGGTTGTAATCCCCTCTTTAGCTGCCTAACCCAACGTTAGCATTAGCATCAGCGTTATCGTGTTATCGTGTAACAGAGCTGCATGAAAAATTACAACAGTTGTGCAGCAGTAACAGTGTAATTACTTAGTGCCACTCAACGTGAAGTGCTGCAGTAATAGGTTGCATAACCAATTAAATTTCTGAATTCTGCTCACATAAGGAGCCTCTGAAACAGTGTCACCATAGAGGTTTCTCAATCCTATCTGCACCTGGTTTGTGCCCCTGGTGTTTGAAAGGGAGCCAAAACCTGAGGTTTGCTGGATTTTTCTACTACACCCAATAGCAAGGAAAACACACTACCGTGGTCTTGTGAACTGCTACAGTTATTAGAATCGATGTTAATATGGAAGAAGAATGCTTGGGGAGAAAAAAAACAGAGTTAGATGAGTAAATTTACATTCCCCAGGGGTGTTCTTCAGCCTTAGACAGAGCAATCATAAGAAAAAAAGTAAATTACTTTTTCCAACAGACTTTTATAATCAAGTTACTGTTTATAAATATAAATTGTATGCAAATGAGAAATGAGTAGCCATACTGATGCCTATTCATTTGACTTATGCAGTGTCCAGGCATATCTGGAGAACCACTGTAATAGCCGGCTCTCATAAACAGGATAGTGTTCTTTTTTGAATAATAATGTTTTCCATTTTTCTGATATATATTTGTTAATAAATACTGTGAAATAAGTAAAATGTAATATTAATTATAACACAAATGCAATTAACTTTTGTAACCAATTGTAATTGGTTGAGATTTAGCTATTTTCATTACAGCTTAAAGCTGACTACTAACTTTGTAATATGCCTATAAGATCCATATGCATCACTCACAAAACTTGAATATTAGTATTCTGAAAAACTTGAAAAATGCAAGTTATAGTTACTTTTGGAAAGGCAAGAACTCTTGTGTGTAAATTTGTGAATGTGCCTATATATAAGTTTTAGAAGACAGATACAACTTAAAGTAACAGCAAGATTCTCAGGCCTCATTTTTTTCTGAATAACCTCAGATTCCCAGTCAGTAGCAGGAATGGAGAAAATGGTGAAGATTTTACCATCCATACCAAGTAGATGCTTGCGATCTTTCTTTTTAAATTAGTACTTGCCTGATGCAAATTTCTGCAGCATTTCCTGGGCAACTGTCAAGGGCTATGAATTACATTAATCAACTAAAAATGTGGTGGGTTGTTTTTATGAAGTTGATTTTTCCCTTTTGCTTAGATTGGATCAGCTTCCCATTGGTTACTTGGTGTAACTCATTTGTCGGTCTATAAAATTTTATAGTAGCCTACAATAATAAATCAATTTTTATCTCTAATTGATGCAATTCTGTGTTCAAGACAATAGCATTTGCCTATATTTTGAGAAGAAGGAAAACCATAGTCTCTGTAATGCTATCCTATGAAAACTTTGTTAATTCTTACACACAGTCTCAGACTGAAGCATGACTGCTGTTACAGCTCTGTGATAAGAAGTTTGAGACTGTTCTTATTTCACTTATGTTCTCTCCTCTTTGGGAACAGATGAGAGAGAGAGAGAGAGAGATGCTATTTTTCATTAAAATAAGGGAAAGAAGTAGGAAATTCAGTATCCACTGAATAAAAATTAAAATATTTACCTGTGAAGAGCTGCTGAAGACAGGCCACTTTGCAGAAGAGGCATCACTATGAGACAGACACCACAGCAGTGCAAACAAGAGCAATGCCCAAGAAACAGCAAATCTGTATTTCACTTATTCCTTGAAGAATCTCTTGTGCATTTATGCCCATTGAAAAATTCACAGAACTACTAATACCTGGTCATGGGATGACTATTTCAAACTTCCATTCTTCCTCGTTTTTCACTCCTGTTAAATTAAAATTTTGCACCAAGAAGATACTCTTCTTTTCCACATCAGTTTGGGTCTGTCCTAAACTTAATTTCAGTTGGTGCCAGCAATGTCTGAATTGAACACTTCCACGAAGAGACCAATTGTAAGATTAACTTAAAGTCAAAAATTAATTTCCTTTAAACTGCTTGACTTCACCTCTGTGCTTGATAATTTTTTTCAAACTTTTGTAATTACATAAGGAGTGAATATATATGAAGTGATCTTATGATGTTGTGTTAGACAGTATTTGAGAAGATTTTAAACTATTACAGCTAACAGTTCTATTTTACTGCACGACAGACAGAGTGTTTCCAAGAGGTTCCAAAGAACAATATGAAAATTTTACAAACTTATAGAAGAGCCACTAATATTTGAGCTCAGGGACTTGTTTCCTGCAAGCTACCCTGAGTAATAACTCAAGGGCATCTCCAGCACGCAATGTCTTTGGGAAGCCTCAGGTCAGAGGGAGGTAAAAACAGTTCTCTGATTTGTTCCTGCCCACAAATCTGACCATCAACAAACATCAGTAGCAGAGAGACTCATTCATGTTGAAAACCTAGGTTACAACCTTTATTTAAAATATTTTGCCTTTTTTGTCTGATGCCTATAAAATGTGGAACACTGTGTTTCAGTTTGGCTTGATTTGCCATTTCTTTCCCTTTACAGCTATTCACGCCTGTACAAAGTGGGAGTATAAAGCCTTAACAAATTAGAACTTACATTCCTTGGGAACATTTTACAGGTATAAGGTGGCAAAAATCAAGCAAAAAAACCACAAAGAAAATCAGCCCCATTAGTTTTGATGAACACTATGGGTTTTCACAATTATACCAAAATTCAGCATTCATCATTGGTGCAGATAAGGTATTACTGCGCTACTGGGGCAGATTTCTGTGACTCATGTTGTGGCATTAGTTTTTTGCTTCCTCTCTTCTCTGATGCAAACATAAAAATAAATTTTAACACAACACCAAGAAAAGCAGCTTTCTCTCACATTCAACCAGAAGCTCCCCAGAGGCTTCTGTGATGGCTCATTTATAATATAATTCAACAAGAGCAGTTAAGTGATGCTGTTGTTGTACAGTTTAAGTGCCTTTGCTAATTTTCCTGGCCCTGGGGGTTTTGGTATCGTATATTTCATTTGAAGCAATATAAATTTCAGAGAGCAATCAGAAACATTCCCTAAGGAGCACAGGGGGACATATGGACAAAGAACTTCCTTTTATAAATATACACCATGTATTTTTGGTAGCTACTCTTGCAATAATGTCTATACTCTGTTTCCTCCACTTCTTAATGGGGATTCTGTTACAGAGTTAAATACTAAAACACTATTTATGGATATACATACTTACACTATTGACACACTTTCATATTTATGATCAAATACACATGTGAAAATGAAATTAATCATTTTCTAAGCAGAGTCAGAAATAGCAACCAGTCTTCCCAACTCTGTGAACCCCACAGCTGAAAGCCACACACAGATAGCAGTGCCTCAGATATAAGAAGATGAGGAGCTGGGAAGTGGTTTACAGATTTCCCAGAAGATCCATCATCTCACTGCAGCATGGTGGTGGGTTGGACACAAGGTTCAGTCCCAGAACAGCCCAGGAATACTGCTGATCTCAACAGCTCTCCCTGAAAGCTCTTCCCAAAGCCAAGCTTTCAGACTACCTGGAGTTCCCTGGTGTCCACACATACTGTCTGTGAACACCACAGCCAAAAGCTGTTGAGCTGGACTCCAGCAAGTGTTGTATAAAAAGACATTCACCTGGGTCTTGTTGAATTGGTGCAGAGATACTCATTAAAATTTATGGCCGTCTTGTAGTAGACAAGACAATCATTCAAACAGCTGTAACATTTACAATTCCATGAGACAAAACACAAGGAAAAGAGCAGGAAGTATCATAAATCATAAACACAGGTCCTTAGGGTAACACTAACAGCCAGAATCTCCATTTCCAGTGACAAGGCTTAAAACCACATCATTTTCATGTTGCTGTATTTTCTTTAATGTGCTGGATTACCCAGAAAGTAACCACCCTACAGTCCCAAGCCTAGAGGACTCTTCAGGGCAGTAATGAGAGAAAGATAGGAAAACATTTATTTGGTTCATTAACTTCAAGAGCTCAGTGTTTTTATATTATCTAAAGTAGAATCTGGTGCCTCCCCTGCACAGGGCAGCCACATCAAACCCTGGCACTCTGGGATGTGCCTTTAAAATACAGGGAGTCTTGAAATGGTGATGCTGCCATTGAAAGGGGAGGGACATCTGGCTCACTGGGCCTGACTTCTGTGAAAGGTTAGCAGATATTCCAGGCAATAAAAAGTACTGTAGATATACAGACCTAAAGAAGCTTGAAGCACACAAGTTGAGATTACATGTACATTAAGAAGGCCCAAGAGCATCCAGCCAAGCACTGTGGCAGTCTGCCTGCTGACAGGATTTAGATTGCTCTGTGTACTTAGGTCCATTGTAACTGTGTGTGAGCAGATTTAAACAGAAGAAAACAAGACAGGAAAAGCATTTTCTGTCCTTCAGTTAAAGCAACCTAGTAGATCAGCAGTATCCAAGTATTAATACACAGAGTAAATTCCATGTCCTTCTCTGCTTTCCTTTTAGAACTGTGGGAAAACAGATGGACCCTCCTGCACACCCTCTAGGTCAATAGATTTGTTGAACCAAAGAAAGAGAAAATGACAACAAACACCCTCTACTAGCTTTCTGTGCTTCTCCTCAGTTTGCTGGATTTTTACTTCATCCCTTTAAAGATCTAGCTTAGCAAGCCTGAAATACCAAAATCTATGTATTTAAAACACACTGAAAGGGGAGGGAATTTTTTTTTTTTTAATACCTGCAATGGTACTGGCCTTTTGGATTAGCAAGAGCCAACATTTTTCTCAAACAGCTGCAACATTTCTCTTCATCATATCCCTCTCCATGCAGATGATACGGTGTCAGCAGCTGAGACCAGAAGCAGGAAGGCTGAGATACCATGAGAACGGCTGTTCTTGCAACAGGAGCAGTGAAATGCATTCAGAAGTCACAAGAGATGTGGCAGCAACACAACATGTCCTTTTCAATTTAACAAGTTCATTGCTTTTGGATATGGCTGTTCCAGCTTCTGGGAACTTACTTGAACTGAATGTTTTAGTATTGTAAAAAGTATGTGGTATCAGCCAGAATAAAGTCTCTTAATTTACTTTCTTCTTTTTGAAGTTTAGCACTAACACCATTTCTGCCTAAGTTGTTTTTAAAATAATTATTTTCATTAAATAATGGTAATTTGCTCACTGAAATAACTGAGGAAACCCCTGTGTACTGCAGCAAGCACTGGCTGAGGCCTCAAACATCACATTCTGTCATCCTTAAAGACTTGACCCAGCACCATTAAACATTACTGGGAATTATGCCATTGGCTTCAAAGGGAGTAGGAACAGGCCCTAAACAAGCAAAATTTCTAGTTATTACTCCAACGGGAGTAATCTTGTCAGGCCACAGAATGTGCCTACATAAGCCAAAAATTCAACAGTGCTTTCTAAATAATATCCATACACTTCCTGTGTGCTCTGTATTTACATATGCACAAACCACTTCGATGCATGTTTCAGGTAATTGTACAGAAGAGCACAAGGCAGTTCTAAGAGAGCTTGTGAATGAACCCCAGACTGTTTACCTGATGGGTTCAGGGCCCTTCCCCAATATTGTGCCTCCAATATAGGCATGCACAGACAAACAGTTAAGTTTCACAGCCCAAATTGCCACAGCACATCACAGGAGTTTTATAATTAAGCTCTGCCCATCTTCTCCCTTACTCTGAAATGAAATTAATTGAAGTGGGATAGAATTTAATGGGAGTTTTTTTCCTTAGAAGTGTTATTTGACTGCTGGCTGCTTTGCTGACAAGTGAGGCAGACTGTGTTTGGACCCCACTGCCTTAAGCAGAAAAGGGCAGAACAAACCCCATACCCAGATATGTGAACTGCCTTTGCAGGGTGAAACTCTCTTATTTTAATAGTTCTCATTACCCACACAACCACACTTGGTAGAACATTGAGACAGGACAAAAATCTGTAAGATTCAAATCTGATGTCTCTGACTTGGGGTATTTGAACCTGGGATTTTAACTCAGTGGGAAGGGACTTTTCAGTGCTTTAGAGTGTTCCAGTAAGCAGCTAAAGCCGGGGGTGCCTAAATCACAGAATATGCTGACTTGGAAGTGACCCACAATGGTCGAGTCCAACTCCCAGCACTGCACATGACACCCCAAGAACCACACCATGTACCTGAGAGTATTGGTTAAATGCTTCTTGAACTCTGCCAGGCTTGGTGCTGTGACCACTGTCCTGGGGAGCTTGTTCAGTGCCCAAACACCCTCTGGATGAAGAATCTTTTTTTAATATCCAACCTAAACCTCCCCTGACACAACATCAGGCCATTCCCTTGGGTCCTGTCTATAGTCACCACAGAGAAGAGATCAGTACCTGCCCCTCCTCTTCCCCTCACAAGGAAGATGTAACTGCAATGAGGCCTCCCCTCAGCCTCCTCCAGGCTGAACTGACCAAATATCCTCAGCTGCTCCTCAGGTGGCTTTCTCTTAAGGCTCTTCACCATCCTCATTTCCCTCCTTTGGATGCTCTCTAAGAGCTTTATATCTTTTTTATATTGTGGTGACCAAAACTGATCACAGTACTAATAAGCACAGTTTAAGAATTACTACAACTCTTGGTTTCCTTTTTCCTCCCCACCCCTCACTGTTATTTATGCCTCACCATTAACCCCAAAAGTCAACAAGGTCAGAAAGCTTTATTGAATAGGTTTTCTAAACTGCATTTAAATGCAATTTCCAGAATCTATTATGCTGAAACAATCGAAACCTAACACACTTGTGAGAAATCCGGCATTGCACTTTGCTTTTCTAAATCAAGTTACATTTCCTCCTCTTCACCAACTTCCACAAGGCTCAAAAAATTTCCAGGCTTTTGAACCTTTAACTTTCTTTTTATTTCACATTTTACTATAAACATAGCCTTATCCTGCACACCAAAAGAATCAAGGATGGATATAGGCCAGGATAACAAAATATCTCATTGTGGATTTTTCCTCCTCATTTCAGTATTCATGATTGTATTTAAAAAGCACAGATATGCAAAAGAATGACTCTTCTTGATATGAAATAGCACATTCAGGTTCCAGTCTTAACCTAAAGGAATTCAAACTTATCTAATATGCTGAACGAGTAAAGAAAATTTTTATCAATACAGAAGATATAATATATATTTGAGATTATGCACTTCTGGTTGGCAGAAAACGGGCTGATTCCTCAGGGAGAGAAAGGAAATGCAAGCAGCTTGAATTCAGCAGCTCAGGAGTTAAACTTCAATTAAATAATGAGGTCCAACAAAGATGATATTAGCTACTAACTCTTGAGACACCTACCACACCAAAACCCATTCTTTGCCAGAGATTCTTGTAGGATTATTGATTCAGTGAGAGTGCAATTTTTAAAGGAAATTAAATCCTGTTGGAGAAGGACAGTTCCAAAACTGTTAGATAAGGATTATTGTAAAGGGAATTGAACATTGGAAAGGGAACATGCATCCATCCTGAAGAGAAGGGATAGCACATAACTGTCTTGAAGACAAAGAAAGAGGTGGGGGGAAAGAAAGTATGTTCTTTGATCTTATCTGAGACATGATGAAAGAACTGTGTTCTCATCTTGGAGTTTTTAAAAACAAAGAATGTGATGGACATGTGTATATACTACTCAAAGGAGAGTGCCTCCTCTCCCTCAACAAAACACTGAGGTTCCCACCCACAGCAGTTTTATTCATCAATATCATGTTGTCTGACACGAGGATTGTACCAGCTCAACGCCCTTCCCAGCCCTGGGCACGGCCCTGGATAGATTTGCTCTTTTGGTAAGATGAAAGGCAAGGATTTCCCCCAGTAACTCTCCAGATGAACTTGCTGGAGGCCTCCTGTGGCAGGAAGTCAATTTATGGACTCCTGACACACAGCAGCTGCTGTTGAAAGCTCCCCACAGCTTTCGAAGCCACACTGACCAGGCTGCTGCCACGGCCTCCCTGCTTTAACAGGATCTAGAAAAACAGAAGTTTATCCCAAGGGTTCAGAGACTTTCAGGGTTTTCTCTTTCCTACATCAGACTGCTTACATGGAGACTGTCAACAGAAACACATCTTCTGCTCTATTACCTGTCTAATATTTGTGCTAAAGGAAGAAAGCACAATTAGTTGGAACTTTCTGTAAGGCTTGGATAGCTATCACAAAACTAGTAAGTTTCATACTGCTATTTGAAAGCACTATTTTCTGAGCAGGTTGATAGCATGGTAGAAAGTTGGATTTGGCCTATTCAGTAGTTTTAAAACCAGCCCACATTGTCTCCTACTCTGAAATAGACCTACGTACAGGTAAAGAATTTTCATCCTTGTATTTTACTAATAGCCTGCAGTTTGCATTTCTCCTGAGCCCCACTATCTGGCATTTTCAGTATACACATTTCAATTCAGTACCACTTGCAGTACTTTTTCAATGGTATCCTGCCTGCCACATTATTTCTCTTGGAACTCAAGGATGGAAGAAATCAAAGAATTACAAGAGCTGTTAATGGCCTTTTTCAGTTCAGCAAAAGTTAGGAAGATTTTACCAGTTGGCATTTTTTTTATTATTCCCATCTCAAGGAACAGCTGCTTTTCCCTCATCTGCTGGCATCCTGCCAGGAAAACAAAGCCATCTAGTTAGGAGAGATTGTCAGTAACAGACTTTAACCTGATGAGGTAATCACCAAATCAAGTCCTAAGAACAATGATAAGTAATAGAGATTCCTTTACTGGGTAAACAAAAATGAAATTCCCCTGAAATAATATAATCAAATTTCTGAAACTCTGAGAAAAACCTATCCTGTAGGGCAGAAATTTTCCATGTAGGCATTCACCACTAGAGCTACTATTCTCTGTACCATGTTCAATGTGCCAATTAGATGCAAACCTGTTTTCTTTTCTTTCCTTGTGAAGCTGCCTTTTTAAAAGACCGAATTTTGCTTCAAGTAAAATACTTATCCTGGACAGGCTTTTTGGAGTCCACTTTTTTCACTAAAATTCTCCTGAAGAGCAGGAAGAACACCTTAGCACATCTAAAGAATTCCTGCAGACTGACCTAGAAGTCTTCTGAAGGCATCTAAGGGTCAGGTGTGGGGGTGGCATGCACTGTGATATCAGGCAAATGGCCAGCCAGTATTTACAGCACCCAAAGCTTTCAGCGAAATCCCTACATATTTTGCCAGAGCAATTCACTAAGCAAATACAGAGTAAATTTAAATTTATAGCTGGATACTGCATGCTAGAAACTCCTGATACTGTAGAGATTCAACTTCTTATCATCCCAGAAATACAGTAAGGTCCTTGCAAATTCTTCTGTGATCTTCTTCACAAATGTCTCTACTTTATCCACCCAGATTCCATTCTTCTATTTCCCATTGTTCTAAATCTGTTACACCCCTTTCTCCATCATTGCTTTTGTTCCTGTCATCCTTCACTAAATTTAAAAAACAATTCTGACATAGAATTCAACTACTACTTTCCCTGGATCTAATAATAATATTCTGGCAACATAAGAAACCATTTCTTTTCACCTGCATCCACTTCAGCTTCTTCACCAATGAAAATGAGTACACAGCTTTCCAGCTATAGTCAGCCACTGACACTTTTGGATCAGACTTGTTTGCAGTGCTATTATTGTAATTTATTACATCCCATCCTCCCTAAATACCATTTTCCTTGCTGCAAACCAAAGATTTCTTTTTCCTGGCAAATAGCAACCCTGCAGTATCTTTGTTGACATCCTGCCAAGATCTTTGCAGGTTCTCAGCAAATCTGCCAGTCTCTTTTGGGGCCAGCTGCTGTCTACAACCCTCACATATTCTGAGTCTCGTTCGATTAGAAACCCCCCTGAATATATTACATACTTCTGACCTCAAGGGTAATCAGATGGAAAGACACTTCTGCCGACCTTTGCAGAATCCTTAGCTCACTAGCCCTGAAATTCAATTTGTATAATATCACAATGGGTGAGATCAGGTCAGAAGAAGAAAGGAGTTTTCATCCAAGTCTTCCTCCTAAAGAGTCAATCTTGGCATCGTGTCCAGAGACATGTATCCCACCCTCCCAAAGAAACAGATTAAATCTCAGAAGCTGATGAGATTTGAACTGTTACCAACTTTTAAAATAAACTTCAGAGCTGTCAGCATCCCTGTTCCAGTCCTTCACAGACTGCAATGCATTCATATGATTCAGCATTATTTTATTAGATGTCAAATTTTTCATACTTCAAGAGATTTTTTTTTTGTAAAATTGGAAAGGTTGGATTGGTTTTCCTTTAGTGACCAGTTAGGCTGCTCTAGCTTTTGTAAAATGAGATATCTAACATAGTATGAACATACACTAAACCCCCAGCTGTTTGGTAAGAGACCCATTAGTCTTTGGCCACAAGGTGTGCTGCAGAAACACCTGCTGAAAGAGGCAAAATGCACTCCTCAGGTCCCACACCATGCAAGTGCATAATGTGCAGGTGGTATGAAAAGCAGTGGCTCTAGGACTAGATGAACACTGAGCAGGACTTCAAGGGTCAGTATGGTGAATCGACATGCCAAACCTGGCAGTACAGGTTCTACATAGGAACTAGCCCAAGAGACCTCACTATCTGCAATAACCATAAATGTAAAAGAATAGGAATTTTTACCACTTAAATCTCAAAAGATTGGTCCCCAATAACTGAGGGGAAAGACACAGCTTCCAATGACATGCAGACTAAAAAGAAACAAACCCCCAACACCTAGAAAACAGCACACCCACTCCCTAGCCACTGCCAGGGATGCCTAAATACCACAAACATGCCACAGACTCAGGTTCAGAGGAACTGCAGGTTTTTAGCTGTTTCTGGGATCCAGTTTAAAGATGGAACATTCATGACCTTTAAAGTGGTAATTGGCTTGAAGGCAGCATTGGGGTATGCTTTTCAATTCCTTCCAGTATAAACCCATGCACTGCAACTTTTCCCCTCCTTAGATTCCAGGGCTGAGTCAGACCTTTGTGTACTATGCTTTCTAGAAATTGGGGTTTGGCTGATCTACCTTACCTTTCAGTTATTGTTGTTTTGTGAGAATATGAAGAATGAAAGAGGCCATAAACACAGCAATTGAAGTGAAAAGCAAAGCAACTGAGCTACTGCTTGGAGCCATGTGAACTTGCTTGTTGCAAGAGATGGTCTCTGGCTGTTGTGGTTGAATGCCTCAGTATGAGTGGGTGTCACATGACAGTGATGTTGGTGTCACTACTGACTGGCCTTAGGGAATAGCAGTCATTGCACCCTCTGGTCCAACTTGGCAGCACTATCCAGGCACAGGAAGATTTTTTTCCTCTAGTTTTATACAAATAGAGAATTAGCAGGTGAGAATCATAGAGAAGAATGTCACAAAAACTGCATTCATATACACTTCTCTAGATCTTTTGGAAACTCACCACCTTACATCTCTGTAAATATCTTAAACTAAGATGCAGTATAGTTACTGATGCAAAATGCATCCTTAGCAAGCCCACCAGTAACAATACATGAGCTTAATGCATGGCAAAACAAACCATCAATATGTGACCAGCATCAGCTCTTGAGCTCTGCCCTGTAAGTGCACCCTGTGGGGGTGATGACCTCATCTGTGCTAAATGCCAACTGAACTCCAGACCTCTGTTCTCAGCTGACCAAACAACCCCACAACAGATTGGGGGTACCAAAGGACAGGCACATGCTCAGTCAGCTCACAAACCTTTACTAAAATGACTTCCCCTTCAATCCACATTAGTTCCAGCTAGACAGCATTTGTGTCACAGGAGAAAAAGGCAAGACAAGTTGATTAAGGGGAAAGGACTGTACCTTTTTTTAGCGCTGCCATATTGATATCATGAGAGTCAATGCAAAAGCATTCCTAATCTGATAAGTCAGGTGCAAGACTCAGTATTACTTCTTCAGAGAAACTTATTTTGTCACGAGAAAATGTTTCAGCTACAATACTGCATCTTACTTCAAACATTCCACACACAACTACACTTTCTGAGTAACTAGGAAAAACTGCTTCTTCATAGAGATGATTTATTCCTAAATTAAAAAGCTCCAAGATATCTCTAAGACAAAACAAGCACACTCAGACAGTAATGCAAGATCTTAAAGGAATGTTGTTGAGCAAGTCTAATAACTGTCTAGAATTAATTTCACTGCATCAACAATTAACCATGAGAGCAGAATCTGAGAATATTCTGGGTTAGAAGGGACTCACAAGGATCATCAGCCCAGCTTTTAAGTGAATGGTCCCTAGAGGGACTGAACCTGTGACCTGAGTGTTATTAGCACCATGCTCACCTCCCAGACAGATAAATAGAAAGCTTGGTGACTTCACTGGAGTCTGAGCACACCACTGTCACACATGCATTTTATAGGATGCATGTCTATGTTTCCACTCAAAATTTGTTTCCATTACCTTTGACAGTATCTTTAAGAAGCAAGATCTTATATAAATTGCTGTACAGTTTGCAGATAGTTCCAGTTTTTGGAGCTCAGGACATGTTCATTTACATGAGTGTTTAACAGTTCTGGACAGCTTGCTCTGCAGCTCCTAATCCCATGTACATCCTTCACCACACTGAGAGGTACACTGGCTCCCAGCATAGGTGCACACCCAGCAGCAGGAAGGACGTGACTCCTTACAAGGATTATCAACTCATTTGTTGGACTGATGCTTTGAACACTGGCTACTATTTTCCAAATTTTCTTTTATAATGATAGCACTACCCTACTGGCCAGATACAAAGGACAGGTGATTAGAGATATTTAAGCAAAAATTTTACACAAAATACATTAAGGAAGTTAATTAATGCCTGACACTGGGGAGGGGGATGGCAGTGGGATTCCATACAAGCAGATCCCTTCTCAAGTAAACAATGTATTACATGTTGGACATTAATAGCAACAGTGCTAAGGAAAATCTTTTTTAAAGGATTAGTCCAGGGAAATTTTTAGGTTTTGGTCCAGAGAAAGTATCTTTGATATTAATTGGCATTTTTACACATGCTAGATCCTTTACCTGGAAGATTTTTGAATATGGCAATATTTTTCTCCTTACCTCTTTTATGTATTTCTCTCAAACATTTAAGCACCTGCATTTTGTAAATTTACTCATTGGTAAAGTCCTGGCTTCATTTTTGTTCCTATGAGGTGTGACAGTTTCTTCTGGGCCTGAGTTTTTCCACTTGCTTTAGCAATATTCATAAACTAGGTTTACACATATGCTTAGATATTCCTTGGATTGGTATTTAAGAGAAACAGCTCTGTGAATTTGCTTGCATATCCAACATATCCAACTTCTTTCTCTGTGCTGTGATCCACTCAGAAGAAAAATGCTCAAGTTTCAAATCAATTGTTCCAAAGATTTCTAAGCATATTAGGAGAATGTCAGTCACACTAATTTAAGTCACCCTGCTGTTCAAAAGAAATTGTTCTGAAAAGTCCTGCTCCCTCTCAATCACAATGTACTATAAAGTAATCTGGCATAACCAATTCAGAAAATATCAGACCCATAACTATACAATGTGAAATGTAGTGTTGATAAGATAATTTTTAATTAGAATTTAAAGCTCATTTTGCAGTTACTCTACAAGACCCATTTTCATCTTTAGCCACCTAGTATTGAAAATTAAAGATTTGCTGTATGCAGTATTTAATAGGTCAAATACAATGAAATTACAAATGTAGATAATAAGGGAGAATCCTTTATTCAGTGAGCAAAAAAAAAAAATCAAATCTAGGAAAGATTACATACAGAGCAGAACTGGTTGGAAAGCTTTCATTAAAACAGGTGCCTGCCCTGTTCTCCTGCTTGACTCCCTCCCAGCTCCCTCAGCAAATTAGAAACAGACTAGAGAAAAAGCTGTTCATAAAAAGTTATCAAAGGAAAATGATAGAATTTAAAATTATACAAACTATTTTATTTTCTAGTCAAAATTACTTGAATGGAAAAAGAAGATACTACTACTTGTTCTAAAAAAAAAGAAATTCAAATTGTTCTTAATGAAGTTTCTTGAACCACTTCAAGTTCATTCTTCTTTACATGTAGAGTTAGGGCAAATGAGATTTTTCATTGAGGAGCATTTGAGATGCTGGGTTTTATTGGAACTTGGGATATACCTGTATGTCACTTTTTTGATGAATCTTAGCATTAAACTATGTTCTAAATGTGTATTTCCATGAATAAAATTTTTTTTAAAAAACGCAAAAAGGGTTTAATGAACTATTTAAGATGATATGCACACCAATTACTAATATAACCTGCTTGCACATTTCAGAATCATGCTCAATTTCCCTTTTGATCAGAAGGCTTTCTAACCCTGTCACTGACAAACTTCAATAATTTATTTGTCTGGTCACAAGGTGAAATCAGATTGAAACAGTGCTTTCTAAAACCCATAAACATCACAAGTACATGAAAAGAAATTGAAAATTTTGCTAATTTGAAGATTTTTGCTTTGCATTTTAATATAATAACTATAGCAGAATCCAAGTTTTATAATGTCAAAAACAGGAACTCAAAAAGTGATTGCCGAAGAGCCTGTTGTGGCTTGTAATGAAGCAACCACAGGAAATCTCATCCAGGGAAACATGAGAGCTTAGTCCTGTAGAAACAGTTTGAGAGACTCAAATGACAAAAATGAGAATATCCACGACACAAAAGGAAGCTTTTACTTTCTTTTTTGCCCTTCCCATTCAACTGTATAGTGTGGTAAATTAATGGGAAAACCACTATTTTCATTCTTCCCTATTTGGTTCCAAATTATATAAATAGGGGATTTTCCACCCATTTCCCCATTCCTCTGTTCACACCATACACCATCTTCTTGCATTTTTGTATAAAAAGTGGAAATAAGAAAGAGAACGGAATTAGACAAGTGAAAAAAAACCCTCTTCCCTGATGAATAGCCAATATTTCTTAGTTAGAAAAAGTTTTCATAAAGGGAACAAAGTTCTATACCCAAAAAACTCCAGTTAGTGGGAAGGGAATCCTGTTGCTATGAAAATAGTTTTGTTATCAGTGTTTCAAAACATTCAAAAGTATTTTTCCTACCAAAAAACACCCAAACAAAAAATCAAAAACAAACAACCCAAAATTTAAAAAACACAACAACAACAGGAAAAAAAAAAAAAAAAAAAAAAAAAAAAAAAAAAAAAAAAAAAAAAAAACCCCCCCAAAAAAAAAA